>JASVEL010000767.1:0-117746 GCA_032618575.1 Nicotiana noctiflora | reverse complement strand
GAGATCTACAAGGTGGCGAGGAAGGAAGCGAAGCAGGAGGTTACGGAAGCTAAAAATGCGGCATTTGGTTGCATGTACGAGGAATTAGGGGAGAAATGCGAGAACATGAAGTTATTCCAATTAGCTAAAGTAAGGGAGAGGAAGGCGCGAGATCTAGACCAAGTTCGATGCATCAAGGACCAGGATGGTAGAGTTCTGATGGGAGAGTCTTAAGTCAAGCAGAGGTGACAGGCATACTTTCGAGACCTACTTAACGAGGAGGGGGATCGAAACATAGAGCTAGGGGTGGAGGCATTAAGAGCATCATAGAGACCTTGGGTACTGCAGGCGCATTAGGATGGAAGCGGTTATGAGCGTTTTGCGTAGGATGAGTAGAGGCCGAGCGACCGGACCTGACGAGATCCTGGTGGAGTTCTGGAAATGCATGGGTAGGTCAGGAGTGGGGTGGCTCTCCAGGTTGTTCAATGCAATCTTCAGGACCAAAAGGATGCCGGATGAGTGGAGGTGGAGTACAGTTGTGCCCTTGTACAAGAACAAAGGGGATATCCAGTGTTGTAACAACTATATGGGTGTCAAATTAATAAGTCACACCATGAAGGCCTGGAGTGGGTGATTGAGGCGAGGGTGAGGGAGATGAAATCTATATCGGTGAACCAGTTCGGCTTCATATCGAGTCGCTCCATTACAGAAGCTATCCACCTTGTCAGGAGATTGGTGGAATAGTTCAGGGATAAGAAAAAGGACCTGCACATAGTGTTTATCAACTTGGAGAAGGCATATGACAAGGTCCTAAGGGAGGTTCTATAGAGGTGCCTGGAGGCGAAGAGCGTGCCGGAAACCTATATCAGAGTAATCAAGGACATGTACAATAGAGCTAAGACTAAGGTTAAGATGGTGAGAGGTGACTCAGACCATTTCCTTGTGGTTATCGGGCTCCGTCAAGGATCGACGCTTAGCCCCCTCTTGTTTGCCTTGGTAATGGATGCTCTAACCCGACATATTCAAGGGGATGTGTCTTGGTGTATCTATTTACTGATGACATAGTATTGATAGACGAGATGAGGGTCGGTGTGAATGAGAGGCTTGATGTATGGAGAGAGACTCTCGAGTCTAAAGGTTTCAAAATAAGCAGATCTAAGACTAAATACCTATAATGCAAGTTTAGTTCCGAGCCGAGCGAAGTAGGCAGGGACGTGAAGATTGGATCTCAGGTCATCGCCAAGAGGGACAGTTTTAGATATCTTGGGTCGGTGATTCGGGGGATGGAGAGATTGACGGGGATGTTACTCATAATATATGAGCGGAGAGGTCGAAGTGGAGGCTTGCATGAGGAGTCCTGTATGACAAGAAAGTTCCACAGAAACTCAAAGAGAAATTTTATAGAGCTGCGGTTAGACCTTCCATGTTGTATGGAGTGGAGTGATGGCCGGTGAAGAACTTTCATGTTTAGTGAATGAACGTTGCGGAGAAGAGGATGCTCATGTGGATGTGCGGGCTCACCATGTTAGATAAAATTAAGAATTAGGTTATTCGAGAGAAGGTGGGTGTGTCCCTGGTGGATGAGAAGATGCGTGAAGCGAGGCTCAGGTGGTTTGGGCATGCACGGAGGAGAAGTCCTCATGCACCGGTGAGAAGTTGTGAGCGACTGGCAGTGGTACGTGTGAGACGAGGCAGAAGGAGGCCTAAGAGGTATTAGGGAGAGGTGATTAGGCATGACATAGCTAGAATGCGGATTTCCGAGGACATGACCCTTGATAGAAAAGTCTGGAGGTCTAGTATCAGGATTGTAGGATAGGGGCTCCTAGAATTTTTCGTGCTCCTCTCCCGGGGTTGGGCGAGGCTTGACAGAGCGATCCATATATGATTGTACATTGGATTATGTCCCCCTTATGGTAGTTACTGTTATTATATTATTGCATGCCATTTTATTTATGGTTCCTATGTTTAGATAACTATTTACGCGATTTCTGCTGGAGTTACTAATGCTCTTTTATTTTTGTTGTTGTTTTCCCTTTCCTTCCCGGAACCGAGGGTCGATTGGAAACAACTTCTTTGCCTTTTCGGGTAGAGATAAGGCCTGTCTACAAATTACCCTCCCCAGACCTTGTCACACCTCCCTTTTTACTACCCCAACACTTAAAAGCGTAAAAACACACTTGTAGGGTATACCCCGACGCTCGATTACCCGAAACGGATAAAATAACGTAAGGGAAGGAGTTTTTCCAATTTAAGGACAATCGGTTCGGGATTTTATTAGAGATTAATCAGAGTCGCCACTTGGGAATGACAATGGTGTCCCAAGTCACCGGTTAATCCCGAATCCGAGGAATTTTGACTCTTATAAATGTCTGCGAAGCAAAGATCCGGATAAGGAACTCTGTTAACCCGGGAGAAGGTGTTAGGCACTCCCGGATTCCGTGGTTTTAGCACGGTCGCTCCACTGTTGTTCTCGACTTTTGTTTGACTCAATTATAAGTTTTAAACAACATAATGTGCTTTTACGTTAAATATCATTTTTAGAAATTTGCGGTATCGCGAAAACACGCCTCGAGTCATACCGCAACTAGTACGCCTATGACTTTTGGTGTATTTCAGCTTTACCGAGATTTGGATTTGAGTCGCACCAAGTGCACACTCGTTCGTAGGAAGGTATATTAAAATCGTGCCCTAAAGTAATGTCTATCGGCTTTTAAATCTTTTGGGAGAAGCTATGGAATTGGCTATTAGCTTTCCCGAGTCTATTTGTATTATATCATTACTAAATGGGGGCCCCGATTGTTATTCGGACGAGGCTCGTCCCAATTAATTTTAAAGTCCGGTCCTATTTTGTTAACTACATTTGCTACATATTGTTTTTGCCTTATTCGATTTTGTAACAATAAGAATCCCGGGCCCGTGTAATTTGTTGTGGTAAGGCCTGGACTTTCCGTGGACATAACTTCGAGATCCAGGATGCCTTGGTTTTAAACTCGCTGGCCTTATTAACTTCACATTGGAGTTTAAAGATAGTTTGCATATTGAGCCAAAAACTGATAAACGTAATATGAAATAACAATAAATGCAAAGAACTATAAAACGCGAATCAACAGGATTTAGGAATCGAAATCAGATTGATTTTATTCATTGAAAGAGTAGAGCTATTGTACAGGATATTCTATGGTTACAACTTATTAGGAGAACCAAATTAACAGGCTACTTTTATCTACACTTCTATTGATCTAATTACTAGCCATGTTACCAGATTATTACACTAAGGAAATTTGCACAATGTTTATCACTAGAGTTATGCTAATTACTGTTTAAGGGTTAAAATAATTCTAAGAAGACTGTCTATTATAGGAAATTCGAAGAGTAATTAAACTGATTAACTATAAATTATTTAAGACTAAATGATTAACTACACCTTTCATCACCATCAATTCATCCTACTTGAACCACTTCAATATCTAATCACTTCCTCTATTGAGTATTCATAACTGGACTTTGACCCTTAGAATTAATTGAACTATCCAAGCAGAATTTAAACATTCCAATTACTCAATTACAATGATCCTAAGCATCTATATCTACGTGATTTTTGAGAAACGCTCATACTACTGATTTTACCATGACCTTAACTCGATACAACATACTTCACCCAATCACGAGTTACTCATTGTTTAATCTAATGTTTAAACTTATCCGCATTTGAATGAATCCTAATATATGACTGTGATTTACGAATCTACTGTGAGTGAATGATTAATGATTCAGAAAACTATTTTTTAACTAACTTATGTTTTAGAGCTTCTTACCTATTTAATCTAAGTGGTTTATGCTACTTACTACTACTACTATTCTGCTACTAGTACTAAATTATTACAGTGTCTTTTGTATCTGTTTTTATACTACTACATTTTACTACAATTTAGCTACTAATACAAAAAGACAAAATGATTTAAAACAGGGACTTCTTTCCATTAATGCATCTCAACAATACAGCTTCATTGAATAAGGTGTGTACCTGATTCAGCAAAAAAGAACCAATGAGTTCTAGGGGAGAAGGAGTAAGCAATAACAGCAGTAGACCCAAACAATGAATGCAACAGTAGAGTGAATATCCAAATGTGTGGAACAACACAGCAACACAACAAACAGCAAACAGCAAACGAGCAGTAACCCCAAAGCAAATAACCCAGAAAAATTCGATAGAGAACCGAAAAATCCCACTGTTGTATTGCTAATTTATCTCTCAAGCTTTGGTGAATTTCAGCTTAGGTGTGTTTTCAGATTATTCTCCAATGGAACCCCCTTTTCAGCCCCTTTTAGGAGATATTTATAGCTAACCTTTAGGGCTGAATACTTGGGGAGGAAGTATGGGATTAATCCCACTTCCCCCCTCCTAAAATTATCTATTCTACACTTAAGCCCCCATTTCAGTTACCAGAAATCCTTCCAGCATGTGCTGGAAGGTTCCAAAAGATTCCTTTTAGGGCCTTTTACTAGTATGACCTTAGGGGTTTGAGATTTTTACAGATTTCCCATTTTTAGGAGACCATTATACCCCTAAATCTCTGCAAAATTGCAGAAATCAGGAGTATGAATGTCCCTATTACCCTCCTAAGTTCTTACTAGTTACTATTTTACCTTTTTAATTCCCAATTGTGCCCCTAGGGGCACTGCTGATTTACCAGCTTACCTAGGGCAATTTTCAGCTAGTTTTGCACCTATTTAACTAATGGCCAGCCCTGGCATTAGTATTTAAGGGCTGGCCAGATTTATTTCTAAGAGCTATTTCAATTTTAGCCACTTTTAAACTAATTCCAGTCAATTAAGACCCATTTATTCCTAATTAAAGCTAATTGCAGGCATAGCCTGTTTTATTGTTATAATTAACCTATTTAAAAGTTAGCCAGTCTCAAGTTGAGACTTAGCTTGGGCTATCAAAGCCATATACTGAACAGTTGGGCCCAAAACCTTTACAGGTTTGGCCACTTTGCTGTTCAGGGCTCAATATAGAGCCTGGGCTAGTCTGCATTTGCAGACATAGCCCCTTTGCACAACCAGCCACTGTTTAACAGTGAGCTGTGTGTTAGGGCTTACAGAATTGGTCAACCTTTTGCAAGGTTAACCATTCTTAGGCCAATTATTAAACTTATAACCTAATTATGCATTTTCAGTTCTAACCTATTTAAAAACTAGCCATTTTCATAGAACCTAATGCTAACAGCTATAACCAATTCACCTAAGGTTCGAACAGTGTTAATCAAACACTTACACTCAACCAAAACCAGTAAAACTAAATCGGTTTCAACATGGATTGCATATTAGGACACATAAGATCAAACAAAATGTAATAATCAACCAAAACTCAGAGAAGGCAATTGATATGGTTGAATTTCAGTTGATTAATTCACATTATCTAATTTTATGAGGCAAAGTATGAATTCATGTTAATTAAGACCTAATAACTACCAGAGTTCAAGTCACATGGAAGTTTGAATAACTCAGAATCACCAAGGTTCAGGGCACAAACACATATAAGCACAGATTCTCATGAAACAGTCAACATGGTTCAACTAACCTAAGCATGGTAATTAGAATTCACTTTTAAGTGCTACCCTAGCTTGATATATGCATGTTAAGAGTGGGGATGAAGAATAGGAAAGCCATGAAGAAGCGAAGAATAACATTCCTAAATCTAGCACAAGTGCATGACAAATGAGATGAAGATGATGACAAGAAGAACATGGAGAAACAGTGAAAAGAGAAACCTAAGTCTATCATATGAGGGTAACATGAAGAGAAACGGACCCCAAATTGGCATACTCATTCATCAAATAAAACATATGAGAGATGATATGACAAGAATACTAGATTTGCACTAAAAATGAACACAAATAAGACCACCAGCATGTGAGCAAAGAAGTGAACCCCAGATTAAAGACAGGATAAGGGATGAATAAAGATTGCCAAGCTTTACTAAGACTAGACATGTGAAGATACAGAAAGAGAAACAATTGAGATGTTGCAAGCCAACAAAAGTAATCTAATACAAATCATGAGTGACAATGAAAGACAAACCATTGAACATAGTATCAGGATCCAAACATGTAAGTTGACAGAAGAGCTATTGAAAACTAACAAGATAAAAACCCTAACAGAATAGAAGAGAGAACATGAATATCAAGATCTAATTCTGAACTCGAGAGACAAACCAAACACTTAATAACCCTAAACATGTATTAGACTAAACATGACTAAACATGGAAGAAACAGAACATGAAAATAAACAAACAGGAGAATATGCATATGAAGATGAATAAGATGAAAGTCATCATTAGTGTTAAACTAAACCTAAAACAGTCAGAACAGAGTAATAACAAAGGATGTGAGTAAGATGATTATAGAACCCTAATACTAAACAGGTTAAAACATACGAAATTAAGCAAAGAAAGGCATGAAACAAAGAAAAGCTAAGGTGATAATCTATGTCTATCAGAGAAGCATGCAAAGAAGAATAACATGATGAACAGAAACAAAAATAAACACTCATAAGCATGCAAATCAAACAAAAATAACAGAGTAGGCATGAAGAGACATAACAAACATAAAAAGTCCCTAATCTAAACATACGAGTAATAAAATGAAAAGATATGAAATGGAGAAAAAGTAAAAATCAGACGAATGAACAAGATTTTCTCAAAATAAACCCTTATATTAAACATGCAGTCCAATAACACAAGAGATAACATACGAAGATTAACAAGATAAAGAAGAATAGATCTTTTAAACAGAAAAACAAACAAATAAACTAAAACTCTTCAAAGACTAATAAAAATCCTAGTTCATGCGACTAACTGATCAAAAGCATGCTGAACACACAGAAATAACAAGAAAATAGCAGGCAAAACAGGTAAACAAAGCAAACAGAAGGGAGGAGGTACTTAGCTTGCGGGGTCTGTCCCCCAAGCTTCCTATTCTCTTTTCTTTTCCTTTTTATTCTCTCATACTCTCAGGCTCCTTTTTATTCCTTCTTGTTTTCTTGTTCTTATTCTTTTCCAGATTCTTTTTTCTTTTTCTTTTTTTTTTTTTTTTTTTGTTTTTCTTTCAAGCCTAAAGACGAGGCCTTTTTGGATTCTGGGTTGCAGGAGGTGTTCAAGGGGATGGTAAAGATGAGGTCTTGATTGGGTGTTGAATTTGGGGTCGCCGGAGTTAGGGTTCCGACGACCCTTTTTGGGATATTCGAAACGTTCCGGTAAGATTCGAGGGTAGCCAATGGTATGGTTGGGTAGCTCTAGTGGAGAGGAAGGGTTTGGCATTAGTTTCAGGTGGATCTACATACTTTGGTGGTCACCGGCGGAGTTCCGGTGACCGGCTTATCAAGAACAGGGTTTCATTTCTAGGGTTTTGATGCCTGAGATGAAGAAGAAGAAGAAAAAGGCAGTGAATATGAAAGGGGTGGCCGGAGACTGCCATGGGAGACGACAGTCTCCATGGCCGGCGGCTTGTGACGAAGACGACGAAGAAGGAGAGGGGTGAGGGAGAGAGGCGGCTAGGGTTTAAGGCTTATGAAGAATGGCCAAATTTCTTCAGACAAAAGCCTTTTATAGGCGATGTGTCTTAGGAAATCTGGACCGTTCGTTTGATCAAGATCGACGGCTTTGAATGAGTGTTACTTAAACGCCGTCGTTCGATTGTTAAAGAGGCTAAGGTCTTTGGCCGTTAGATTAAATTGAATGCACGGCTGAGATTAAATCTCAGCATTAATTAATTAAATAACTCGGCCAATTATTTAAGGCCGTTGATTTGAGGAGACGAACGGCTGAGATCATCTCTGCTTACAGCCTTTGGACCGGGTCTGTTTGGGCTTAAGGACTGGGCCAACGATTTGGACCAAAATTTGGCCCAGATTCAATTACACAGCATATATATATATATATAACTATTTTTTGTATTTTCTGGTTTTAATGATTTTTATGTATTTTCTTTTATTTTTTTCTTTTCTTTTATGAAAAATTATAAATCCTAATTTACTACCTACTCTAATTTTCTAGTATTTTTTGGTAATTTTCTGCTATTTTTCCCTAATTTCTACTACTTAAGCTATTTTACTAATTTTCTAATTAACTAAACTAACAAATTAATTACTACTATTTTTGATTTTTCTAATTTTCTTACTTATTCAAACACACAAAAATATAACTAATTTCAAGCAAAGCAAGTAATTGCACTCAAAAACATATTTATTTTAATTTTGGAATTATTTGCCTGGTGCAAAAATCATGTGCTCACAGACCTCACCTTGCGGGACTATATGGATAGTAGTAGTAGTAGTAGTAGTTGTTGTTGTTGTTGTTGTATTCACGGTGTGAAATAAGGGATTACACTATTTTTAAATAAAAAAGTGAATCAATTAACTTAATAGACTCCTTATATAACTCAACAAACTTAATTATAACTCACAAATTTTGTGTTTCCAGTTATAAAAAAGATTCTCACCAAAAAATACCTAAAAACATAACAATCTTTAGGAAAATTATATAATATATTTGAATACATAAATTATATTAAATAAAAAATATATATGAATACATTTATGGCATATAGAGAGATAGATAATACAATAAAAATATATGTAATACAACAAGATACATTGAACTACAATGAAAAAAGACGGTGAATACAATAAAATACATAAAATACTGCGAGATACATTTAATTATAATGAAAAAACCACAATAAATACAATGAAATACACGAAAATAAATTAACAAAAAATCAAGTTGCTCAGCCCCAAACTCCGTCATCTTTGTTCGGTAACAAATCCTAATTTCCGGCGATGCGACATCGAGCAAAAACCCTAAATCACTAGGGGCTGCAACTCTAGCAATAACGTTCTTTTTCACCTTCTTCTTTTCTTTAGCCTCTTCTTTATTCCCCAGTTCATTGGCGACATAAGAAATAATTCTACGAAGGAAATTTTCTCCACCAGCCATGGCTGAAATTGCACTAACTATTAACAATTAAGAAAAGTGAAGCAATAAATAAATAAATACAGTTTTTTATTAAGAAAAATCAAAAAGGTGAGCAAACAGAGTGGACGAGATTGATGAAACCATAACTTCCTCATTGCTTAAACCAAGTGGGTCGTAGTCTCCTTTTCCCGCTCAAGAAAAAAGTGTAACAAAATAATATATTTAGTGATATAGAGGTAGGAAGTAATCAAAATTATATATTTTTCTATAAACATTAAAAGGTATCTATAGAATGCAATGGTATTTACTTAAAATAAATAAAGTATTAACCTTTGCTATATGAGGTAAAAATTCCTTAAATAAATAAGCCTTAATATATTGGGCCAGCCCATTTAATTGGGCTAAAGTAACGAGGTCACTTCCTTAGGCCAATATGCCATCTTCCTACAGGCCTAATTGGGTGTCACATATCGTATGACGTGGCATGCCAAGTCAAGCGGAAGAGCCAATATGATCATGCCAAAAGTCAAAATGACAAGGCATGTAAAGTGAAATTAAAGGACCAATAAAATCGCACCACGTGTGCAACTGACATGTTCTGGCCAATCAATGCGGCCTTGTCACACTTCAATTTGATTGGTCGGAAAGAGTTTATTCTTATCATAACTCTTCCCTTCCACAACTATAAATATGGGTCTTCATAACTCAGAAAAAGATACCAGAAGTTATAACAAAAAGACAGAATGGAGCTCGTGGATCAAAGGCAACAATTCTCTACAAACTGCAAGTGTTCCACCATTCAAGCACTTCAAAATAAATTTCAAGTATTCAAGATCAAGAATGAAGTTAAATTAAATACAAGACGTTCAAGATCAAGGCTGCTTGTTCGTGAAATAATTTGTGACAATAATCAAAGTGTTTGAAACGGATAAATTAAATTCAAATTCAAGATCAAGCTCAAAGGTCCTTGAATTTATACTAGAAAAGTAGAAACGGAGGAATCATAGAGATTGTACACTCACATTATTTGAAATAAAATACTACCATTGTTGCGATAGTTTTCGATCTTGTTTTTATTTTTTCGGCGCAAATTTATTGTCTACAATCATCTTCAAGAATAATTACTATCAAGGGTAAAATAAAAAAAGACAATAAATTTTATCTTGAACTTCTAAAATGATAAATAATTTGGAACTATTAATTTTTAAAATCACGAATAACTCGAGACAAAAGGAATACTACTAAGAGCTTTTATAGTACTCCCTCTGGTCCAAAATAAGTGATTTTTTTGTCTTTTTTCTTGCGGTCCAAAATAAGTATTTTTTTTAGATTTCAAAAATGAATCAATTATTTTTTTTCTATATTGTCCTTGGAGTAAATAATATTGGAATGTGTGTCAGAAGTGTTTATGTGAGATAGTAAAGGTTAATATGGTCAATTTCATTGCTAATTAATACTAAAAGATGAATTTTTTATTCTGTATGAAAACATCTTAAAAAAATTAGAAGAGATTAAGATTTTTCAATATTTTGATATTCTTTCCTAGGTAAAATTATAATTGCCAAATAATTACTAGTATTATGGTTTTCTTACTTTCTTGGCTGACATTTTCTTCTTTTCATATTTTAATATTTAATTCAAAGGATTAGTTCACTTTTCATGGGAATTGTGAAACTTTCACATCAGTAAATGCAGAATTGACAATGCTTTACCTGGAGCCTAACAATTATTGGTCTAAGAAAAAGCAATATTTGGTTAAAGAAACTACAAATATATGGAGACCAACCTTGATTTCTTTCATTTTGTTTTCTTTTTCTTCTTTTCCGAAAATCGAGAATACCAAAAAAAAAAAAAAATGAATAGCAAAAGTCAGTTCAATAATAGAGAATAGGTGGAGCTAGTAAACAGACCCCTTATGAAGATGTACGAGATCTTAGAATTTTTACTTCTGCAATAATTCATATTCTCTTCTGTCCAAATTAAGTTAATTTTGAATTTTTTTCTTGTGATCTAAAATAAGCGAATATCATATTTCAAGAGTAAATTAATAATTTTTTCTACATTTTTTTAGAGTAATTTTCATTCCATTAGAATAAAATATAATATATCTTGTTGAAATATTTGAAGGGGAAGTTGCTATTATGGAAATTTTTTTACTCCATTCGCCCATTTTAACTATAGCTTTAGTTCAAAGAAATTGTTTTAAAATAATTGTCACTTTAGTAATTCAAAATCAAATTTGTTATTTATCTCCTTCACATCCCGTACTTTAATATTAGGATAAGTTATGGTAATCCACATGTGCTTGAAGGGATAGAGACTATTTATGAAATTATAAAGGATTTTGTGACTATGTTATTGTAAGCCCATAAATTTAACAACATTAATACCGTTATATACATTTGATATGATATTTTGAGTGGAATATTTTTGTAAAACAGTTTGAAAAATATAATTTTAAATAATTATTAAAATTACTACTTTTAATTATACTCATAATATGAGAAAGTTTATGAGATTTTCTTTATTGTAAAAATATAAATTATTTTCTAACAAGAAAAGGAGGATATATTTTTACCATTTTAAGAATTACGTGTACGAAAATTTGCACTCTTTGTATGAGATTAGGAATTGGAGTTGTGTAAATATATGTATTTTTTTTAATGAAACAATAGTGTGTATTGATTTTATATGGTACCACATGACCATGATATTAAGTTATATAAAGTGTGTTAAAAGTGAATAGTATTTTAAGTAATTTGAAATAATTTTTAATTATACGGATAATTGGTTAATTATCGGGTAACGAAATATTACCTAATTAATTAATTAATTGGTTATGTGATAAAATTAAAACTCCTCCCCACCCCCATGTGGCAGCAAGACACCAACCAAACAAATGAGTCTTGGTCATTTGTGATTAGGTGGCAACCAAATGTAGTAATTTCAAGACACTTTATTTCTAGGATCTTGAATACAAAGACTAGCATCAGACATGACCTTTCGCACATTAGCAATTCCTACAAAATATTCCTAACATCTTTAGCGAGAGTTCTTACAAAATCTTCAACCAATTCCTACAAAAAAAATCCAAAAAAATTTCTTAGCATATTAGCAACGTGAGATTTTGCATTTTTAAGAGAGTACCGTGCAACTTTTTTAAGAATACCATATGAAAATTTTTCCTACTTCAAGTATGTTACGGCTAATCATTCCTTCTTTTGGCATGATCTAAGTAACGATACGTAAACATGATATTTTTCTATAAGTGATTCTACTCTTAGCAATTGAGGATGTCTATGTTATTCACTCTCGTAAGCGATATTCCAGCATGTCTAAGTACGTATCTAATTCTGTATTGAGGTATTTGATAAATATGTTAATGTTCATAATACCATAATACATGTATCTTCATGCATATGTATTTACCACCGAGCTATGGCCGATTAGACAGTCATGCATTTACCACAGAGCTACGGTTTGGGCAATCATGCATATTCATTTACCACCGTGCTACGGCCGGTTGGGCAGACATGCATTTACCATCTGGTTACGACGGATCGGAAAGTTACCACCGGTTGGGAAGTTATGTATCATATCGGTTGGACAATCATACATTTATCACCGTGTGACGACCGATCGGGCAGTTACCATTAATCAGTTGGGCGGTCATGTATTATACATATGGATAATAGTTTCAAAGAGAAATATTATATATATATATATATATATATATATATATATATATATATATATATATATATATATATATATATATATATATATATATGCATACAACTTCAGAGATTCAGGTTAATTCTTATATGTCTTTAATTAATGTTGACTTATTGTCATATTTCAGTTCTGCCTTACATACTGAGTACATTATTCGTACTAACATCCTTTTGCTGGGGACGCTGCATTCATGCCTGTAGGTATAGATAATTCATGCCTGTAGGTATAGATAATCTGTTTGACGAGCCCTCATAGTAGACGAGATTGACATTCAGCAAAGAATCGTTAAGACGTCACTTGATTCAGAGTGCAACCGAGTCTATGAGTCATCGTGTTTGAGTTTTACTACAGACTTATGGGTAGGCCGGTACCCTATCCCATTTTATGTCAAACAATTTGAGAGGCTTGTAGACAGAAGTTCATTTTGTACATTATGTCAGAAGCCTTGACGGCCCATATGTATTCATATTTTAAGAAAAATAATTCAATAATACAATGTTGCCCCTTATAGTTACACATTACGAGTTATGGCTATGTTGGCCCATAATAGTTACAAAGAAAAAAAAAGTTACAAAGTGGTTCGCTCGGGCCAGTGCAGCACCGGATGCCAGGCATGTCTCCCCAGGTTTGGGGCGTGATAGTCTCCAACTATTCCTTTTTGTATTAAAGAAGTAATAATTCCTTTTTAATTCTTCTCAATTCTCAAAAAGCATTTAACAAGGTAGTTGCGATGTCACACATTGTATTGAGCGGTCCGGTGCCTTGTGGATAAGAACGTATCACCAAGACTTAAAGGTAAGTTCTACAAAGTGATGGTTAGACCACTATGTCTTATAGAGTGGATTATTAACCAATCAAGAACTCTCATGTCTATAAATAAACAACAAAAATAAAGATGTTGATATATATATGTAGACATATTATGGAGACATATGATCAGAAATGAAGATATTCGAGGTAAGTTAGGTGCGGCCTCTGTGGTGAACAAGATGCAAGAAACAAGGCTGAGATCGTTCAGGCATGTGAAAGGGAGGTGGGAGAGATGTTGGGTTTTTGTCTAATTAGATAAAAGGTGTGAATGAAGATGGGAGGAAAATATGGGAAACGAAAAGTTTGAAGTTGTTTCCTTTACTAATGCACTTTGTTCCTCATCAGAAAATAGAAAGAAAATCCCTGTGCTTATATAGAGAAGCACATCTTCTAGCTCTTCAAGACTTAAGAAAAAGTGGTGCCTCGCGCTGCTTGATCGACTCAGCTTCGACTTGAGTGATAATTTTTTTGACCATATTTATTTCCCGTTTTCCATTAAATAATTTCTTTACTAATATTTTTCGCGGTATTTTAATTTAACATTCGTGGTTGCCAACAGTCATTTTGAGTTTAAAATTCGTGATTGGACTTCTGCCGAAATGACACCTTAAATTAACAGGTACCTCGCACCTATTCAACCAGAGTGTTAGGCTATAGATTCAGAGGTTTTGCCTTATTTTTCAGCACCAAAAATCTACATACTCTCACTTCTCTCTCCATCATTTCTACAATATTTTTTTTATAGCAAATGTCATAAGTGTGAATTACTGCCGTTTGTTGAGTTTAACGAAATTCTATAATCTTCATTGCCTGTATTATAGAATAGTTATTTCGTTCTATTCCGGGGGGATTAATCCAATAACCTTGGGCAACAATAATGGATTAAATTTCTTAAGAAAATACAGTTTACTATTGGGCTCGAAACTTTTATTTATTTTGTTTCTGTTCTGTTTGTTTTATTTTTTTGCAGAAACTATTTCAAACACAGGTTGAGAACAAGCTTAAGGAATTTAATTTTCATATTCTGTGTTCATCTTACTTTCGGTGAAGTCTACGCTCATTCACCACTTTCCGTTCTTCTTTTTAACCATGACTACATTGGCAACCCACTAGGGATGCTTCGATTATCTGATGGAGTCATTGGCGAACAATTTGTCCACTTCTTCGCTGATTGCTTCATTGATTGCGGCATTGAATTTTCTCCTTGCCTTCCGTACTGGCGGATGGAGTGGGTCGACATTCATCCTATGGATGTCTATATCTCTTGGTATGCCCGACATATCTTAGTGGGAAAAGGCAAACAAATCGGCATTATTAGTTAGAAATTCATGAAACTTACCTAGTTCTAGGAGGTTGTGCCCGATGTAACCCTTTTTTCTACTATCGATGTTGTCCAGCTGGATCGGGTCGAGGTTTTTTATAGTTTCCTTGCAGACTTTTATGACGTCAGGGTCTCTGATGACTTCTGTTGGGGGGTTGGGTTTAGTTCCCGACATGGCTAATTGCTATGCCTCCGTGCTTGCTCCTTTCAGTTGCTTGGTATGTGTGCATGTCGGGCAATCCGCTAGCTTTCCTGGGTGGTGCGAGGTTCGCCTCGAATGCCGAATACCCTCCATGGTGTGGGAAATTTAATCACCTGATAAAAGCTTAAGGGTACAACTCACATGGCATTTATCCATGGGCGTCCTATGATGGAATTTAGACTGTTTCTTGGTTCATGACGTGGAATATGGTTTCCAATGTGACTCCGCGTGCCAATACTGGCAGCACTACTTCTCCGGATGTCCAGTCTACTGTATTGTTAAAACCCATTAGTGTTATGCAATGCGATATTATCCTATCCTCGAGCCTCATTTGTACGAGGACTCTTGGGTGGATAATACACGCGCTGCTTTTGTCATCTACCATGATCCTTTTTACATTTGTATCATCGATGCGTAAAGTTATAACTAAAGCATCATAATTGGGAAAAGACAAACCCTCAATATCTGACTTTCGAAGATGTTACTATCTTCGAAGTCATCATATCGTTCGTGAGCGACCGCTTGCTTGAGTTTTTGTGTGAAGGTGAATTTCATGGTTGATCACTTAATCATTGCTGCCGCCAATGATCATCTGTATGGTGTGTGCCAGCGATGGTGGCTTTGGAGGTCCTTGGGAGGGGTCCCGTCTTCTGAAAAAATTGGCCATTCCTTAATCGCTGAGTAGCTCTTTTAGGTACCCCTTGTTCAACATTCTGACTACCTCTTGTCGTAGGCCTATACAATCCTCGGTCTGACATTTGACCTTCTTGTGCTTGGAACCGATCTCATTTTGGGTGGCTATTGTACCTTCGTGCCTAGCTTCTCTAGTGCGTACACTACCTCTGAAGGGGAAACACAGAAATTATGAGCAGATAATAGCGGAGGCATACCTCTATCATTCAAAGGGGTGCGATGTGTTGTAGTACGGCATCTGCATGTCTCGGAGGAGGCAGGTTGGATGTTCTGACATAAGGCTGGTGTCTTTCTCGATTAAAACGTGAGGGTTGATCTCTTCGCCCATCGTTGCGTCTATCCCTCCTTTCTTCGGTTTGAACCGACGTTAATCGCTGGGTTGGCCTATTAAGATCATCTTCATCAGCCCTTACCTTAGCCCATTAGGCATTATTAAATTTCTTCTCATGTGGTGGTGGTGGTGGTGGTGGGGGGGGGGGTACTTCATGAGTCTGATGAGCAACGTTTTGGTCGCCTTTGATCCATTCCTATTTATTCTGTTCTGGAAGGCCGCGACTATTATTCCGTCTGACACATTTGGCTGTCTCATTCTCACCTTGTTGAATTGGGCCAGGAAGTCTTGGAGTCCCTCGTCTGCTATTTGTCGAATGGCGAAGATATCGTTAACCCTGAGTTCGGCCTTCTTTGCTCATGCATGAGCGGTAGCAAATTTTTCTTCCATCTTCTCGAACGTTGATATCGACCATGCTGGTAACTGTGAATACCATGTTAATGCCCCTCCTGTCAGATTCTCACTGAACATTTTCATTAGTACGAATGGTATCTGTTCTTTTGAAAGGTTATTGCCTTTTATCGCGGTGATGTAATGGATTATATGATCTTCTGGATCCGTGGTCCCGCCGTATATTTTCAAGTATGTTGGCATTTTGAAGGGTTTTGGGATGGGGTGGGGAGCAGCTTCCTCACTGTATGGTTGTTCGAAAAACCTTTCTACATTGCATTTTGGCAACAGCTTAGGGGTGCCAGGTATCTTGTCAACCCTTTCCTAGCGCTCTTTCATTTGATCATGAAATATTTGTTCTCGTTTTTCATCTCTTCCATATTCTTTAGGATGTATGCGAGTGTATCATCACTTGCGTCAGTGACAGTTCAGGCATTGGTGGTTCGGACGGTGCTTGGCTCGCCGGTGACAGCAGCAATTCTTGTCGTCGGCGAATCTTCGGTATTTCCTTAAGGGGGTTTTCAAGCATGTTACTTAGAGCGCTCGTCAACAACTCATCGAGCAACTTTTTGACTGCTGGTGGTGTTTCTTTCATCATGGATGTAGAAGCTCTTCTTTCACGCAAGATCGTCAGATCTTCGAGTGGAGAGGGTGATATCTCCCCCTCAGGTGTATCCCTTGGTGTTATATTCTCGGTATCTTCTCTACCAGCTTCGTTGAAGGAGTCCAAGAGGTTATTTGAGACATTTTCTATCATTTCAACCTTGCTTCGTTTTCTGCCATCGTTGGTTTCTATGGAGTGTGAAGAACAATGATCATTGTTTTTGATATTTCGGGTGAGAACTATGATTTCAACTACAAAATTTCTATAGACGGCGCCAAATTGTTTGACTCAAAAGATATTAACTCTTTTTAAGCAAATCAATCAAAATGATGAAGAGATAAATCGTAGTCGAAGATAATAGACCCTAGGATAACTTTAGTAATCTTGAATATCAGTAATAGCGAAGGAGAGAGAGGGAATAGTCGAGAGATAAAGATGAGAGAGAATGAGTTTTTGTATTGAAAATCCTCCCCTAATACAATACCCGGATGCCCTTTATATAATCGAGGATCCTTACTTAATTAACGGGAAGATAACTAGAGTACATTCCATAACGGAGCCGACGATAACGCCGGGGTCGTTTCTCCCTTTACCCCTGGGTCGTCCCCTTATGTCGACTCGTAAGCATTCGGTGGTTGATCGTATTGACTTTGGGACGTGATCGATCAAATTCGACCCCATACAATATTAAGAATTTAATTAGACATGTGCAAAATTAAACTCAACATTCAATTATAACACTTGATATCGCTATCATAAAATTTAGAATCTACCTTTAACCGTATCTCCAAATTAAGAAGAAAAAAAAAAGGTTTTCAGTCAGGATCACTTGACCTGAACTAATTTCATATCAAGTTTATTTTGACTTTTGTCTCCCCTATTTTGGTACCGTTGAAAATGACCAAAAGCTTCATGCTTGAATTCAATCAAAACTAAGGACAATCAATTTAAGAATGAGAGCTCAACAATGAACAAACCCTTCGGCATTCTTGAATTTGGGTAGGGATCAAAAACATCAAAAGATTGAGAGACAAAGGAATTAAGATGCACTTATGACCGCAAAAGTGGACGATTCGAAGAAATACTTACCAAACCAAATGAGGTTACTCCCTCAGTCTTATTTTAACGGTCATTTTAGTTTAACAATTTTATTCTTAGATAATTGTCACTTTAATAATTCAAAATTAAAATTGTTAGTTATTTCCAACTACACCCTTAGATATTTAAAAAAAAAAAATTAGTTTTGTTAAATATTATTGTCAAAAAGCATTTAATAGGAGTAACTTATGGTAAAGTATGTCTTGTATGTAGTATTTCTTAATGTACGTGAAAAAAGAGTTATATCCCATTTGGCTCTTCTAAAAAAATCTTCTTATTTTAAGAAATGTCTTTTTTAAAAGGTTTTTCAAAATAATATTTTTGGTGAAAAATTATTTGTATTTGGTCATATAATATGAAAAATATTTTTGAGCATCAATAAGTATTTTGGGGAGAAATTATTTTTTTTTTCTTCTGAAAAAAGTAATATTTACTTAGGTTCACAATAAGTGACCAATTTACTTTTAGCTCGCCCATTAAGAAAATACTAAATTCTATAAAAAAAATACATACTATGACTAAACTATCCAAAATTAAACATTTAATGTAAGGAGTAAGAAAACATTTTAGGGATATGTACATAGGGGTTATTTCGTAAAAATAAATTTAATTTTTTCTTGATTATCTAACTGAACACTTATTTTAAACCAAAATAAAAAAATAATTAGTCACTTATTGTCAATTGGATAATTTTTTTTTTAATCTTTTGAAAGTTTAGCAAAATACTTTCATTTTGAAAAAAAGAATTTTTTATAAAAAAATAAGCTTTGCCAAACAATCTACTAGTTAAATAGGAAGGAGGAAGTAGCTTTTTCAATTGGAATATATTTGTCATTTGATTGACAATAATTGAACAAATAAGTTTGGTACATTTGTGAAATTTGGAACTTACTCTTTTGTGACTCTGAATGATTGTCGGCAAATATATCAGAAAAAAGAAAGAAATTTCTGGGAGACAAATCATGTTGTGCAATTATTTCAAAAAATAAAATAAAAATGATGCTATAGATTACTTTCTTGCATGCAATCTATCTATATATATATAAAGGAGGGACTAGAAAAGTTGACTTGGCACCTCTCATATGCTAGCAATAGTATTTATCTTTTTTGTCAATTTTTTGGCATTTTAACTCATTTTTCTGATTAAAGAATCAGTGTATTTATGCAATTACAATATATTCTAATACCTATTACAGTTATATGGTTCCGAATGACTGTTACTATACCACGCTTTAATAAGTACCAGTGACGTTTCAACAATTGCCGTTTTGTATACCACCGTTTCATAAGGACAAAAAATTAATGCTAAACATTCATGTTTTATAATGAAAAAAAAGCAAGTTACGTCAACAGTAAATTCCATCCAATTTGGGTTTTCTCCTCTCTTTTTGATTTGTCTTCTAAATGAAGACCTTGCCTGCTCTTTTGTCTATGTGATTATGCATAAAATTATTTTTCCGGATCAGGTATGTATCATTAAACTTTTTACTTATTATGTTCGCTAATTATGTCATCCCTTAACTATATTGAGCTTTTAATTTTTACTCATGTACATATTTTTTTATTTTTCACAAACAAAGTATTATGTGAGTCACAAAGCTTTTGACCGGGGGTTCAATCTGTTCTCATTTTAGAAGAATGGTGATGAGATTTTGTTATTTTGTTACCAAAAGTGCAAAGTAGAAATTTCACGCAAAACTGAGGATACTAAAGGAGATTGTTCTTCTTCTTCCTTTTTATTTTTATTTTTTATTTGTTTACTCCTCTTCTTCTTTTTTCTATTTTGCTTTTTTGTCCTGTATAAAAGAGTGGAAATTACAAAATATGTAACTAACTACTCATTGAAAGCTCTATCTACACTATTTGTATTTAAGATAATTACCATATTAAGCCTTTTCTAAGTATATTCGGATATTTTTACTATTTATAAATACTGAGAATTTTGAGGCCAAAGAGTGTTGATATTATAGTATAGCAGTCCGCGTAGTCCAACATTCACCACTGTCTTTTTCTTATTTTTTTGTTTTTTTCCCTTCATCATCTTCTAAGAGACTAATCAGTTATTTTTTCCCTTTCTATATCCTCCCATAAATAATTTAATATTGCTTGAATTTCATAGACACATGCTTTTTATGAAGAAATAAGGACATAGAAAGAGAAACGGAAGAGAGATAGGATCGGATGAAAGGAAAAAGAAAAAAGGAAAGAGGTGAAATAGAAAATCCGGAGAAACAAATCAATATGATGATTTTAGGTGTAACAACAAAATTTAGTAGGTTTCAAGTTTTAGGACAAACTTCCAACTAATTGAAGATTCAAAAATTATTTTATAAAAATTGAAAAAATGGACACAAAGAAATTACCTTACCTAAAATTAATTACTCGGACGCGGGTGAGGGATGATTTAGGTTAGTTAATTTCTTTTTTTTTTAAATTATTTTATTTTTTATTTTTTAAAATAAACATTATACTTTCATTAAAATTAAGATAATATTATTGAGAACAATGGAATAAACTCTTAAATAAAAACAATATTCCAAGAGTTATAAAATATATATCTTCTATTATATTATAAAAATAATGTAGCAGAAAAAATATAAAATAAAGTAATATGCTATTAAATTTTTTATTAAAACATTGGATAATGTAATAAAGAATAAAAAATAAAAAAGTTATTTGATGATTATATATCGTATTGATAAATAAGATGACAATAAAAATTTATTTAAGTAATACTATCTAATATATTGAAACAAGTCTGATCATAATTTAATTTAATTAATATTATTTAATATTGACCGCGCATTGCGCGGGTACAATTACTAGTTATATTATAACATAGATAATTAAGTACCTTCCTGTTTTCTATAGGTTAGAGTTACATGCAACATTTTCCAAGTGCAAACTACAAAAGTGCTTCCACGTGGCAAGTAGTATATCATGAATTTTAAAAAGGACTTTAATTTTCAAACTCGCACGTCAGATTTGGGCTATTAGTTAATTTTGAAATAACTTTTATATTAAATTAATGGGATTAGTTATCTCCCTGGATATTCTACCCTATGAGATACCCTAGAAAATCCCACCATCATACCAAATACCCCTTAAGGTGCTTCTCCATCCGTCTTATAATTGTATAGGTCGGAATCCGACCCTATAATAATCAACGAAGTTAATTACTTTTTTGAATTAATTCAAAATTAATAAATGGTATGATCACTCGTAATTAACGGCGTAACGTCTGTCTGATACGATTAATAAGGCTACGGCCCACCTGTTGTCCCGAAGACAAAATTTTAAAGCGGTCCCGGACATCAACTATCAGCTTATGCAGCTCATTACTATAAAAACTAGAAAGGGAAACCTAATAAGAGATTCATCTCCTTCCTCGTAGGGCCTGTCCAAGAGAGAGATAGAGTGAGAGAGAACAACAGGATGAGAAAAATACAATCTCACAAAAGAATACAATATGATCGTAAGGCTCTGAACCTCTTCATAGAGATGCAGACCATACCATCATCATCAATAAAAGTCGTCAACCTTTCTCACCCTAATGGGGATTGCCTACTATTATCTCTTTCATTTGATTATTCAATTATTACGACTTGCTATGATTGACCTATAATTTATGTGTATTATTTTGCATTCATAAAGTACATGACAACTTTTGAGTCAAACAATAATATCTATCATGATTCTTTTGAACACGCCCTTTAAGAAAAATTAATTAGGATAAATTTTGACTATTTTACCCTTATCATGTCTTTATTTAATTCCTTTTTATTGGTATTTGAACAAAGTTATCCATAATTGAGGTGTTTGTAATCTTCAAGGATAATTATTACTAAGGGTAAAAAAGAAAAAATATACTCCCTCCAGTCCTAAATGAGTAATTTTTTTGGATGTTTTCACACATATTAAGAAATTAACCTTTTAGCATTAATTAGCAATGAAATTGACCATATTAACCTTTATTATATCACATAAACACTCCTAACACATTTTCCAACACTATTTACTCCAAGAACAATGAAGGAAGAAAATAATTAATTCATTCTTGAAATCTGAAAAAATCACTTATTTTGTACCACAAGAAAAATGCCAAAAAATCACTTATTTTGGACCGGAGGGAGTATCAATTTTGTCTTGAAAGTGACAAATAATTTGAGATAATTATTTTTAGTAACCACGACCGATAACATGAGATGAAGGGGGTATAATTTACCAACAAGAATTATGGCGGAGAAATATATAAATACTTATCTATTCTTAATTGGATTAGTAATCACTTTGTTAGAAAGTACTTTACCGTAACACAGAATACCGAATGTGAAAAAAAACAGGTGCTATCATTTACTCTCTCTAGTCCGCAATAAGTGGCCAATTTATTTTTTTATTTTGGTCCAAAATAAGTGTTCATTTATATAATAAAAAAAATTAATTTATTTTTCCAAAATTATCCTTATGTATGTATCCATAAAAAGTTAGTTTACTTATTACATAGTTACATTTGAGAAGAGAAGTACTACTATAATTATAGTATAACATTTAGTGAATGGCATAGTCATGTAATCACACTAACTATTTTTATTTAGAATATTATATTTTTTAATGAGTGTAACCAAATTGATCGCTTAGTAATCAAGTGGCTGAGTGTTTCGGATTTTTTTTTTAATTTTATTATAGCATCATTAAATTAAAAGAAAAACATGTGGGAAGTAGCAGCTCAGGGGATGAGGTGTTTGTCAGACATCAGATGCAAATTTTTTTGGCGGAATCTGCGATTTTTGGACTCTTATTAGCATTGAGAGTGACTTTTTGGTGTGTATTCTCAGAGGCTCTCAAAAAGCCAAAAGAACAATAAATGTTCAGAAAACAAACTGTGGATGATACTATCTATGTTCCCATTAATAATTTGCAGCCCGTTGAGTTATTATTTAGTTTTATTTTCTTTTTAATGTAAATTTTCGTTGTTTTTTACAGTTGTCAACTAGTAACTGAACTTGTCCGAATTGATGATCAGATCTATGAGCAAAGACTTATGGGGTGCATGAATAACAAGAAAACAGAGAGGAGAAAATAACATTATTAGTTCTAAAAAACAAACTAATAACATGATTAGTTTGTGTTCTCTTTTGGTAGTGTCACACCTCCATTTTACGCACCCGCGAGGGAGCGAGGGAGTTTTTCCAATTAAAGGACAATCGAGACTGGATTAATTTATTTAATTCAGAGTCGCCACTTGGGAAAATAATGGTGTCCCAAGTCACCGGTTTAATCCGAACCGAGGAAATTTATGACTCTGTAATACAGTCTGCGAAACTAGAAATCCGGATAAGGAATTCTGTTAACCCGGGAGAAGGTATTGGGCACTCCCGGATTCCGTGGTTTTAGCACGGTCGCTCAATTGCGATTTTTGTTTCTATCTGATTCTTTTATATATTTTAACTATGTGCTTTTAATGTTCCGCTTTTAATTTTAAGAAAAATTGCGACGTCACGAAAACACATTTCGAGTCACACCGCAACCAGTACGCCTGTGACTTTAATGTATTTCAGTTTCGCCGAGAGTAAGATTTGGGTCACATAAATGCGCACCCGTATTTAGGGAAGTGATTTATTTACAAATCGTGCCTAAAGAGTCTATCATGTTGTTAACTTTGGGAAAGACCGTAAAATTTGCTAAACGGTCCTTCCAAATCTATATTCTCATGACAGTTATTTGAGGGCCCCGCAATTTAGGTAGTTTTGTTTGGCGAGGCTCATCTCATTTTAAAGGACAATCCTAACGCAACTATAATTTCTACATGTTTCATCTCTAATCCTAAATGAGAGTAAGACGGGTTACTTAAAGCTAGTTAACAAGAATGAAGGATTAACGTGACTTAACGTAATTTATTAATGACATGTTACCAATTATAATATTGGCCTAATCATTAATGATGCTGAAACTTCATTTTTAACGCAAAACAGTCTTCTGAATACAAGCTATATCCATTTATAGGCCCGCATGAAAAACAGAAAAATTCTTTTATTGTTCAACTACAAATCAAATGAAGCTAATATTATTACTTCTAATTGTTCAAGGAGTTCTATAGTCCAACTATCCATTGTAAAGTTAATAACGGCTTCAAGCTATTCCAATTCGATTATTAAACTTCCAATTCAATCACAGTTCAATCAATATGCTAAACTATCAAATACCATTTCCAAGCTATTTCAAATTTACATTTCATAGTTTAAGTTTATACAAATCATAACAAAGTTGCACAAACAATCGAAATACATTACGTAAATTTCCAGATTACATCTAAGCTTATAATCCAGTGCAAGCTAAGTCAATGTAACTTCCAGGAGCAGACAAACAGGATATCATCTTTCAGCTTTGAAATTACATCAAGTCATAGATCTTCTTTGGGACAGAAGAATACCTGGAAATCACGATGAGGATCAATCAGTGGCCAGAAGACAACAATAACAACAGCAACAAGCCAGGACAGTAACAGCAAGCCAGCCAACAGCACCTCAGCAGACCAGCAGTAACAAAACCAACACACTCAATGAACCAGATACAATACTCAGCAACCAATGACCCAGAAATAATCAGGTGCTACCACATTCAGTGAACCGGCTATAACACTCAGTAACCAACGAGCCAAAGGTAATCAAACTCCACCAATCAATGAACCAGTAACTAAACTTTGACACCAAAAAGCAAACAAAAACAGACCACAACAGTGGCTAAGATGCAGCACTAGCAGTGGCCAAACAACAGTCACCTAGCAAACCAGACACAATCAAACCAGTGGCAATCTCTCAGCAAAGTAATGACGGAAGAAATAGAGGCCAAAGCAAAAGCAACCAATAGGCAGTCAATACCAATATGTTTATATGAGTGTATGTAGATATCCAGGTTGTGAATGTCTATCCCTAATGTTCTCTAAGAGTCTGTGTGTGTAGGAATTTTCTCTCTATATTTTCGAATCTCCTCTGTGTGTATCCCCCTCTCCTCCTTTTCAATCCTACACTTATAGCTTTTTCCCCAACCCCTCCTAAAGGCCTGCCCCCAATTAACTACTACCCTTGCCCACTCTTATCTCTGCCAAACCATGCTCTGCCAGTCCTATTCCTTCCTCTGTTTCAGCCACTAAGTTTTGCTTAAGTATGGGTTTTAATTAATTAAAATGAGAAGTACAAAACCTGGTGGAGTGTCCTGCTGTGATAGCAGGCTCCACTAGGCTGTCTTATGGGCGAGAGATTAAACAAATGGACTTAATCCAACCCTAATACTTACATTCAGTTAAACCATATTCCAGAATCCAACAGATATCAACCCTAAGGGTGAATTGCATACGGGCAGACAGGGTGGTGAACAATCCATTTCAACAGTGCTAATATTATCTGGTATAGTAAAGTCTACGAAATTAGACGACGACATTCAATCAACTACAACACATAACAATGATAACAAATTTATCGATAAAACAGTGATTCTACAATCTCGGCAAAAATGAAACTAGGTGTTCGACAACGCTAATCGACGCGAGTTTGTATCCTATAACTAACATATTCAAATAAGCAATACAGAAAAGCAATTGACCAAACAAAGAGGTCTTGGAGAAGAAAGAAAACGGAATAGAGACGGCCAAAGAAAATTGAGAAGAATCCAATCAATCTAAGACTAAACAAATACAAAACGAATTGAATTAAACAGAAAGAAGAACATTACCTCAAAAAGAAATCGAAATCAAATAGACCCGGTTCCGAAGGCTTCCAGTTTTTTACCTTTTGAAGTAAACGGACTTTAATTGAAGTGTTTTTCAAATGAAAAACACTCCAATTAAAGTCTATTGACTCCAATTACCTTAAAATCGAACAAAATCCCTCATTTTGGAATTCTAGGGTTCTTGGGGCTCGGATTTGGGCTTTTGAGTTTTTGGTTGGATTCGAACCAAACCAAGCTTGGTTTGGTTACGAGGAAGGTCTGGGTAACGATGGGTACAAATTTGGAGTCCAACGGCGTTGGTTCGAGTTTAACTCGAATCTTCAAATGAAGATTCGAGAAACTCCGGATCGATTCGAAGCAAATGGTGTGTAGGTTTGGATTGGGGGTGTTGAGGCGATTATGTGGTGTAAAGTTGGTGGCCGGCGGCGTTGTTGCCGCCGGGTTTTCAGGCGAAGGGAGAGGAGGCGGCGCTAGGGTTTGTTGTTTGTGAAGGTTGAGAGAGAGAGACGAAGGGGGATGGGGGGGCGTCTGAGGAATGGGAACGGGTTAGAGGTTTGGGGGGGGGGGGTTTGTGTATTAAAATCACCATTTAATCTCAGCCGTTGGATTATAACAATCAACGGCTGAGATCGAGTGGAATCTATTAAAACGGGGTCGTTTGGAGGGGTAACGGGTTGAGGGATGGATTTCCGGGTATGGGACTTGGAATTTGGGCATTTTTGTGTTGGGCTCGATTTTAATTTCTCACATGGCCCATGTGAGCACATGATTTTTGCACTAGGCAAATAATTCCAAAATTAAAATAAATATATTTTTTTTAGTGTAATTACTTGCTTTGTTTGAAATTAGTTATATTTTTGTGTGTTTGAATAAGTAAGAAATTAGAAAAAATCAAAAATAGTAGTAAGTAATTTGTTAGTTTAGTTAATTAGGAAATTAGTAAAATAGCTTAAGTAGTAGAAATTAGGAAAAAATAGCAGAAAATTACCAAAAAATACTAGGAAATTAGAGTAGGTAGTAAATTAGGATTTATAATTTTTCATAAAAGAAAAGAAAAAAAAAGTATAAAAGAAAATACATAAAAATAATTAAAATATTAGAAAAATACAAAATATATATAAGTGTAATAAGACTGGGCCAAATACAGTCCAATTGGTTAGCCTAGTCCTTAAGCCCAAAGGCTAAGCCTGATCCGTGAAGGGAGGTGCAATCTCAGCCATCCGTTATGCTCGATCCAATGGCTGAAATAATTAGCGAAGTTATTTGGTTTATTGAGATGTAAGGATCAATCTCAACCGTCCGTAGGAGTTGATCTAACGGAAGAGACCTTTGGTCTCTTTAGTGATGGAACGGTGCCGTTTCGTAACGCCTGGTCTTGACCGTTGATCATCAACAAATCAACGGCCAAGATCACCTGGGATATTTGCCCTATAAAAATGGCTTGTCTGAAGCGGTTGTCTCATTTTGCCAAAATTAAAACCCTAAGAGACAGCCGCCCTCCTCTTCGTCTCCCTGTATCTCTCATCTTCTTCTTCATCATCAGCGGCCATGGCGGCCACCACTCCTACGGTGGTCGCCGGCTTGTCTTCTTACTACCCCCTCTTCTCCTTCTTCTTCTTCACTCAAAACACACCCAAGAACCCAGAAAAAACCCTTGCTCTTCAAAACCCCGGTCACCGGAGTTACACCGGTGACCACCCAAACAATGAACCACTGCTCAAAACTAATGCCAATCTCTTCCTCCTTTCCTGATCTATCCACTCATACCACTGGTCACCCTCGAATCAAACCGGAACGCCTCGAATATCCCGAAGAAGGTCGCCGGAACCTTAACTCCGGCGACCCCAAATCCAACCTCAATCAAGACCTCACCTTTACCACCTCCAAAACACCTCATGCAACCCAGAATCCAAAAAAGGCCTCGTCTTTAGGCCTGAACGAAAAAAAACAGAGAAGGAAAAAGAAAAAAAAGATCTGGAAAAGAATAAGAAAAAGAAAACAAGAGTGAATAAAAAGGAGCTTGAAGGTCTGGGAGGGTCTGAGATTAAAGAAAAGAAAAGAAAAGGGAATAGGAAGCTCGGGGGACCGGCCCCGCAAGCTAAGTACCCTTCCCCTGTTTTATATTTCTTTGCTTTTTCCTGTTTGATCTATGTGTTTCTTGTCTTGCATGTTTCTATCTGCCCTTTTCCTCGTGCTTCACATGATTAGTTTTAGGGTTTAATTTGTTCATCTGTGCTCCATGTTTGACTGTTCATCTTCTTTTGTTTCTTATCTTTTATCGTATATATATATATATATTACATCTGTTAGTTTGTCATAAGAATTAGGGTGTCTTTCGTCAAAATTTTGGTCTGTTTCTCTGATTTAAAGATATGTTCTTAATATCCCTTATTCTTTTTCATCTTTTGTTTCTTTCTCTGTTGGCTTTTGATATCTCTTCTACATTTCTTATTTGTTTTCGCATGTTAATTTTAGGGTTTTGCTTTGCTTTCCTTTGTTTTGTGTCTGTCGTCTTGATATTTTGTTTATCCCCTGTGCTTCTTCATCTTCTGTAGTTCCAGTGTTTTAACTTGTTCATCTTCATGTTTTTCTCTTGATTTGTATGTTTCAATCATGTTCAGTTTCCTTCCTTTTCGTTCTGCTGTGTAATATGAGTCCAGACCTGTTTACTTTCCACAGCATGACCGTTCCTTTCTTCATGATTCTTCACATGCTTAGCTGTCTAGTCATTGTTATTCATATCTTATACTATGTTTGGATTTTGGTTTCTGATTCTCTGATTTGAAGATTTGAACCCGATATCTTTCCTCTTGTTTGTCCTCTGCTAGTATTAGGCTTCTCCATTCTGTTTGCATGTTTTCTCATTCTCTCTTAATCTTCCCTGTTAGTTCTTGACATTTTGAATGATCCTTCTCTTCTCTTTGTCTCATGCTTAAGGATAGAATTAGCTATGGGTCCCTTATATTAAGTTTGAATTAGTCTTTTCATGTTTAGTTATACTGTTAGGACTAAATATTAGTTTCATATCTGAGTTGGCTCTACTCCAGTTTTCCATGTGTTCATTGTTTTCCTTTTAGAATAATTTTAGAATTAGCCATTAGACTCTCATGTCTACTTAAGGGTTACTACTTCAAATAGCACCCTCACATGCATGCCCATGATCTTTCTTCTGTCACTTTTGCATAATAGATTTAGGGATGTTATTCATTGCTCCTTCATGTCTTTCTGTTCCTCATCTTCACTCTTAACATGCATATATCAAGCTAGGGTAGCACTTAAAAATGAATCCTAATTACCCTACTTAGATTAGTTGAACCATGCTTACTGGTTTCTGGGAATTCAGTGTCTATATCCATAAATGCTAAGTGTTGTAGGGTTTTTCAGTATATCATTTAACATGAAATGACTGTTGCTTAGCCTAATTGATGTTAATTGCCATGTGGCTGCATGATTTCAAGTTATGTAAGTTGATTAGTTGAGATTCAACATTATCAAACCCTACTTCTGAATTTTGATTGATTAATGAACAATATTTGACTTCATGTGTTTATATGTGCAATTATATGTTGAAATGGTTAAGTTTGCAATAGTTTTATGTTAGGCATGAATACTGTTAAATGCCTTTCATACTTTAAGGGGATTGGTTATAGCTGTAGTTCTAGGTTCCATAAGTGGTTAGTTTTTAAATAGGTATAAACTGAAAATGAACAAAATAGGCTACAAGTTTAATAATTGGCCTAAGAATGGTCAACCTTGCAAAAGGTTGACCAATTCTGTGAGCCCTAACACACAGCTCACTGTTTAACAGTGGCTGGTTGTGCAAAGGGCTATGTCTGCAAATGCAGACTAGCCCAGGCTCTATATTGAGCCCTGAACAACAAAGTGGCCAAACCTGTAAAGGTTTTGGGCCTAGTTGTTCAGTATATGGCTTTAATAGCCCAAGCTAAGTCTCAACTTGAGACTGGCTAACTTTTAAATAGGTTAAACATAATAACAAAACAGGCTATGCCTGCAATTAGCTTTAATTAGGAATAAATTGGTCTTAATTGACTGAAATTAGTTTAAAAGTGGCTAAAATTGAAATAGTTCTTAAGAATAAATCTGGCCAGCCCTTAAATACTAATGCCAGGGCTGGCCATTAGTTAAATAGGTGCAAAATTAGTTGAAGTCTGCCCTAGGCAAAGCTAGTAAATCAGCAGTGCCCTTTGGGGCACAATTGGGAATTGAAAAGGTAAATTAGTAACTAGTAAGAACTTAGGAGGGTAATAGGGACATTTATACTCCTGATTTCTGCAATTTTGCAGAGATTTAGGGGTATAATGGTCTCCTAAAAATGGGAAATCTGTAAAAATCTCAAACCCCTAAGGTTATACTAGTAAAAGGCCATAAAAGAGAATCTTTAGAACCTTCCAGCACATGCTGGAAGGGTTTTAGTAACTGAAAATGGGACTAAAGTGTAGAATAGGTAATTTTAGGAGGGGGGAAGTGGGATTAATCCCATTACTTCCTCCCCAAGTATTCAGCCCTAAAAGGTTAGCTATAAATATCTCAAAAGAGGGGCTGAAAAAGGGGGATTCCACTGTAGAACAATCTGAGCTAATATTTGGAGTTCAAAGCTGAAGCAATCTAAAAAATACATAGGCTATTATAATTAGCAATAGAACAGAGAATTTTCTGGGTTTTCTATCGGATTCCATTGGGTTATCTACTTGGGTCTTCTCTGTTTGCTGTGGATTTTGCTACTGCTGTGTGCTGTGTTCCCTTCTCTTCACTGTTGCATTCACTGCTGTTTCAATCACTGCTGTTGCTTACTTCTTCTCCCCTAGAACTCATCGATTTCTCTGTTTCATCTAGGTACATTTCTTTATGAATAATGCTGTATTGGCGCCTTTGATGAAATAAAGTGAAGATCCAAGTTTAGATTCATTGTTGCTTTATAGTTGTAGTTTAATACTGTAATTTGTTTGTAGATAGTAGCAAAGAAAAACAGAAACAAAAACAGTGTAATAGTATAGTAGTGATAGTATAGTATAGTAGTAGTATAATATAGATAGTTCACCATTTAGTTAATTAGGTAAAATCCTTAAAATGAGGCTAAGTAACCATCACACAGGTTTATAATGACGGAAGCTCATATAGGAAATCACCAATAACTTTGGCTTTACAAGAATTTCGGAAATCATTGTCACTTAGTTAATGCCTTAAAAGATGGAATAAGAATGTTGAAATAGATAGTAACTCACGAATATCTGAGTTCGCAATTTGCCAATGAGCTAAGTTTAAATCATTTATCAATAGTTCATTCATAACAAGTTTTGAAGATTCAAACTCCTTCAATGATTGTTTAAACTGGTGCTTAGTTCATCTATAAACGTAGGCTTAAATTTGCTTAAGTTTTAAAAGGACAGATAATTAGATATTGAAACAATCGGGATTAAGAAGAACTGGGGATATAGTATTAAGTATAAGGTGCAATTGAAATTGGTATTGCAAATCACACGCATGCAATTAATTGGCTCATATTTTTAGTTTATTAGATTAATCATTTCTAAGTCCTCTTATGTAATCACCCAGACCTCTTAGAATTAGCTTTAAACCAGTAACTAATGATATGATCTTTTAGCTGTAAAAATGATAGTGATTTATAGTTTCATCAAGCATGTACAGAGAACTACTGCTTTAGAGTTGTTATTCTATGTATGCGAATCTGATATAAATAAACATGTTGGTGAATTTCTTATTGATCAAAACGTGTGTCTTTGTTCGTTCATTTTCAATGTAATTCCATTTCTTTATCTAATTTTGATTCTAGAGGTGAGCCTGAACTTTGATAAGTAGCCAATTCAACTAACGACCCTAAAATCATGTAAATACTTGGGCCTTAAAGGGCTGGAATAATGTAATATATGTGTAAAGCTTCAATTGTAACCAGGCCCATCTAAATAACGGGCCTGGGATTATTATGGTAATAGCACACGACTAAGGCAAAAACAATGAATAGCAAATGTAGTTAAACGAAATAGGACCGAACTTAATAAATTAAGTTGGGACGAGCCTCGCCCGAATAACACCGGGGCCCCCTTTAGTAACAATATAATACAATTAGACTCGGGAAGACTATTAATTAATTCCATAGTCTTACCCAAAATAATTAAAAGCCGATAGACGCTACTTTAGGGCACGATTTTAATGTACCTTCCTATGAACGAGTGTGCACTTGGTGCGACTCAAATCCAAATCTCGGCAAAGCCGAAATACTCCAAAAGTCATAGGCGTACTGGTTGCGGTATGACTCGAGGCGTGTTTCCGCGATGTCACAAATTCCTAAAAAATAATATTTAACGTAAAAGCACATTATGTTGTTAAAATCCATAACTGAGTCAAACAAAAGTCAAAAACGACAGTGGAGCGACCGTGCTAAAACCACGGAATCCGGGAGTGCCTAACACCTTCTCCCGGGTTAACAGAGTTCCTTATCCGGACCTCTGCTTCGCAGACATTTCAAAGAGTCAAAATTCCTCGGATTCGGGATTAACCGGTGACTTGGGACACCATTGTCATTCCCAAGTGGCGACTCTGATCAATCTCTAAATATATCCCGAACCGATTGTCCTTAAATTGGAAAAACTCCTTCCCTTACGTTATTTTATCCGTCTCGGGTAATTGAGCGTCGGGGTATACCCTACAAGTGTATTTATACACCTTACGCATGTACGGGGTAGTAAAAAGGGAGGTGTGACAGCTCTGGCGACTCTGCTGGGGACCCAACCCTGAATTTCGATTTCAGGGTTTAAGAACTCGAGCTCCTTAGAACTGCCGTTTGCGTTTTTGTTTGACTTCATTATATGATTTGAACAACATGCTATGTGCTTTATCGCTTTGGTATTATGTGAACTGTATATAAAACTGTGCCGAAAGCCCTTCTCTCTTTTCCCCCGGGGATGTGCTTACTGGTTGAGACTCCCCTTTCTGTTAAAAGTCACCTTAAATTAAGAAAACAGAGGCCGGATAAGTTACAAAGCCGATTGACTCCGCGGGTCACCGGTACGTAGCCCCCTCCTCGATTCGAGTTGTCCGCTCGGGTACACGGTCTAGCAATCCATGAAACCGTAAGATTTTGAACATAGGTCTAGGACGATTATTTGCATCATATTTGACTTAGGGGACTCAACACAGGGGTTGGGTCCGTCTAGGACAGGTGACCCGGTATTGAAAAGACCGAGCATGCTATGTGTTGCATTTTATTGTCCTTGATCGTTATGCGGACCGGCGGAAATCCCGAGATTGGAAAATTGTTGAAAAAAAAAAGAAAAAAGAGAGAGAGGAAAATAATGATTTGTAGAAAATAGGTATCCGGAAAATTTGAATTGAAAAAAAATAGGTGGAACATTTTTGAAATAATTGGTCAAATAATCTGACCGAACTACGCAGGTTTGATTCTCGCCATTAGGTGGGATACGTAGGCAACCCTTAAACGGGTCCAACCACACTTTTAGAAAAAGACCAAAAAGATTTGCTTTTCAAATAATCGAGGTGATTGCTATTTTTGGAAATGGCCGAATGTTCCGAAAGGACGACGGAAGGTTGTTTTTGCAAAAATAGCCACTTCGAAAAGTTATTTTCCTTTTCTTTCATTCAAAATTGAAAACTTGCATCGAAAAAAGATTTTTCCTTTTCTAAATAAAATCACCTTAATAAATGTGCAGGACGAGCACGATGATGAATGAACAATTTTCCCTAAATAAAATCCCTTTGGAGCTGAGGTTATGGTGGCAGGACATGGGATCCGATGGTCAAGACTGGGTCAAAAAGTACTTGAAGGGCCTTACGGGGTTACTCGAGATAGTTCCTCGGGGTGATGTGATTAGAGCGTTGGTCTCGTTTTGGGATTCGGCACACAACGTATTTCATTTCCCAGATTTTGAGCTTACCCCTACTTTGGAAGAGATTGCCTTTTATATTGGGAAGACCGAGGTTCCGCTGAAAGGAAAATACCCGGTATCTCCGAGGATGGTGACAGTACATCGTTTCCTCGACTCTTTGAAAATCGCCCGGAATGTTCATAATGAAGATCTGGCCGATGGATTTTGTTCTTTAAGCTTCATCTACAACAGGTTTGGACACGTTGGGGGTTTCAACGACCCAACCAACAAATTATGTTGTAAGTCCAACCGGGCGAAATGGGAAGAACACCGGAGGTTCGCATTTTTGGTGGCATTTCTTGGAGTTGTTGTATTCCCGAGGAAAGATGGCCATATCAATATAAAAGTCGCCGGGGTAGCTACCACGCTGATAGTACAAGAAAACTGTACTTTGGCCCCAATGATTGTTGCGGATATCTATCGTGCTCTGATTGCGTGCAAAGCGGGGGCTACTTTCTTCGAAGGGTGTAACTTGATCTTGCAAATCTGGCTATTTGAGCATCTGTGCCACCACCCTTCATTCTCGAGCTATGGTTCGGCCGATCGGACATGTTTGGAAGAGTTCAATGCGAGGATAAAGGAAGTAAAGTTGCCAGAAGGGAGTCCAAGGCTGGATTATGTATTTTCGATCACTAACTGATGGTCAAATTGATTGGACGTATGACTGGTTACCTCTTGACGAGGTAATATACATGCCAACGGAAGGATCGCCGTTTTTGATCATGGGTTTGAAGAGTATACAACCTTATGCTCCATACAGAGCTTTGCGACAGTTGGGCCGGTGTCAGATTATTCCGAGGGATGGAGACCTCAGTGTGCAGGCCGTGGAGATTGGTCCAGACGGGCAATTCCCGGAAGCAAAAATCCGGCAAATCTGGAACGAATGCCAAAATCTGAAGATTGATACTTGTGTGCCGAATAGAGCAAAGGGGGAGATATCACCTGGGTACTCCACGTGGTACCGACGAGGAGTTGAACACGAACGTCTTTCAAAGAGACCTCACTTGCAAGACCTGATAGAGCAATCCGAGGAAAATCTGAGATGGGCGGCCAAGGAAAAGCAATATAAAGCCAAAATCAGTCTGTTGGAAGATAAACTGAGAAATCTTCATTTCGAAAGCGGCTTACAAGCAGCATCCGATGAAGGGGAAAAGAAACAGGTGAAAAAAGAAAATGATATGTTGAAGGCTCAAATAGTTCAAATGAAAATTGCATCCGAGACTCCAGTCCGTTCAGCCCGGGATGAAAAGTTAATTGAGATTCTCCGGCGGAAAGTGAACGACTATAGCTTTGATTTGGACGTAGCTGAAAAAGAGTTAGCCAAGGCTCGGAAGCAAATGGACAAAGACGCCGAGGAAAGAGCCAAGTTTGTCCAGCGGCTACAAGGCAAGCATGATGTTGAAATAGCTCAGCTTAGAAAGAAAATAATCTCAACCACGGCCAAGAGCAACAAGATTATCAAAGATCTTGAGGAAGAAAGAGAATATTGCTACACGACCATGGCTAGATTAAAATTGGAGCTACAACAGGTGCAAAAGGACAACCGACATGTCTTGGACGCTCGCAATCAGCAAATAAGCCGTCTATTGCAAGAAAAAGGGGTCATCAGAGAAAAGATTGTTCGCATCGCCCAGTATATCACCCGAAAGACTCAACTTTGTGAAGATATGACTCGGAGGACTTTTGTTTCTGCAGTGAAGTATTTTGTACAACAAGTCATGGCCGACCTGGATAGGCTTCAAAGGGGTTTAGCATATAGGCCCGCGGCAAGGCCCGAACGATGCCTCGCGGGCACTAGGTGCATTAATGTACTCTTAGGTCATGCATCGTCTTTTATTTTATTTTTCTTTTTCTTAAACATCACTTTGTAATCAAGGTTTTGAATTATCAATGAGAAAACAAAGTATTGTTACCAATTCTTTTACTTTATGTCATTTCCTTCATATCCGCTAGGCAAATAAATAGGAGCGTGATTATGAAAACGGCAAAGAAAAAGCAATAAAAGAAGGAAAAGCAAGAAAAGCAAAAAAAAGAGAGAAGAGAAAAAGCAAGAAAAGAGAAAAAGTAAAAAAAAGAAAGAAAAGAAAAAAGAAAAGAGAGAAAGAAAACAAAAGAGCGGAAAAAGAAAAATGATGATTGAAGTGAATAGCAGCCGGGATGATGCATAACGACTCGAGCAAATGTGTTTGTTTTTAAAGTCGTTACATCTTATTCATGCGCTAACAACTAACAAGTGTTGATATTTGTGAGTCCAGATTTTCTAGGCAACTGGCATACTGGCTACCCACTCATACAACACCAGATCCAAAAAGATGACAAAGGCTGTATCCCAGGAGATCGAGGCAACCATTGTAGACCCCGCTCACGAAGAAGAGATCGTGGATGTGGCAGGGATGAAAGAAGAAAAGTACAAGCTAAGACAGCAGATGGCTGAAATGTACCAGGCTTGGTCGAGAGGTCAACCACTACCAGCCTATCCTGCTAACCCTGCATATGTCCCTCCAGCCAATCCTAACCCCGAGCCACCAACAATGAACTCATCCTCCACCTACCCCGACTACCCTCAATACTATGCTTCCACCTCCCAAATACCACCACCTCCAGCCAAGCAAACACCACCTCAGGTTCCACAAGTTGCTCATGTATATGTGGCACCTCCGCCCGCTGTTATCCACAAATCCTCTAGCGAACCAATGTTTCATATCCAGGATTCTCACTACTACCCCCGGAGCCTACTTTCAGACAACACGAGTCTCACGCTCCCATGATAGAAGCTAGTGCCGGGCAGGAGGAGATGGCTCGAAAGGTAAAGAGTCTTGAGAACGCTTTCCGCAATATGCAAGGGCTGGGAGGGCAAGTAAGTGTAGCCTACAAAGACCTGTGTTTGTTCCCTGAGGTGCAGCTTCCTGCAGGATTTAAGTTGCCCAAGTTTGACATGTACAACGGACACGGGGATCCGGTAGCTCATCTAAGAGGATATTGTAGCAAGATGAGAGGCGCGGGAGGTAGAGATGAATTGTTGATGGCGTATTTCAGCCAAAGTTTGAGTGGATCAGCGCTGGAATGGTATACCCGACGGGACCATACAAGATGGTTCGTTTGGGATGATTTAGCACAAGCTTTCGCTAGTCATTTTTAGTACAATCTGGAGATCATACCCGACAGGTTATCCCTTACCAAGCTGGAGAAAAAGCCAGGAGAGAGCTTTAGAGAATACGGTTTTAGATGGAGGGAACAGGCCGCTAGAGTGGATCCACCGATGAAAGAGGGAGAGATGGTGGATTGTTTTCTGCAAGCTTTGGATCCAACATACTACGGCCATCTAGTGTCAACAATTGGGAAAAGTTTCAACGAAGTTGTGAAAATGGGAAGTTTTGTAGAAGAGGGTTTGAAGACAAACAAAATTATGAGTTTTTCGGCTATCAAAGCCACCAATCAAGCTATACAGAGTGGAAGTGGAGGAGTGATGGGAAAGAAGAAGAAAGAAGAAGTGGCAACCGTTGAAAGTAGGCCCTGGAGTCGCAACCCACATTACAACCCACCCAGACCTTACCGCCAACACCCACCAAGCCCGTCAACCCCATATAATCCACCACCACCATCTTACCCGCCAAATCCCTACAATGCACCAAGCCCATATAACCCACCACCACCACCATACCCACCAACTGTACCACATTACCATCACCCTCAAACCCAAGCTTATCCACCACCACCACCCCACGTGTGGAGAGCTCAAGCTCCACACAATGTGTACCATACCCAAAACACATACCCAACCCCTAAACCTTACCGAAACCAGAATAGACCCAGGCCGGATGCTGATTGGAGAAACAAAGCAAGAAGAACATTCACTCCTCTCGGAGAGTCATATACCAGTCTTTTCCACAGGTTGAAAGAATTGGGGATGGTAAGACCAATCGCACCAAAAAACCCGAACCCACCCCCGAAAAATCTTGATTCTTCTGTCAAATGTGAATATTGTTCAGGAACGTTGGGCCACGATACTGAGAAGTGTTGGCAATTAAAGAATGCCATTCAAGATCTTATCGATGAGAGGAGAATTGAAGTGCAGGCTCCCGAGGCCCCAAACATTACCCAGAATCCATTGCCGAATCACCACGAAACGAATATGATAGAGCTGGTGCAGGGTGATGGCAATCAAAAACCATCTCAGGCCGTCATGATGATAAAGTCGAGTGACAAGTTAGAGAAAGAAATTGTGAAAGAGGAAGCAATTGTTGAGAAACCAAAGCCGGTAGTGATGGGAGGTTTAAAGGTGGTAGTTCCAGGTGCAAAGACGATCGTAACTGTGAAAGGAGCAAGTGCAGAGCCAGTGATCATAAAACCAGTAGTACAAATGCCAGTGGTGAATACGAAGACCGTGCCTTGGAACTATAATAAGGTAACAGTAGTTTACAAGGGAAAAGAGATTTCTGGTGAAATTAATGAAACGCATGGACTTACTCGATCTGGAAGGTGTTTTGCTCCAGAGGAACTGAGAAAGATGAAAACGGTAAAAGAAAGTCAACTGAAGAAGCCAGTGTCGGAGGAGGAAGCTGAAGAATTTCTTAAGAAAATGAAGTCGCAAGAGTACTCAGTGGTCGAGCAATTAAGAAAGACCCCGGCCCAGATTTCTTTGTTATCTTTGTTGATACATTCAGAGGAGCACCGGAAGGCTCTTATGAAGATTCTAAATGAGGCTCATGTTCCGGAGAAGATTTCGGTGTGTCATTTGGAGAAGATTACCAGCAAAATTTTCGAGTCCAATAGAATTACCTTCTCTGATAGGGAGTTGCCGGTGGAAGGAACTGAACACAATAAAGCATTGTACCTCACGGTAAAGAGTGAAGAGTCAGTTGTGACCAGGGTGTTGATTGACAATGGATCGAGCGCAAACATCTGCCCGCTGTCAACTCTAGGGAAGCTGAACATTAGCCCGGATAGAATCCGGAGAAACAGTGTCAATGTGAGAGGGTTTGACGGCGGAGGTAAGAACACGTTGGGGGATATTATTTTGGAAGTGACCATCGGTCCCGTTGATTTTACGATGGAGTTCATGGTGCTTGATATTGCCGTATCATATAACCTGCTGTTAGGGCGACCCTGGATTCATGCGGCCAAAGCGGTACCTTCTTCTCTACACCAGATGGTCAAGTTTGAATGGGAGCAGCAAGAGATTGTTGTACACGGAGAGGAAAATGCTTGTAATGTGGTAGCACCTTTTGACGGTATTGATGGGGATCGGGGTCCTTGGGTCTACCAAGTGACGGATGCTGTAGAAGTGAACAAAGTTGCTGAAGGAGAAAAGTTACCAACCCCGATGGTGGCACCAACTGCTATAATGGTGGCCAGAGAAATGTTGAAAAACGGATTTGCACCGGGGAGGGGATTAGGCAAAAACCTGCAGGGAGTCACTCAACCAGTTCAGCTTCCGGAGAATAAAGGTACATTCGGCTTAGGGTTCAAACCCACCTTTGCCGATATCCAAAAAGCCTCCAAAGCCAAGAGAAACTGGACCTTGCCCAAACCCATACCCAAATTATCCGACATCTTTATCAGGCCTGGTACAAAATATCAACCATCTGCTGCAGCAAAGTGCATTGAGACCCAACTTGGTGAAGAAATGCTTGGTTTTAGGAAAATGTTCTGGGAGGTGAATACGATTGAAGCAGGGGAAGGCACGAGCAACATGGACGTGCAATTTGTGGGGCCCGGAGTCACATTGAACAATTGGGAAGCTACTCCTTTCCTTATCCGGAAGGAGTCTTGGTAGTTAGCTCAAAATTTCATCATTGTTTCCCCCAAAAGTTGTTATAATTTCCCCCATTCCCCTCATGAAAAAAAATCACCATGTATCCCGAACATTGTTCGCTTCTTTTATTAATAAAATGCAGTTTTTCCTTTTTCTTTCCTTTTGCCTTATTTTTCTTTATTTTTCCTTTTGTACAGTTTTGCATGTGTTGATTCCAATGCCATGTCATGCGTGAAGGATTCTAGACCCAGTTCCGACAATCACGCTACTATACAAGAAATCGAGGAAGATAGTGAAATAGAATGTGAGGATGAGGAAGCCCTGGAGGAAATAAGTAAGGACATGAAACAATACGAAGAAAAACCCAAGCCGAATCTGAGTGATACGGAATTTGTAAACTTGGGGAACGAAGATGATGTCCGAGAAACAAAGATTAGTGTGCATTTGGAGGCACCCCTCGGGGATGAATTGATAAGGTTGTTACATGAATTTAAGGACATCTTTGCCTGGTCCTATGATGACATGCCCGGGCTTAGCACAGATCTAGTGGTACACAAGTTGCCGATTTACTCTGAATGCCGGCCGGTGAAACAAAAGCTCAAAAAATTCAAAACGGACATTAGCGTGAAGATAAAAGAAGAGGTGAATAAGCAGTTCGAGGCAAAGGTCATAAGAGTTACCAAATACCCCACCTGGTTGGCAAATGTTGTGCTGGTCCCGAAGAAAGACGGCAAAACCAGAGTGTGTGTAGACTATAGAGACCTTAACAAAGCCAGTCCGAAGGATGACTTCCCATTGCCAAACATCCACATATTGATCGACAATTGCGCCAAGCATGAGATCGGTTCATTTGTGGATTGTTACGCAGGTTATCACCAGATCCTGATGGACGAAGAAGATGCTGAGAAAACTGCCTTCATTACACCTTGGGGAACATACTATTACCGAGTAATGCCGTTTGGATTGAAGAATGCCGGGGCAACTTACATGAGGGCAATGACCACTATGTTTCATGATATGATGCATAGAGAAATTGAGGTATATGTGGACGATGTCATCATAAAGTCCAGAAAACAACCCGATCACGTGAAAGATTTGAGGAAGTTTTTCCAAAGACTCCGGAGGTACAATCTAAAGCTCAATCCGGCGAAGTGTGCTTTTGGAGTACCTTCGGGAAAACTACTGGGGTTTATTGTGAGTCGGCGAGGTATTGAACTGGATCCATCAAAGATCAAGGCTATTCAAAGTCTGCCTCCGCCAAAGAACAAGAAAGAGGTCATGAGCTTATTAGGAAGGTTGAATTACATTAGTCGGTTCATTGCTCAATTGACATCAACATGCGAGCCAATTTTCAAGTTGCTGAAGAAAGATGCAGCAGTGAAGTGGACCGACGAGTGTCAGGAAGCCTTTGACAAGATAAAAGAATATTTGGCTAATCCTCCGGTGTTAGTTCCTCCAGAACCAGGGCGTCCTCTGATTTTGTATTTGACGGTGCTAGATAATTCTTTCGGTTGTGTACTGGGTCAACATGATGAAACAGGCAGGAAAGAACAAGCCATCTACTACCTCAGCAAAAAGTTTACATCTTACGAGGTGAAGTATACCCAATTGGAGAGAACTTGTTGTGCATTGATTTGGGTGGCTCAGAAGCTAAAGCATTATTTGTCAGCATACACTACGTACTTGATATCACGATTGGATCCTCTCAAGTATATCTTTCAGAAGCCCATGCCTACGGGAAGACTGGCCAAATGGCAGATTCTGCTCACAGAATTTGACATTGTTTATGTAACTCGTACGGCAATGAAGGCACAAGCTATTGCGGACCACTTAGCTGAGAATCCGGTGGATGATGAATATGAGCCATTGAAGACATACTTCTCGGATGAAGAGGCAATGCTTGTTGAGGAGACGGAGCAAGAGGAGAGATCAGGATGGAAAATGTACTTTGATGGAGCCGTCAACAGTAGGGGCGTTGGTATCGGAGCGGTACTTATTTCAAGTACGGGTCAACACTATCCCGTAACAGCTCAGCTTCGATTTTTCTGTACCAACAATATGGCCGAATATGAGGCATGCATCTTGGGATTAAGGATGGCGATTGACATGGGTATTCAAGAGATTTTGGTCATGGGTGACTCGGATCTCTTGGTACACCAAATTCGAGGGGAATGGGAGACACGAGATTTGAAATTGATACCATATCGGTATTGTTTGCACGAGTTGTCTCAAAGATTCCGGTCTATAGAATTCAAGCATATCCCGAGAATGCACAATGAGATTGCAGATGCTTTGGCCACATTGTCCTCTATGTTGCATCATCCGGACAAGACATACATAGATCCGCTCCAGATCCAAGTCCGAGATCAGAATGCTTATTGCTTCGCTGTGGAAGAAGAGTCGGATGGAGAGCCGTGGTATCATGATATTAGAGAATACTTGAAAGTTGGCAAATACCCGGAGCAAGCCACTGGAGACCAAAAGAGAGCCATCAGGCGTCTAGCCAATGGATTTTTCCTCAGTGGAGGAGTGGTATACAAAAGGACACCAGATCTGGGCTTATTGAGATGTGTGGACGCACAACAAGCAGATGAAATTATGATTGAAGTACATGTTGGAGTATGCGGACCCCACATGAGCGGATATGTGTTAGCAAAGAAGATCTTGAGAGCTGGGTACTACTGGCTCACGATGGAGCGTGATTGTATCAGGTATGTAAAGAAATGCCATCAATGCCAGGTACATAGGGATCTGATCCATTCTCCGCCATACGAGTTGCACACGATGTCGGCACCTTGGCCCTTTGTTGCTTGGGGCATGGATGTCATCGGCCCAATAGATCCAGCCGCTTCTAATGGGCACGGGTTTATCCTGGTTGCAATTGATTATTTCACCAAGTGGGTCGAAGCTAAGACATTCAAGGCGGTGACGAAGAAAGCGGTGGTGGATTTTGTGCACGAGAATATCATATGCCGATTTGGAATCCCCAAAGTAATTATCACAGACAATGGAGCCAATTTAAACAGTCATCTCATGGCAGAAGTTTGTGAAAGGTTTAAGATCACGCACCGTAATTCCACACCCTACAGGCCAAAGGCAAATGGTGCAGTAGAAGCGGCAAATAAAAACATCAAGAAGATTCTTCAGAAAATGGTGGAGGGATCCAGACAGTGGCATGAAAAGTTACCCTTCGCTCTCATGGGTTACCGCACGACGGTACGTACTTCTATCGGAACCACACCTTATACCCTGGTGTATGGAACAGAGGCCGTTATACCCGCAGAAATAGAAATACCGTCATTGCGAATTATAGCCGAATATGAGATAGATGACGATGAATGGGTAAAGGCCCGGTTAGAACAGTTGAATTTGATTGATGAGAAGAGATTGGCCGCGGTCTGCCATGGACAGTTGTATCAGCGGAGAATGGCCAGAGCATATAATAAGAAGGTACGACCTCGAACGTTTGAAGTCGGACAACTGGTATTGAGGCGTATCTTACCACATTGGGCAGAGGCAAAAGGCAAGTTTGCACCGAATTGGCAGGGACCATTCGTGGTATCACGGGTGTTGTCCAATGGAGCATTATACTTAACTGATGTTGAAGGAAAGTGCGTAGAGACTGCTATCAATTCAGATGCAGTCAAAAGATATTATGTATGATTCCTTTTCAATTGTATGTTTTGTATTTTGTTGTGATTTTGGAATTGAAATGACGAAGGCATTTTATTCTCTATCCAAACACCTTATCCATTGTTAACCCCTTCGAGCCTTAATGAATGAATTCTTTCATATCCCTCTCTCGAAATCACTCTAGTGCAATAAGATCGAAATTGCCAGAATAAAAAATGAAATGATGGAAAAATGAAAAAAAAAAAATGAAAAATGAAAAAAAAAATGAAAAAAAAGATGAAAAAATGAAAAAAAAAGAGAAAAAGACAAAATCGGGAAAAAGTCAAAAAGAAATCCATCTAACTTATAAAGTTGGGTGAACTACGTCTGACTTGATCCCGAAAGGGTACGTAGGCAACCTCTCTGAGGTTCAGTCATAATAAAGAAAAAATCCAAAAATTCCCCACATATTGAAACTGGGGCAGAAGTTATGTTTTAATAATTCCGAGAGTTGTAAATATTTTTAACCCTCGTTGAAATTTTGAGCCTTCATATCTTTCTTTCTTAACCCGTCCAAAAGCCACGTTACAGTCCAAAGAAAGACCTTCTGATCGATTCTGAAATGATGACAAATACAACGAAGGAACGAAGCATCGGACAATACCCGTGGAACAGAAAACAAAATAAAAAATAAAAAAAAATAAAAAAAAATGAGAGAGTCTCATCAGTGAAAACCTTAGCCGGCACTGTGAGACGATTGTGAGGTTGAGAGAAATAAAATGAGAGAGTCTCATCAGTGAAAACCTTAATCGGCACTGTGAGATGATTGTGAGGTTGAGAGAATAAACGAGAGAGTCTTATTGGTGAAAACCTTTCGAGGCACCGTAAGGCGATCGTGAGGACTATCAAAAGAAAAAGACAACAAAAAAGAGTATTGGTTTGGGTCAAAGGCAATTCAGAGTTAGAATAATGATTGGAACGAACTGGGTCAGAGTTTAAATACATGGCATGGTCAACGGAATCAGCCAGCAAATACCCAGATAAGTTCCGTCATCTCTCCAAAATACCCTTACCTTTCTTTCATTTTTTCTGCATTTCATTGTTTACCCTTTTGAGAGCTAACTACCAGCTCCTGATAACGGAAGTTGAAATAACACTGGATCAGAAAGAATGGAAGATTGGGGAAAGGAATAAAGAAGCTTGGCAAACATGGCCAAAGAAAAGAAAACCAAACAAAAATGGAAAAAATGAGAAAATACAAAAAGAGTCTGCAAGGGACAAGAAGTCGAAAGCCATGCAACATGAAAAAGCAAAAACAAAGGAAGCAATAAGAAGTGGGGACGGCAGATGCCAGTTGCCAGCAGTTTATATCTAATAAATTTTGTTTCATGCGGGAACAATTGTCACTAATCACTTTAAAGTGAATGTGACCAATGTGGAAAATTAAAATACCAAAAAGAGAAAGCCTGCCGAATAAGTGGAGAAATTCACAGGCAATGTGACCAATGTGGAAAATTAAAATACCAAAAAGAGAAAGTCTGCCGAATAAGTGGAGAAATTCACAGGCAAGGGATAAGTTGGTAAAAAGAAAATGCCAAAAAGAGGAAGGTAATATTTTTGAAATCCACTCCCCAGTCCTCAGGCTGAGGGAATATTTTCTGCATTTGCATTGCACGTTTCAATTCTGTTAGGCGCCCACCTTCAAATACGGGAATATTTTCTGCATTGCACGTTTAAATTCTGTTAGGCGCCCACAAATTCGGGAATATTTTCTGCATCGCATTGCACGTTTAATTTCTGTTAGGCGCCCACCTTCAAATTCGGGAATACTTTTTGCATCGCATTGCACGTTTAATTTCTGTTAGGCGCCCACCTTCAAATTCGGGAATATTTTCTGCATCGCATTGCACGTTTAATTTCTGTTAGGCGCCCACCTTCAAATACGGGAATATTTTCTGCATTGCACGTTTAAATTCTGTTAGGCGCCCACCTTCAAATACGGGAATATTTTCTGCATTCGCATTGCACGTTTAATTTCTGTTAGGCGCCCACCTTCAAATTCGGGAATACTTTTCTGCATCCACATTGCACGTTTAATTTCTGTTAGGCGCCCACCTTCAAATTCGGGAATATTTTCTGCATTTACATTGCACGCTTCAATTCTGTTAGGCGCCCACCTTCAAATTCGGGAATATTTTCTGCATTCGCATTGCACGTTTCAATTCTGTTAGGCGCCCACCTTCAAATACGGGAATATTTTCTGCATTCGCATTGCACGTTTAGTTTCTGTTAGGCGCCCACCTTCAAATTCGGGAATATTTTTCTGCATTCGCATTGCACGTTTAATTTCTGTTAGGCGCCCACCTTCTAATTCGGGAATATTTTTCTGCATTCGCATTGCACGTTTAATTTCTGTTAGGCGCCCACCTTCAAATACGGGAATATTTTCTGCATCGCATTGCACGTTTAAATTTCTGTTAGGCGCCCACCTTCAAATACGGGAATATTTTCTGCATCGCATTGCACGTTTAAATTTCTGTTAGGCGCCCACCTTCAAATACGGGAATATTTTCTGCATATCATGGTTCATACAGTTAAAAGCCCACACTGGGGCAGAGAAAAAAAAAAGGGTAGTTTGTTGTTTTGTTTTAAGCAGGTTCAGCTCGTCAACAAGAGAAAACAAGAAAATCAACAAAAAAAGAGAGTCATCAAGAAAACAAGAAAATCAACAAAAAAGAGAGTCATCAAGAAAACAAGAAAATCAACAAAAAGGAAGATTCTGCATCACCGGAAAGGGAAGAAGAGCAAAAGCTAGACAAGGAACAATTGTAATTGTAGGATCATAGCTTAGAATAGCTTCTTTATTTTACATTTTTCCCCGGTGTAATAAGGAGTAAGTCAGCAGGTCTCAACAGTGTCAATGCAACAGTGAGTCTGGTAGTTTTTAAAACTGCCAGACCTTCCCGAACTACACTGACCTGATTCCTGTTTAGCCCAGGATATGTAGGCAACCTCTAAAGCAAGGTGCGGTCAAAAGGTTTTCAAAAATGCTTTCACGGAATATGCCGATGTGCAAAAATCTCTCATTACTGCTCACTTGTCTTTGCACTGAAACTCTTCGTGTTCCCGAGCAAAGAGGGGCAGCTGTGAGCACATGATTTTTGCACTAGGCAAATAATTCCAAAATTAAAATAAATATATTTTTTTTAGTGTAATTACTTGCTTTGTTTGAAATTAGTTATATTTTTGTGTGTTTGAATAAGTAAGAAATTAGAAAAAATCAAAAATAGTAGTAAGTAATTTGTTAGTTTAGTTAATTAGGAAATTAGTAAAATAGCTTAAGTAGTAGAAATTAGGAAAAAATAGCAGAAAATTACCAAAAAATACTAGGAAATTAGAGTAGGTAGTAAATTAGGATTTATAATTTTTCATAAAAGAAAAGAAAAAAAAAAGTATAAAAGAAAATACATAAAAATAATTAAAATATTAGAAAAATACAAAATATATATAAGTGTAATAAGACTGGGCCAAATACAGTCCAATTGGTTAGCCCAGTCCTTAAGCCCAAAGGCTAAGCCTGATCCGTGAAGGGAGGTGCAATCTCAGCCATCCGTTATGCTCGATCCAATGGCTGAAATAATTAGCGAAGTTATTTGGTTTATTGAGATGTAAGGATCAATCTCAACCGTCCGTAGGAGTTGATCTAACGGAAGAGACCTTTGGTCTCTTTAGTGATGGAACGGTGCCGTTTCGTAACGCCTGGTCTTGACCGTTGATCATCAACAAATCAACGGCCAAGATCACCTGGGATATTTGCCCTATAAAAATGGCTTGTCTGAAGCGGTTGTCTCATTTTGCCAAAATTAAAACCCTAAGAGACAGCCGCCCTCCTCTTCGTCTCCCTGTATCTCTCATCTTCTTCTTCATCATCAGCGGCCATGGCGGCCACCACTCCTACGGTGGTCGCCGGCTTGTCTTCTTACTACCCCCTCTTCTCCTTCTTCTTCTTCACTCAAAACACACCCAAGAACCCAGAAAAAACCCTTGCTCTTCAAAACCCCGGTCACCGGAGTTACACCGGTGACCACCCAAACAATGAACCACTGCTCAAAACTAATGCCAATCTCTTCCTCCTTTCCTGATCTATCCACTCATACCACTGGTCACCCTCGAATCAAACCGGAACGCCTCGAATATCCCGAAGAAGGTCGCCGGAACCCTAACTCCGGCGACCCCAAATCCAACCTCAATCAAGACCTCACCTTTACCACCTCCAAAACACCTCATGCAACCCAGAATCCAAAAAAAGGCCTCGTCTTTAGGCCTGAACGAAAAAAAACAGAGAAGGAAAAAGAAAAAAAAAGATCTGGAAAAGAATAAGAAAAAGAAAACAAGAGTGAATAAAAAGGAGCTTGAAGGTCTGGGAGGGTCTGAGATTAAAGAAAAGAAAAGAAAAGGGAATAGGAAGCTCGGGGGACCGGCCCCGCAAGCTAAGTACCCTCCCCCTGTTTTATATTTCTTTGCTTTTTCCTGTTTGATCTATGTGTTTCTTGTCTTGCATGTTTCTATCTGCCCTTTTCCTCGTGCTTCACATGATTAGTTTTAGGGTTTAATTTGTTCATCTGTGCTCCATGTTTGACTGTTCATCTTCTTTTGTTTCTTATCTTTTATCGTATATATATATTACATCTGTTAGTTTGTCATAAGAATTAGGGTGTCTTTCGTCAAAATTTTGGCCTGTTTCTCTGATTTAAAGATATGTTCTTAATATCCCTTATTCTTTTTCATCTTTTGTTTCTTTCTCTGTTGGCTTTTGATATCTCTTCTACATTTCTTATTTGTTTTCGCATGTTAATTTTAGGGTTTTGCTTTGCTTTCCTTTGTTTTGTGTCTGTCGTCTTGATATTTTGTTTATCCCCTGTGCTTCTTCATCTTCTGTAGTTCCAGTGTTTTAACTTGTTCATCTTCATGTTTTTCTCTTGATTTGTATGTTTCAATCATGTTCAGTTTCCTTCCTTTTCGTTCTGCTGTGTAATATGAGTCCAGACCTGTTTACTTTCCACAGCATGACCGTTCCTTTCTTCATGATTCTTCACATGCTTAGCTGTCTAGTCATTGTTATTCATATCTTATACTATGTTTGGATTTTGGTTTCTGATTCTCTGATTTGAAGATTTGAACCCGATATCTTTCCTCTTGTTTGTCCTCTGCTAGTATTAGGCTTCTCCATTCTGTTTGCATGTTTTCTCATTCTCTCTTAATCTTCCCTGTTAGTTCTTGACAGTTTGAATGATCCTTCTCTTCTCTTTGTCTCATGCTTAAGGATAGAATTAGCTATGGGTCCCTTATATTAAGTTTGAATTAGTCTTTTCATGTTTAGTTATACTGTTAGGACTAAATATTAGTTTCATATCTGAGTTGGCTCTACTCCAGTTTTCCATGTGTTCACTGTTTTCCTTTTAGAATAATTTTAGAATTAGCCATTAGAATCTCATGTCTACTTAAGGATTACTACTTCAAATAGCACCCTCACATGCATGCCCATGACCTTTCTTCTGTAACTTTTGCATAATAGATTTAGGGATGTTATTCATTGCTCCTTCATGTCTTTCCTGTTCCTCATCTTTACTTTTCACATGCATACATCAAGCTAGGGTAGCACTTAAAAATGAATCCTAATTACCCTGCTTAGGTTAGTTGAACCATGTTGACTGGTTTCTGGGAATTCAGTGTCTATATCCATAAATGCTAAGTGTTGTAGGGTTTTTCAGTATATCATTTAACATGAAATGACTGTTGCTTAGCCTAATTGATGTTAATTGCCATGTGGCTGCATGATTTCAAGTTATGTAAGTTGATTAGTTGAGATTCAACATTATCAAACCCTACTTCTGAATTTTGATTGATTAATGAACAATATTTGACTTCATGTGTTTATATGTGCAATTATATGTTGAAATGGTTAAGTTTGCAATAGTTTTATGTTAGGCATGAATACTATTAAATGCCTTTCATACTTTAAGGGGATTGGTTATAGCTGTAGTTCTAGGTTCCATAAGTGGTTAGTTTTTAAATAGGTATAAACTGAAAATGAACAAAATAGGCTACAAGTTTAATAATTGGCCTAAGAATGGTCAACCTTGCAAAAGGTTGACCAATTCTGTGAGCCCTAACACACAGCTCACTGTTTAACAGTGGCTGGTTGTGCAAAGGGCTATGTATGCAAATGCAGACTAGCCCAGGCTCTATATTGAGCCCTGAACAGCAAAATGGCCAAACCTGTAAAGGTTTTGGGCCTAGCTGTTCAATATATGGCTTTAATAGCCCAAGCTAAGTCTCAACTTGAGGCTGGCTAACTTTTAAATAGGTTAAACATAATAACAAAACAGGCTATGCCTGCAATTAGCTTTAATTAGGAATAAATTGGTCTTAATTGACTGAAATTAGTTTAAAAGTGGCTAAAATTGAAATAGTTCTTAAGAATAAATCTGGCCAGCCCTTAAATACTAATGCCAGGGCTAGCCATTAGTTAAATAGGTGCAAAATTAGTTGAAGTCTGCCCTAGGCAAAGCTAGTAAATCAGCAGTGCCCTTAGGGGCACAATTGGGAATTGAAAAGGTAAATTAGTAACTAGTAAGAACTTAGGAGGGTAATAGGGACATTTATACTCCTGATTTCTGCAATTTTGCAGAGATTTAGGGGTATAATGGTCTCCTAAAAATGGGAAATCTGTAAAAATCTCAAACCCCTAAGGTTATACTAGTAAAAGGCCATAAAAGAGAATCTTTAGAACCTTCCAGCACATGCTGGAAGGGTTTTAGTAACTGAAAATGGGACTAAAGTGTAGAATAGGTAATTTTAGGAGGGGAAAAGTGGGATTAATCCCATTACTTCCTCCCCAAGTATTCAGCCCTAAAAGGTTAGCTATAAATATCTCAAAAAAGGGGGCTGAAAAAGGGGGGATTCCACTGTAGAACAATCTGAGCTAATATTTGGAGTTCAAAGCTGAAGCAATCTAAAAAATACATAGGCTATTATAATTAGCAATAGAACAGAGAATTTCCTGGGTTTTCTATCGGATTCCATTGGGTTATCTACTTGGGTCTTCTCTGTTTGCTGTGGATTTTGCTACTGCTGTGTGCTGTGTTTCCTTCTCTTCACTGTTGCATTCACTGCTGTTTCAATCACTGTTGTTGCTTACTTCTTCTCCCCTAGAACTCATCGATTTCTCTGTTTCATCCAGGTACATTTCTTTATGAATAATGCTGTATTGGCGCCTTTGATGAAATAAAGTGAAGATCCAAGTTTAGATTCATTGTTGCTTTATAGTTGTAGTTTAATACTGTAATTTGTTTGTAGATAGTAGCAAAGAAAAACAGAAACAAAAACAGTGTAATAGTATAGTAGTGATAGTATAGTATAGTAGTAGTATAATATAGATAGTTCACCATTTAGTTAATTAGGTAAAATCCTTAAAATGAGGCTAAGTAACCATCACACAGGTTTATAATGACGGAAGCTCATATAGGAAATCACCAATAACTTTGGCTTTACAAGAATTTCGGAAATCATTGTCACTTAGTTAATGCCTTAAAAGATGGAATAAGAATGTTGAAATAGATAGTAACTCACGAATATCTGAGTTCGCAATTTGCCAATGAGCTAAGTTTAAATCATTTATCAATAGTTCATTCATAACAAGTTTTGAAGATTCAAACTCCTTCAATGATTGTTTAAACTGGTGCTTAGTTCATCTATAAACGTAGGCTTAAATTTGCTTAAGTTTTAAAAGGACAGATAATTAGATATTGAAACAATCGGGATTAAGAAGAACTGGGGATATAGTATTAAGTATAAGGTGCAATTGAAATTGGTATTGCAAATCACACGCATGCAATTAATTGGCTCATATTTTTAGTTTATTAGATTAATCATTTCTAAGTCCTCTTATGTAATCACCCAGACCTCTTAGAATTAGCTTTAAACCAGTAACTAATGATATGATCTTTTAGCTGTAAAAATGATAGTGATTTATAGTTTCATCAAGCCTGTACAGAGAACTACTGCTTTAGAGTTGTTATTCTGTGTATGCGAATCTGATATAAATAAACATGTTGGTGAATTTCTTATTGATCAAAACGTGTGTCTTTGTTCGTTCATTTTCAATGTAATTCCATTTCTTTGTCTAATTTTGATTCTAGAGGTGAGCCTGAACTTTGATAAGTAGCCAATTCAACTAACGACCCTAAAATCATGTAAATACTTGGGCCTTAAAGGGCTGGAATAATGTAATATATGTGTAAAGCTTCAATTGTAACCAGGCCCATCTAAATAACGGGCCTGGGATTATTATGGTAATAGCACACGACTAAGGCAAAAACAATGAATAGCAAATGTAGTTAAACGAAATAGGACCGAACTTAATAAATTAAGTTGGGACGAGCCTCGCCCGAATAACACCGGGGCCCCCTTTAGTAACAATATAATACAATTAGACTCGGGAAGACTATTAATTAATTCCATAGTCTTACCCAAAATAATTAAAAGCCGATAGACGCTACTTTAGGGCACGATTTTAATGTACCTTCCTATGAACGAGTGTGCACTTGGTGCGACTCAAATCCAAATCTCGGCAAAGCCGAAATACTCCAAAAGTCATAGGCGTACTGGTTGCGGTATGACTCGAGGCGTGTTTCCGCGATGTCACAAATTCCTAAAAAATAATATTTAACGTAAAAGCACATTATGTTGTTAAAATCCATAACTGAGTCAAACAAAAGTCAAAAACGACAGTGGAGCGACCGTGCTAAAACCACGGAATCCGGGAGTGCCTAACACCTTCTCCCGGGTTAACAGAGTTCCTTATCCGGACCTCTGCTTCGCAGACATTTCAAAGAGTCAAAATTCCTCGGATTCGGGATTAACCGGTGACTTGGGACACCATTGTCATTCCCAAGTGGCGACTCTGATCAATCTCTAAATATATCCCGAACCGATTGTCCTTAAATTGGAAAAACTCCTTCCCTTACGTTATTTTATCCGTCTCGGGTAATTGAGCGTCGGGGTATACCCTACAAGTGTATTTATACACCTTACGCATGTGCGGGGTAGTAAAAAGGGAGGTGTGACGGCCCAATCCGATTTTTAGCTTCAATTTCTTTCTATTTTGCTTCTTTTCTTTTGCTTTCTTAAAATAAAATTAAATCCTAAAATTCTAAATGAACTTATAGAATTAAATTAACTTATAAAGGTACTAGTTAACTTCTAATAATAATTATCACATATAATCAACTAACAGTAAAAAATAAAATTGTCCAATTTGGACATTAAATAAAAATACGAAAGTACATATTTTTTGTGATTTTTCTATTTTTGTAAAAATAAAATTGATTACTGTAATGGGTCTTAAATGCAAATGTGACATATTTTGTACTTTTTTCATTAATTAAACAAGTAAACACGGACACACAAATATGCGAACAATAAGAGAAAATATAAAAATTCACAAATATCGCGAACAATGCAAAACTCTTATTTTGAATTTTTGGGAGTAATTCTCATGTAGGGCAAAAATCACGTGCTCACAGCTGCCCCTCTTTGCGCGTAAACACGAAGAGTTTTCGTGCAAAGATAAGTGAGCGGATACGAGCGATTTTTGCCCGTTTGAGCACTCCGTATGAAGCATTTTCTTGGAAAAGTTTGACCGAACCTTGCTTCAAAAGGTCTCCTACATATCCCTGGCTAAAAGGGAACCATGTCAATGTAGTTCGGGAAGTTTTAGTAGCTGGGACTACCATGACTGTTGCGATCTTGCTGTTATTGCTGTTACCGCTGTTACTGCTGTTGCCAATGCTTAACTGATCCCCTTATTACACCGAGCTAAACAAAATAAGAAGCTAGACTAAGTTACAGTACTACAAATTCTTATCTATCCTTTTTAACTTGATCTTGTCATGCTCCTTGCCATCCTGTCTGACTTGACGTTCCTTCTGATGCTTCTTCTCTTCTGCCAATTGTTATTTCGGTCTATCTTGATTGCCGAACCCCGACCATTGTTTCTTTCTTTATGATCTTTGAACTATTCTCCTTTGCAATCCGAATCTATCTTTTCTGATCCTTGTTGCCTCCCTCTGCTTCATGCTGGGGATACACTCTGTCACTTTTTGATTGTTCACTATCCTTATCAAATCTTGGAAACTGTGACGTCGTTCTGCTTTTCTGGCAGGCTTCTGACTTTAACAACAAACTCTAATCATAAATTTCCATTCCCTTCTTCAAGTGGGCACCTGACATCTCAGGAGAAAGATTCATCGGATTGAGATTTTGATGTCTTAGGAGAAAGATTCATCAGACTAAGACTTTGATATCTTAGGAGAAAGATTCATCAGACTAAGATTTTGATGTCTTAGGAGGAAGATTCAACTACTACTTCAAAATAAAATCGCCACTCCATTCTCCGGGCGGGCTCCCTGACTTCAACTACTACTTCAAAATAAAATCGCCACTCCATTCTCCGGGCGGGCTCCCTGACTTCAACTACTACTTCAAAATAAAATCGCCACTCCATTCTCCGGGCGGGCTCCCTGACTTCAACTACTACTTCAAAATAAAATCGCCACTCCATTCTCCGGGCGGGCTCCCTGACTTCAACTACTACTTCAAAATAAAATCGCCACTCCATTCTCCGGGCGGGCTCCCTGACTTCAACTACTACTTCAAAATAAAATCGCCACTCCATTCTCCGGGCGGGCTCCCTGACTTCAACTACTACTTCAAAATAAAATCGCCACTCCATTCTCCGGGCGGGCTCCCTGACTTCAACTACTACTTCAAAATAAAATCGCCACTCCATTCTCCGGGCGGGCTCCCTGACTTCAACTACTACTTCAAAATAAAATCGCCACTCCATTCTCCAGGCGGGCTCCCTGACTTCAACTACTACTCACTGATTTCATCCTATCTTGATTACCTTCCTTTGCCTTTTGTACCATTTCCTTCTTCCTGCATTGCCTCTCGGACCACCTTCTCTTCTGAATTATCCTGTCTTGGAATTGCCTTCCCCTGGGTCGTATTACTTTTTCTTCTGGCTGCTGGGGATATCTTTGGAACTGTTTACACACCTGCTGGGGATGATGCTGTTGAGGAAGTATTCTTTGTTTCCTTCACCCCTCACTCTCTTCCTTCTTCCCATACCTCCTCTGGGACTCACGCTTTTGCTTCCTCGAGCAAATTATGGGATGTAATACTGCTGGGGGAATCTCGAAGCCGTTGTTTCCTTTTTCCGACAATTGCTGGGGATGATACCGAGCTCAAAGATCACCCCATCTTGTGTTGCTTTCTACCCTTATCCACTGGGTCTTTGCTTTCAAGAAAATTTTCGCAACAGGAGAAAATTTTCTGCCCCAGTTTGATAAACTTCTAGATGGTATGCTTTTCCGCCAACGAACCCTCCTTTCCTGCTTTAAATCAAAGAAAAATTGTTAGTTTCAAAACGCAGTGAGTGGTCGTGCCACTCTTGTTGGGGCCATTTTCTTTTCTCTTTCAGCTGCTTGGCCTCTCCCGAACTTTGAGGATGGCGTTGACGCTTGCTGGGGACGATGCTCTTTCCACGAACGGTTTCTCATCTTTCCCTTTCATTCCAATCTTTGGTTTGATCCGACTCTTTTAGCCGGTGATCTGTTGCGTGAAATCATCTTTCGGACGTGCCACATGTGTCCATCATACTCCGTAATTCCTGCGAACCTTCCGATCAACCTGTCGTTCCAATCTTACTATCGGAACGACTTCTGCCTTGTTGCCCCGTTCCACGCCTATTCGTTTTCATTATACTGCTTCGGGAGACTTGGTAGTAAGCTTTGAGAAATCAATTTTCGAAAAATGAAAGAAAAGAAAAGAATGCTGACCGCGAATGACGAAAGAAAAGGAAAACTTTTCTGAACTCAAAACATAGGAAAACTTATCTGAATGCGCGACTGATCCAATGGTTATGCCGCGCCCTTGAGATTAAACTACCCAGTCTATTCCTGTCAATCACTTTCTGATGCCGCGTTCTGCTATGGGTAAACGGATGTCCAAACCTTGTCTCATGCAGACATCTTGTAACCATCTCGCCTTGTCACCTCATAGTGCCCTTCAAAGGGTTTTCACTAATGAAGTTCTCTCATTTCTCTCGATCTCCCGTCGCCTTAGGGTGCCCGTAAAGGTTTTCACCGTAAGACTCTCTCATTTTATCTCTCTCAGCTTTCTTCGCCTTAAGGTGCCCGCGAGGGTTTTCACCGTTAAGACTCTCTCATTTTATTTCTCTTAGCTTTCTTTGCCTTAAGGTGCCCGCGAGGGTTTTCACCGTTAAGACTTTCTCATTTTATTTCTCTTAGCTTTCTTTCCAGGCTGGGGAGTCACCCACGAGATTCCCTCTAAAGCATTATCCCTTTTCGGCTTGTGCGTCCTGGATTTAATCGAGGGTCGGAGTGTCACTTTTGGCTTTCATTCGCACGACTTGGCATTTCTCAAATACTGATCGAGAGGTCTTTTTGGTTCTTAGTGTAGTTTCTGCGCGTGAGGCTAAAGGAAAGGGGTTCAACCTCAACGGTTAGCTCATTACAACTTTCGGAATCCGCACTATCTTTCAAACGAAACAATGACTTCTGCCCCAGTTTTGTTGCTTGGGGAACTTTTGAGTTTTATTTTATTATGACCGAGCCGTGTGGCGCCTACGTATCCTTCTTGAGGAATCAGGTCGAACGTAGTTCACTTTTTCTTGTATTACTTCTTTGTTTCTTTTCTATTCTGTTACACATCTTCCTTGATGATTCCGAAAGAGGGTATATGAAAGAATAATTAAGGCTCAAATGGGGAAACAAAGGTTAAAGTGTTTGGGTAGTAGAAAAATTGCCTCTGTCATTTCATTCTCTGAAAAATGCCAAATACACACAAACGAAACCAAACGTTGACAAATGCATTAAAGAATTACACATAATATCTCTTGACTGCATCAGAATTGATAGCCATATCGGTGCATCTTCCCTCAACATCAGTTAGGCATAGAGCGCCGTTGGATAATACTCTAGTCACCACAAATGGTCCCTGCCAATTTGGAGCGAACTTGCCTTTCGCTTCGGCCTGATGTGGTAGAACTCTCTTCAGCACATGCTGTCCCACTTCAAATTTCCCGGGACGTACCTTCTTGTTATATGCTCTCGCCATTCTCTTTTGATACAATTGGCCGTGACATACTGCTGTCAATCTCTTTTCATCGATCAAGCTCAATTGCTCTAATCGGGTTTTGACCCACTCGTCGTCATCAATCTCGGCTTCGGCGACAATTCGGAGGGATGGGATTTCAACTTCTGCTGGTATTACTGCTTCAGTCCCGTACACCAACAAGTAAGGAGTTGCACCTACCGAAGTCCGGACGGTAGTGCGATAACCCAACAGCGCAAATGGTAACTTTTCATGCCACTGCCTAGACCCTTCTACCATCTTCCTCAATATCTTCTTTATATTCTTATTTGCTGCCTCAACAACACCATTTGCTTTGGGACGATACGGTGTGGAATTTCGGTGTGTGATCTTGAACTGTTGGCAGACCTCTTTCATCAATCCGCTGTTAAGATTGGCACCGTTATCTGTGATGATTATCTTTGGAATTCCAAACCCGCAGATGATGTGGGAGTGTACGAAGTCCACCACCGCCTTCTTGGTCACTGATTTGAATGTTTTGGCCTCCACCCACTTGGTAAAATAATCAATCGTTACCAGAATGAACCTATGACCATTGGAAGCTGCAGGCTCAATAGGTCCAATAACATACATACCCCATGCAACAAACGGCCATGGTGTTGACATTGTATGCAATTCGGTTGGTGGAGAATGAATCAAGTCTCCGTGTATCTGACACTGATGGCATCTTCGCACAAAACTTATACAATCACGCTCCATCGTGAGCCAGTAATATCCTGCTCGAAGACTCTTCTTCGCCAATACGTATCCGCTCATGTGTGGTCCACAAACTCCCGAGTGTATATCCGTCATCACTGTTGTGGCTTGACTTGCATCTATACATCTCAATAATCCCAAGTCTGGGGTTCTTTTGTACAGCACCCCTCCACTAAGGAAAAATCCGTTCGCCGACCGCCGAATAGCTCGCTTTTGATCTCCAGTTGCTTGCTCTGGGTATACTCCTAACCCGAGGTATTCCTTGACATCATGAAACCATGGCTCACCATCCACCTCTTCCTCTATCACATTACAATAAGCATGTTGATTCCGGACCTGGATATGTAACGGATCGACACGAACCTTGTCCGGGTGATGTAGCATCGACGCTAAAGTAGCCAACGCGTCGGCAACCTCATTATGCATCCTTGGGATGTGCCTGAATTCTACCGATCGAAAGCGTTTGGTCAAATCATGCAAACACCGACGATATGGGATAAGCTTTAAATCTCTGGTTTCCCATTCTCCCTGAATCTGATGTACCAGAAGGTCCGAGTCCCCCAAGACCAAGACGTCCTGTACATCCATGTCCACCGCTAATCGCAACCCCAAGATACATGCCTCGTACTCGGCCATATTATTGGTACAGTGAAAACGCAGTTGAGCAGTAACAGGATAATGATGTCCTGTTTCAGATATGAGCACAGCCCCTACTCCGACTCCTTTTGCGTTCGCCGCTCCATCGAAGAATTTCGGAGTCGCCACTTGGGAGATTTATGGTGTCCCAAGTCACCGGTTAAATCCCGAATCGAGGAAAAGAATGACTCTATTTAACAGTCCGCGAACCAGAAATCCGGATAAGGAATTCTATTAACCGGGAGAAGGTATTAGGCATTCCCGAATTCCGTGGTTCTAGCACGGTCGCTCAACTATCATGTTCGGCTTATTTATCTGCCTTTTTTACAATTATGTACTTAGTGCAAATTAATATCCCTTTACCGCTTTTATTATTGATTATGATTTACGAAAGAGAAAGTTGCTTAAAAATATGCTTCCGAATCACGTCACATGAAATGCACCCGGATCCTCGACACATTCTTATTCAACATTTCGGGGTTTGGATTTGGGTCGCATGAAATGCACACCCGTATTTAAGAAGATAGAATTAAAATATGCGCCCGGAGCGATTACTTATTTACACTGTTGAGAAGGACGTGATATTCGCTAAGAAACGACACATCTCGAAATCTAAGTATTTTATATGTACATTTATGAAGGCCTTGCGATTAGTGTAACTATTGGGCGAGGCGCACCTTTAATTCAAATCTAAAGCGAGCTACATCCCACTGTATTTATTTAGGAGCTGATTCCGAACTATTTAAAACTTGTTACGAGCCGCACCACATGAGATGCACCTGCGGTTCCTGACACGCTTTATTTACTCTTGTTTGAAATTGGGGTCGGGTCGCATGAAATGCACCCCCGACTCCTTTAACCTAATTACGTCATTCAGTGAATAATAACTCACTAATTCCTACAATATGACAAAATCCTACTCAACCATAACCAATTCAGCAAACATACGGTTAGTTAGTTAAGTGAGGAGATTTGAGTCTAGGGTGGCCTATTATATGGGAAGAACTTACTTCGAATCCAACTAATCCTCAAAGAGCCATTGTCGTATATTTTCGCAAGTTCAAGATATCATTATTCACGGGTGTTCAAATTACCTTATATTTTCTACTTAAACAAATGGCTAATCTCACTTTTAACATGGGGCCTAGTATTAACAGATTTGAGATTACGCACATGAATGGAGAATATAGAGCACAGTTATAGCAGAGTGATTCAGGTTTACATACACATCTAATGATAATGTATCTTTGATCTAGATACATTTTTCATAGCCAACATTAGCAATACACTTGATTAAAGAATAACAGACCATAACCAGTACAAGAACTATAGACATCTATATGTATTCAGCATACTTAAAAGGGAGCTTCAAACTTCATTCTTTTCGAACCAAGACACTACAATGACGGAGATGTGTACCTGGAATGTGGAAGTATAAAGAAGAATGAGCAGTGGCAAGGCATGCAACAGTAACAGTAGGTGAACCAGCAGCAACAGGAGAAACAAAACAGTAACAGTAGCCCAGCAAGTAAACAGCACAGCAGTATCAAAGGTAATCAGTCTCCACAACACTTAACACCCAAATCAAAACCCAACAGTGGTAACCAACCAACAGTACTAACAGCAGCCCACAACTAACAACACAATAATCAATCACAGCAGCAACCCAGTAGCATACAACAGTCAACACAGCAGCAACACAATCAACACAGCAGCAACAACAAATAGACCAGCAGCATACAATAACCAAACCAGCAGCAACACAATCAACCAGCAGCAACAACAAATAGACCAGCAGCATACAATAACCAAACCAGCAGCAACACAATCAACCAGCAGCAACAACAAATAGACCAGCAGCATACAATAACCAAACCAGCAGCAACACAATCAACCAGCAGCAACAACAATAATCAACCCAGCAGCAACAGTTGCACCACACACGACCAACAAACTCAGCAAACAAAAACAGCAAGCAAATGGACTTCTCTCACAAACAACAACAACAACAGTCACCAAAAACTTCAATGAAACAGTACCCAGGATCTATGTGTGTGTGTGTCTAAGGTCTGTTTTTTTCTGTTTTCTATCTCTTTCGTGTGTATGAATGTCTCTGTCTATCTCTATTCCAGTCCCCCCTGTGTGTCCAAAAATCCTCTATTTATAACCAAAAACAGACCACTTAAGACCTAGCCCATCATTCTTTTCTACCCAGCCCATTATACCCTCTGTTTTCCCACTTAAACTTGTCTAAACATGGGTCTTTATGTTTAAAATTCTCTGATTGCAGAGCCTAGTGGGATGCCCTGCTGTAACAGCAGGCTCCACTAGCTTAATTCATGGGCAAGACAATTTTTAAATCCTACCATGTTAGTTCTAATTAACTAATATTAACCACACTCTGTTAATCCCTAATTTATGATCAACCAACGAATGCAACCATAATTCCATAGTGATTCCAATAAAACATTAGTCTACAGTGATTCAACTAAGACCTCAGTCAGTAACAGAGGAATCATTTCTCTGCTGTTGCTAACAAACAGACCTACGAGAATACATCGACGACATTCGATTAACTACAACACACAATCATGGATAACAAATTAATTAGCAAAACAGTGATTCTAAAATCTCGGCCAAAATGAAAACCAAGTGTTCGACGACGCTAATCGACGCGAGTTCGTATCCTATAACTAACATATTCAAACAAGCAATACAGAAAGCAATTGACCAAACAAAGAGGTCTTGGAGAAGAAATGACAAATATGGACGGCCAAAGACAATTGAGAAGAATTCAATCAATCTAAGACTAAACAAATACAAAACGAACTGAATTAAACAGAAAGAAGAACATTACCTCAAAAAGAAATCGAAATCAATTAGCCCCGGTTCCGAAGGCTTCGAGTTTTTCACCTTTTGAAGTAAACGGACTTTAATTGAAGTGTTTTTCAAATGAAAAACACTCCAATTAGAGTCTATTGACTCCAATTACTTAAAATCGAACAAAATCCCTAATTTTAGAATTCTAGGGTTCTTGGGGCTCGGATTTGGGGTTTGGGTAGTTCGGGCTTGATTCGAACCAAACTAGGGTTAGTAGGGGTGTGAGGGAGGTGTGAGGAGTGCTTGGGATGAGTTTGGGGCGGTTTGGGATGACCGTCAGATTCCGGCGACCTTTGAACGAATATTCGAGACGCTCAAGCAAGATTCGAGCCTAGCGATTGTTGGATCCGTGTAGAGGGGGCTTTGGAGAGTCTACGGTGTTAATTTGGTGGCCATTGGCCTACCGGAACCGCCGTGAGGCGATTTCCGGCAGGCGGTGTGCGGCGGAGACACGGCGAGGTTATTAGTCTCTAAGAGAGACGATAGGTATGAGGGGGGGTCTGGCTTGGGGGGTGGGGGCGGGGTGTGAAGGTGAGATTATATATGATTCAGGAGGTTAAATCCTGATCGTTGGATCATTTACGATCAACGACCAGGATCTCCTCCCTTAAACCAAACGGTGTCGTTTGGTTAAGTCACGGCCTGGGTGTATTCTGTGATTTAACAATTAATCTGGGCCGTTGGATAATAAAATCCAACGGTCCGGATCAAACGTTACATTAAGCTGATCTGGGGTGAATATTGGGCTGGACGGATGAGGGGTTTGGGCCAGTCTTTTGGACTAAAACATGGCCCAAGATCAAACGTTACATTAAGCTGATGCTGGGGTGAATATTGGGCTGGACGGATGAGGGGTTTGGGCCAGTTTTGTGGACTAAAACATGGCCCAAGCCTGCTCTTCATACTACATTCCATGATGTATTATATGTATATGATATATATATATATATATATATATATATATATATATATATATATATATATATATATATATATATATATATATATATATATATATATATATATATATATATATATACTAACCTATAACACAACTAATTTTTACCACAATTATCCCACATAATTACATATCACTTAAATGTAAACCGTATAATTTTGATATTAAACACACTAAAAAAATGCAACACATAATGTATATATTTTTGTATTTTACTAATTCAAATAAATAAACACGCACACACAAAAATGCAAATGTAAGATAAAAATAACACCAAAATCACAAAAATCATGCCCAACCCGGAACTATTTTATTTTGAATTTTTCTGGGAGTACTTCTCAGGTAAGGCAAAAATCACGTGCTCACAGGTGCCCCTCTTTGCGCGTAAACATGAATAGTTTTCGTGCAAAGATAAGTGAGCGGATACGAGCGATTTTTGCCTGTTCGAGCACTCCGTGTGAAGCATTTTTTGGAAAAGTTTGACCGAACCTTCGCTTCAAAGGTCTCCTACATATCCCTGGCTAAAAGGGAATCAGGTCAATGTAGTTCGGGAAGTTCTGGTAGCTGGGACTACCATGACTGTTGCGATCTCGCTGTTACTGCTGTTACTGCTATTACTGTTGTTGCCACTGCTTAGCTGACCTCCTTGTTACATCGTACTAAACAACAAAAACAAAGAGCTAGACTAAGTTACAGTATTACAAACTCTTATCTATCCTTTTTGACTTGATCTTGTCATGCTCCTTGCCATCCTGCCGGCTCTGATATTTCCTCGCGTGCTTCTTCTCCTCTGACAATTGTTGTCTCGGCCTATCTTGATGGCCGACCTTCGACCATTGGTTCCTTCTTTGTGGTCTTCGAACCATTCTTCTTCGAAATCCGAATCTATCTTTTCTGATCCTTGTCGCCTTCCTTTCGATTATGAACTTGGATTCACGTTGGGGATTTCGTTATGCTCTATCACTTTCCCCAACCAACTTCAACAATAAATCGCCACTCCATTCTTCAGGCGGGCTCCCTGACTTCAACTACTACTTCAAAATAACATCGCCACTCCGTTCTCCAGGCGGGCTCCCTGACTTCAACTACAACTTCAAAATTAAATCGCCACTCCATTCTCCAGGCGGGCTCCATGACTTCAACTACAACTTCAAAATTAAATCGCCACTCCATTCTCCGGGCGGGCTCCCCTGACTTCAACTACTGCTTCAAGATAAAATCGCCACTCCATTCTCCAGGCGGGCTCCCCGACTTCAACTATAACTTCAAAATTAAATCGCCACTCCATTCTCCGGGCGGGCTCCCTGACTTCAATTACTACTTCAAGATAAAATCGCCACTCCGTTCTCCGGGCGGGCTCCCTGACTTCAACTACTACTTCAAAATAAAATCGCCACTCCATTCTCCAGGCGGGCTCCCTGACTTCAACTACTACTTCAAAATAAAATCGCCACTCCATTCTCCAGGCGGGCTCCCTGACTTCAACTACTACTCACTGATTTCATCCTATCTTGATTACCTTCCTTTGCCTTTTGTACCATTTCCTTCTTCCTGCATTGCCTCTCGGACCACCTTCTCTTCTGAATTATCCTGTCTTGGAATTGCCTTCCCCTGGGTCGTATTACTTTTCTTCTGGCTGCTGGGGATATTTTTGGAACTGTTTACTCGCCTGCTGGGGATGATGCTGCTGAGGAAGTATTCTTTGTTCCCTTCACCCCTCATTCTCTTCCTTCTTCCCATACCTCCTCTGGGACTCACGCTTTTGCCTCCTCGAGCAAATTATGGAATGTAATACTGCCGGGGGAATCTCGAAGCCATTGTTTTATTTTTCCAACAACTGCTGGGGGTGATACCAAGCTCGAAGATTACCCCATCGTGTCGTCTGGCCTTTCTCAAAACTATTCTGCTCGGAGCTGGTATTTCCCGAAATCTTGTGTTGCTTTCTACCCTTATCTTCTGAGTCTTTGCTTTCAAGAAAATTTTCGCAACGGGAGAAAATTTTCTGCCCCAGTTTGATAAACTTCTGGACGGTATGCTTTTCTGCCAACGAACCCTCTTTTCCTGCTTTTAAATCAAAGAAAAATTGTTAGTTTCAAAATGCGGTGAGTGGTCGTGCCACTCTTGTTGGGGCCATTTTCTTTTCTCTTTCGGCTGCTTGGCCTCTCTCGAACTTTGAGGGCGACGTTGACGCTTGTTGGGGACGATGCTCTTTCCACGAACGACCTCTCATCTTTCCTTTTATTCCAATCTTTGGTTTGATCCGACTCTTTTTAGCCGGTGATCTGTTGCGTGAAATCATCTTTCGGACGTGCCACATGTGTCCATCATACTCCGTAATTCCTGCGAACCTTCCAATCAGCCTGTCGTCCCAATCTTACTATCGTAACGACTTCTGCCTTATTGCCTCGTTCCACGCCTATTCATTTTCATTATTATACTGCTTTGGGAGACTTGGTAGTAAGCTTTGAAAAATCAATTTTCGAAAATGAAAGAAAAGAAAAGAATACTGACCGCAAATGACAAAAGAAGAGAAAAAACTTTTCTGAACTCAAAAATAGGAAAACTTATCTGAATGTATAACTGATCCAATGGTTATGCCGCGCCTTCGAGATTAAACTACCCAGTCTATTCATGTCAATCACTTTCTGATGCCGCGTTCTGCTAGAGGTAAACGGATGTCCAAACCTTGTCTCGTGCAGACATCTTGTAACCATCTCGTCCTGTCACCTCACAGTGCCCTTCAAAGGGTTTTCACTAATGAGATTCTCTCATTTCTCTCTATCTCCCGTCGCCTTAAGGTGGCCGTAAAGGTTTTCACCGTAAGACTCTCTCATTTTATTTCTCTCAACTTCCTTCGCCTTAAGGTGCCCTCGAGGGTTTTCACCGTTAAGACTCTCTCATTTACGTTTTCTTTCCGTGCGGCGGGGTATCACCCCTGAGGTTCTCTCTAGAGCGTTATTCCCTTTCGGCTTGTGCATCCTGGATTCAATCGAGGGTCGGGATGTCACTCTTGGCTTTCATTCACATGACTTGGCACTTCTCAAATGCTGATCGAGAGGTCTTTCTGGTTCTTAATATGGTTTCTGCGCGTGAGGCTGAAGAAAGGGGTTTAGCCTCAACGGTTAGCTTATTACAACTTTCGGAATCCACACTATCTTTCCACGAAACAATGACTTCTGCCCCAGTTTGGTTGCTTGGGGGATTTTTGATTTTAATTTTATTATGACCGAGCCGTGTGGCGCCTACGTATCCTTCTTGAGGAATCAGGTCGAACGTAGTTCACTTTTCTTGTGTTTTTTTTTCTTTGTTTCTTTTTTCTATTTTGTTACACATCTTCCTTGATGATTCCGAAAGAGGGTATATGAAAGAATAATTAAGGCTCAAAGGGGGAAACAAAGGTAAAGTGTTTGGGTAGTAGAAAAATTGCCTCTGTCATTTCATTCTCCGAAAAATGCCAAATACACACAAACGAAACCAAACGTTGACAAATGCATTAAAGAATTACACATAATATCTCTTAACTGCATCAGAATTGATAGCCATATCGGTGCATCTTCCCTCGACATCGGTCAGACATAGAGCGCCGTTGGATAATACTCTAGTCACCACAAAAGGTCCCTGCCAATTTGGAGCGAACTTGCCTTTCGCTTCGGCCTGATGTGGTAGAACTCTCTTCAGCACATGCTGTCCCAGTTCAAATTTCTCGGGACGTACCTTCTTGTTATATGCTCTCGCCATTCTCTTTTGATACAATTGGCCGTGACATACTGCTGTCAATCTCTTTTCGTCGATCAAGCTCAATTGCTCTAATCGGGTTTTGACCCACTCGTCGTCATCAATCTCAGCTTCAGCGACAATTCGGAGGGACGGAATCTCAACTTTTGCGGGTATTACTGCTTCAGTCCGTATACCAACAAGTAAGGAGTTGCACCTACCGAAGTCCGGACGGTAGTGCGATAACCCAATAGTGCAAATGGTAACTTTTCATGCCATTGCCTAGACCCTTCTACCATCTTCCTCAATATCTTCTTTATATTCTTGTTTCTGCCTCAACCGCACCATTTGCTTTGGGACGATACGGTGTGGAATTTCGGTGTGTAATCTTAAACTGTTGACATACCTCCTTCATCAATCCGTTGTTAAGATTGGCACCGTTATCTGTGATGATTATCTTTGGAATTCCAAACCTGCGGATGATGTGGGAATGTACGAAATCCACCACCGCCTTCTTGGTCACTGATTTGAATGCTTTGGCCTCCACCCACTTGGTAAAATAATCGATCGTTACCAGAATGAACCTGTGACCATTGGAAGCCGCAGGCTCTATAGGTCCAATAACATCCATGCCCCATGCGACAAACGGCCATGGTGCTGACATTGTGTGCAATTCAGTTGGTGGAGAATGAATCAAGTCTCCGTGTATCTGACACCGATGGCATCTTCGCACGAAACTTATACAATCACGCTCCATCGTGAGCCAGTAATATCCTGCGCGAAGAATCTTCTTTGCCAATACGTATCCGCTCATGTGTGGTCCACAAACTCCCGAGTGTATATATGTCATCACTGTTGTGGCTTGATTTGCATCTATACATCTCAACAATCCCAAGTCTGGGGTTCTTTTGTACAGCACCCCTCCACTAAGGAAAAATCCGTTTGCCAACCGCCGAATAGCTCGCTTTTGATCTCCAGTTGCTTGCTCTGGGTATACTCCTAACCTGAGGTATTCCTTGACATCATGAAACCACGGCTCACCGTCCACCTCTTCCTCTATCACATTACAATAAGCATGTTGATTCCGGACCTGGATATGTAACGGATCGACACGAACCTTGTCCGGGTGATGTAGCATCGACGCTAAAGTAGCTAAAGCGTCGGCAACCTCATTATGCATCCTTGGGATGTGCCTGAATTCTACTGATCGAAAGCGTTTGGTCAGATCATGCAAACACTGACGATATGGGATAAGCTTTAGATCTCTGGTTTCCCATTCTCCCTGAATCCGATGTACCAGAAGGTCCGAGTCCCCCAAGACCAAGACGTTCTGTACATCCATGTCCACCGCTAATCGCAACCCCAAGATACATGCCTCGTACTCGGCCATATTATTGGTACAATGAAAACGCAGTTGAGCAGTAACAGGATAATGATGTCCTGTTTCAGAGATAAGCACAGCCCCTACTCCGACTCCTTTTGCGTTCGCCGCTCCATCGAAGAAAAGCTTCCAACCCGGCTCCTCGGTTAGTTCCAACCCATCAATCTGCAGTACTTCTTCGTCTGGGAAATACGTCCTTAAAGGCTCGTATCCGTCATCAACAGGATTCTCAGCTAAGTGATCGGCTAAGGCTTGAGCTTTCATAGCCGTCCTTGTCACGTATATGATGTCGAACTCCGTAAGTAATATTTGCCATTTTGCTAACCTCCCTGTAGGCATAGGTTTCGGGAAAATATACTTCAACGGATCCAAACGCGAAATGAGGTAAGTGGTGTAAGAAAACAAATAATGTTTCAACTTTTGGGCTACCCAAGTCAAAGCGCAACATGTCTTCTCTAGATGAGTGTACTTGACCTCGTGGACTGTGAATTCTTACCGAGGTAGTAAATGGCCCGTTCCTTCCTGCCGGTAAGATCATGCTGCCCGAGTACGCAGCCAAACGAATTCTCCAAAAACCGTCAGATAAAGAATCAGGGGTCTGCCCGGCTCGGGCGGAACTAGTACGGGTGGGTTTGACGGATACCCTTTGATTTGGTCGAATGCTTCCTGACATTCCGTAGTCCATTCTATCGCGGCGTCTTTCTTCGACGGACGGAATATGGGTTCACGAGTTTGCCGTAAGTTGAGCAATAAACCTGCGATGTAATTTAACCTTCCCGACGGACTCATTACCTCTTGTTTTATTCTTTGGCGGGGGTAGCTCTTGAATGGACTTGATTTTGGATGGGTCCAACTCAATGCCCGGTCGGCTGACGATGAATCCTAGCAATTTTCCTGATGGAACTCCGAATGCGCATTTGGCCGGATTGAGCTTGATGTCGTATCTTCGAAGTCTTTGAAAGAACTTCCTGAGGTCGACAACATGGTCTTCTTGACGTCTAGATTTTATGATCACATCATCCACGTACACCTCAATTTCCTTGTGTATCATGTCATGGAATACCGTAGTCATCGCCCTCATATATGTTGCCCCTGCATTCTTCAAACCAAACGGCATCACTCGGTAGCAATAAGTCCCCCACGGTGTGATAAAAGCCGTCTTTTCTGCGTCCTCTTCATCCATCAAAATATGATGATATCCCGCATAACAGTCCACAAAGGATCCGATTTCGCGTCCGGCGCAATTATCAATCGGGATATGGATATTGGGAAGCGGGAAATTATCCTTAGGACTCGCCTTGTTGAGATTGCGATAGTCCACACATACTCTGATCTTTCCGTCTTTCTTTGGCACCGGTACTACGTTAGCCAACCATTCGGGGTATCGAGTGACACGAATGACTTTCGCCTGCAACTGCTTGGTTACTTCCTCCTTAATCTTCACACTCATCTCCGTCTTGAATTTCCGCAGTTTTTGCTTGACGGGAGGATATGCCGGATCAGTGGGTAATTTATGAACCACTAGATCAGTGCTGAGTCCCGGCATGTCGTCGTACGACCATGCGAAAATGTCTTTAAACTCCATGAGTGTTTTGATCAACTCTTCTCTCAGGTTTGGTTCAATATGGACACTTATTCGGGTTTCTTTGACGTCATCCGCATTCCCCAGATTAACGGCCTCAGTATCATTTAGATTTGGTTTGGGTTTTTCCTCGAAGTGACTTAATTCTTCACCGATTTCTTCTACGGCTTCATCATCGCCGTATTCTGACTCACTCTCGTCACTTCTTATTTCATGCGTTATTATTTCCAAACCCGATTGACTTTCTAAACTGGGTTGATTAATCTTTAAGCACGCCATATCATTAAGATCAGTTGAAAGAAGGCTGTTCAGAAAAGTAAAAAGAAGGAAAAAAATAAACAAAATTAGACACGAAGGGAACCAAATTTCATTAATGGGAACCGTACAAGGGAAAACAAACTGCAAACTTAAATCAAAAATGAACTAAAAACAACTGGATTTTACTCCGGGGACAACCCCCAACACAAAATTTCGAAAGAAAACAATCCAAGACAAACTACCAAGACTCTTTCCGGACAGGGAGAGGAGTAGCCTTCCAATTATTCAGTTTTGCTTTTGGTCCCACAAACTGTATCTCGGCATGACTGGATCCTTCACCGTCCTCGAGCATACATACATCTGTGAATAGGTCCTCGAACTTCCTGAAGAACTCTTCGTCTGGCCTGATCGTAGGGCCGGGAATCTTTGTCGTTGGATGTCCTCTTGCTCCGGACCTGACGAAAGATTGGGAAAGACGTGGAACAGGCTTCGGGAGCACCCATGTCTTCTGCTTACTCCTCTTGGCTCGCCGGATGTCCTCTGATGTTGGCTTGAATCCCAAGCCGAAGGTTCCCACGTTTTCGACCACGGATACCGGTTGTATGATTCCTTGCAGAGATGCACCTAGACCTTTGCCGGGTATGAAACCATGTCTCAACATTTCATGCGCCACCATGACGTCTGCAGTAATTATTCTGTCATTGGGAATGCATTCCCCTTCTGGAACTCGGTTGGCGGATACCACATCGCAGATCTGGTATACCCACGGCCCAACATCTTCTTCCGTCTCAACAAAGGGGACGATGGTGCCTGGTTGTAGATCATTCTCTCCATGGACGACGATCTCCTGTTGGTCCCACTCAAACTTGACGAGTTGGTGTAAGCTGGATGGAACTGCTCTTGCGGCATGGATCCATGGTCGCCCTATCAGGAGGTTATATGACACCACCATGTCCAGCACCTGGAATTCCATGGTGAACTCCGCTGGCCCAATCGTCAAGATTAACACTATGTCCCCAACCGATGCCTTGCCTTCCCCATCGAACCCTCGAACACATATGTTGTTCTTGCGTATCCTGCCGATGTCCACTTTCAACTTGTCCAGTGTAGAGAGAGGACAAATGTTAGCACTGGACCCATTATCGACAAGGACTTTGGTAACCACCGCCTCTTCGCACTTTACTGTAAGATATAAAGCCTTGTTGTGCTCGGTGCCTTCCTCGGGCAATTCATCATCGGTGAAGGTGATCCGATTCGCTTCGAAGATCCTTATTGGTGATCTTCTCCAAATGACTCACTGAGATTTTATCCGGTACATGTGCCTCGTTCAGGACTTTCATCAAAGCTTGCCGATGTTCTTCAGAATGTATCAGCAAGGATAGCAATGATATTTGCGCCGGAGTCTTCTTCAACTGCTCTAAGACAGAGTAGTCATGCAGCTTCATCTTTTTGAGGAATTCTTCTGCCTCTTCATCAATTACCGGCTTTTTCAATGTTGCCGGAGTGATCTTCCTCAATTCCGCAGGGGCAAAACATCTCCCCGAGCGGGTCAACCCTTGCGCTTCGCAAACTTCCTCCCTGACTTCTTTTCCTTTGTAAGTCACCGTGACCCGGTCATAGTTCCATGGAATGGCTTTGCTGTCAGCTATTGGCAATTGTACTCTTGGCTTGATGATGAAAGGATCTATTCGAACACTTGTTACAATCGGGACAGGCTTGGTTGTTGCTCCTGGTACAACTATTTTTACTCCTTCTGGCTTCACAGGCCCTTGGCTCACACTTCCCTTTCCTGCTTCCGACCCTCCTGGTATGTCCTTCTTGCAACTGGGTGACTCATCGGGGCTTGGCCCTTTTCTCGTTCCTACCCCGCTAGACTTAATCATCATTACAGTCTGAGAGGCTTTCTCCTTTCCTTCCTCTGCCCGTACCAACTCGATCATATTGGTCTCATGATGAGTTGGAAGCGGGTTTTGGTTGATGTTGGGCTCTGTTGGAGTCTGGACCTCAATCCTGCGAGTGTCAATGAGCTCCTGGATGGCCGTCTTCAACCTCCAACACTTTTCTGTATCGTGTCCCGGACATCCTGAGCAGTAGGCACAATTTACTGAATGGTCCGGGTTCTTCGGAAGAGGGTTTGGTAGCTTAGCTTCAACCGGATTTAGCAACCCTACTTGCTTCAACCGGTGGAACAGACTGGTGTAAGACTCTCCTAAGGGAGTGAAAGTCTTTGGCCTCGGCGCCTTGTCGCCCCTGAATGCCTGGTTCGGACGAAAACTCGCGCCCGAGGGGTTTCTGTAAGCTCTTGGGGGTGGATGATTGTTCTGTGGGTTTGGTGCACGCCACGGTGCATGAACGGGAGGTGCAGAATAGGATTGTGCGTGGTGGACAGTAAAATGGGGATCAGGTGCGGGATAGTAATGTTGCGGGTGGTTATATGGGTTGTGGGAGTAATTTTGGTGGTGAGGCTGGGGCGGGCTATATTGGGGTGCGGGGCCTCTATTTCTGAACCATGCCCCGGACTCGACGGCCGCAACTTCCTCTCTCCTCTTTTTCCCCAGTACTCCTCCAGTACCACTTTGGATAGCCTGAGTGGTGGCTTTCAATGCTGAGTAACTCATGATCTTGTTGGCCTTCAAACCTTCCTCGATCATACCCCCCATTTTTATCACCTCAGTGAATGATTTGCCTACAGACGTTACCAGATGTCCGAAATAGGTTGGCTCTAATGTATGCAAGAAGTAATCCACCATCTCGCTTTCTCTCATCGGAGGATCTACCCTGGCTGCCTGTTCCCTCCAACGGAAACCAAACTCCCTGAAGCTTTCAGCGGGCTTCTTCTCTAATTTTAGCAAAGATAGGCGGTCGGGGATTATTTCAAGATTGTACTGGAACTGGCCGATAAAAGCTTGAGCCAAATCATCCCAGGTAAACCATCTACTGGGATCCTGTCTAGTGTACCACTCCAGCGCAGATCCTCCCAGACTCTGACCGAAGTAAGCTATCAGAATCTCGTCCCGTCCTCCGGCTCCTCTCATTTTACTACAAAACCCTCGGAGGTGGGCTACAGGATCACCGTGCCCCTCGTATAGGTCAAACTTGGGCATTTTGAACCCGGCCGGTAATTGGACGTCGGGGAACGGGCACAGATCCTTGTAAGCGACACTGACCTGGTTACCCAAACCGTGCATGTTCCTGAAGGACTGCTCCAGGCTTTTAACTTTTCTGATAACTTCCTCATGTTCTGAACTTTGGAAGTGCTTTTCCGGTTCTGCCGGATTATCCCAGTGAGGGGTATGTGATTGCGGTTCAGGCGCCCTAAAAGTAGGCTCTGGAGGATAGTAAGAGTTGTCATGGATCTGAACATGCGGCTCACCGGCCGGCCTTTGCAGAGGAGCAGGTGGAGGTGCCACAAAAACAGGGGTGGCTGGAGGAGGATTTGGTTTGGCTTGTGGAATGTGGGTGGCATATGGGTTTTCCCCCTGAAAGTATGGATAGATCGGGGCGCTTGTCGAAGGATCGATGGGCGGATGTTCCGGAGTTGAGGCGAGAGTAGGGCGGTTCGGTGAAGACTGTTCCCTGGCCCAAGCCAGGTGCATCTCTGTTATCTGCTGTTTCAACAGGTCTACCTCTTCTTTCATGATTTGTAACTCTGATTTTTCTTCCTCGAGACTCTTGCCAGAACTAGACATGCTTACTGTAATCGGTCCTTTGGATCTAGTACGGTAATGATGGCTAGCCAGTATATTCTGTCAAACCAACTGCTAAACTTTTCTGGAAATGCAACAAACTTGTTAGTTTGCCGAGTTTGACAGATATGCTATAGCACGTTGGATGCAATGCACCTAACCAAATAACCCTTTCTACATGTACTCTTAACATGCGTCATTCCGGCCCTTTTTCCTTTTTTTTTTCTTTTATCCTTGCAAGCTTTATTGTTATTAACCTTGAAAGCCTTATTGTTATATTAACCTTCGTATCCTTTTCTTTTTTTAGTGGTGGTCGAATCTTATGTGGATTGCCTACGTATCACGTCCTCGCGTGAATCAGACCGAGCGTAGTTCTGGTAACAAGATTGTGGCAAAATTCGGTAACTTTTATATCAAATAAAACCGTGTAGTTGCAAAATACGTCTTACAACAATCAGCAAAATAAAAGAAATGCTTGACTTGGGAAAGTAAAGATAAAAATGCCAACTAGCTCGACCCAACATTTAAAAAATACATTTTCAATCAAAAATCTAATGCTCTAAAATTCCTGGGGGCCCGCGAGGCATCATTCGGCCTTGCCGCGGGCCTTGGTGTGAGGTCCTTGTGCAGTTCCCTCAACTCTTCCATGATCCGATGAACATAACCCATAATTGAAGCGAAAAGGTCGGCGCGGGGCATTCGTTCGCAAGCTAGGCACTTCATGGTGACATAGTGCCCGATTTCTCCAATTCTGTCCTTGATCATGTCCCTTTCTCCGAGTAGCCGCTCTATCTGCTGGCTTTTCGCCCCCAATCTTCGAGCATTGTTGGTGACTTGGTCTAGGAGCCTATCCACTTGTCCTTGCAGTCGGGCCATCAAATTGTGGCAACGGTCGAGGTCCGTTCTGGCATCTTGGGCTTGCTTGAAAACCCGCTCCCTGAGGACAACATTTGCTTCCCTCAGGCTAGTGATGATCTCAGTGTAATCTTCTTCCACCCGTTTTAGGTGAAGTGCATGTTGATGTGCCTCCTTTCTCCAGCTAGCATGGATCCTCGTTGTCCGGGCTTTCGACTCGTCCAATTCTCTTTGGATATCGGTGACTTGGCTTCTCAAACCCTTTATCAATTTTTCGTATGCCCAACTCCTCAACTGTCTGTCAGCATCCCTTTTTATTTGCTGGATTTGAGCTCTCAAGAAGTCATTTTCTTGTGCCAACTTCTTTTTGTCTCCTTCGTCGGTGGCGGCTTGCATGTTCTTCTCGAACTGAAGGTCCCGGACCTGTTGTTCTATCCTGCCAATCTTCGTCCTGTACCCCTCCTCCTTTGCTAGCCAATTCCATTGTTCCTGTGAATCTTCCGTGAACTGTTGGACATGGGCTCTTTTAGAACATTTCCGACGAATCTGAAATCTTTTCCCGAACCACACATTGTATTTTGGGTCCACCTCTCCCTTAGCTAGTTCCCGGACCATGGTTTTAGGCTCAAGGAACCGACATTCATGCCACAACTTTCTAATCTTCTCTTCGGGGAATACGACTCCTGGGCTCAACTCAATGGCGTACTTCCTCAGGTCTTGATCGGTAGGAATAACCTGAAACCTTCCTAGTTGACGTAATACACGATGAGGAACATATGGTTGGACAATGCGGATCCCCATCAGAAGGATATAACACTCCTCGGCTGCCATATATATTACTTCGGTATCAGGTAACCACCCGAACGACCATTCAATCTGATCGGCTTCTATTGAGCTCAGTCGTGCAAGCCATGCCTCGACGCCTTCAGGGAATACAGCACCCATCATCCGTTCTTCGAAACCCCTGATACAGTTTTTTTCGGTCAACCCATGGTTCATGTATTGTGTTCGGTGATGGAGGTGTTCTTGCATCCATAATTGGAGTAACGGATTGCAACCTTGGAAGAAATTGCCCCCTTCTCGGCATACAGTCAAGGCTCGATAGATTTCGGACAAAACCAAAGGGACCACCGTGCTGGTAGCCTTTTTGATTGCAACGTCGGCTATTCCTACCAGACTTATCTCTATTTTCTTATCTTCGCGTGGACAAATCACAATCCCCAAGAATGTCGTTATGAATGCTAGAATTCGTGTGGCCTCCCACTTGGTTCTATTCCCTGCGTGAGTTAGTCCAAGGTTTGACTCTTCAAAACCCCGAGGAGTGCCGTACCGTTGGTATAAGAATTGGAGATCGCAACATCCTTTCGGCAGATCATCATTCTTCACCTTCCGACTAATGCTCAGCAAATCCAGAAACCCATGTGGAGATACCGGTCTTGGTGAGAGCAGGTATTGCCCTCTTAATTTCCCATTTAGTCCTGCATAGCTCGCAATTTCCTCTAACGTGGGCGTCGGTTCAAAGTCGACAAAACGGAACACATTGCGGGTCGGATCCCAGAAAGATACCAGTGCATTGATGATGTCTTTCCTTGGCTCGATATTCAACAGATCAACCAAACCTCCCAAAATTCTCCCCACTACCTTTTTGCTACTGTCCTCCAAATCGTTCCACCATATATGGAGCTGCTGAGGGACCTCGCTAAAGATTGAAAATGATTTATTCTGATTCGTGCTCATCCTGCACATTTATTAAGGTGATTGAAATAAGAAAAACAACTTTGTTTTGCTAAAAATAAAAAATCAGTTTTCAATCACGGCCTTTCAACGTCTCGGGGACGAAGGCTTTTAAGGTTGTGGGGTAAATTGATCGAAATCAAAATTGACCCAAAGGTGGCCGTTTATACGAAATTAGCCTTCGGCGTCCCTTTCGGGAACATTCGGCTATTTTTAAAAACAGCGTCACCGACTTATTTAGTACAAAAGTTAGTTTTGATTTTTCGGCCATTTTTCAAAAGGTGAAGTTGGACCTGATGGAGGTTGCCTACGTATCTCACATCCAATGAGAATCAAACCCACGTAGTTCGGTTGTAATGAAACAAACTACATTATTTATTCATTCATTTTACTAAAGGAAAACAAGTAAACTATTTTTTATCTATCTCAAGAATAAAACACACTTTTTTTTTCTCTTTTTTTTTTTTTTTTTTAGTTTCTAAGGCCGGTCAGCATGCAAGTCTATAGCAGATAAATGCGTAAGACAAACAGTATGCAGCAGGATAGTCTTTTCATTTCGGGTCACCTGTCCTAGACGGACCCAACCCCTGTGTTGAGTCCCCTAAGCCAAATGCAACATGATGTAAATAAACGTTCCTACTAGGGATCCGGCATGAAGCTTTGTTATTCTAGGTTCAAAAACATGGGTTTATTGTTCTAGACCTGGCTTACCCGAGCGGACAGCTCGAGCCGAGGAGGAGGCAGCAACCCGGGAATACAGAAGCTTCACCGGTTTTGCAACTTATCCAAACCTCGTTCTAAGATGGGAATTAGACACTATACAGAAAAGAAGTCACACGAAGTGCACCCTTCTTCATGATTTAGAAGACTCAGAGAGGAGATTGGTTCCGGCACAATTTATATGTACAGTTCACAAAATATCAAAGCAGTAAAACAATATTTAACACATTAATACAAACATGCAATAAAATCAGATAATAAATAAGCCAAATATGACAATTATTCCGAGCTCGAATTCTAAAGATGCAGCTGCAGTCAGATCCCCAGCAGAGTCGCCAGAGCTGTCACACCTCTTTTTTACCGCACCCGCAAGGGCGCAAAGAGTTTTTCCAATTAAAGGACAATCGAGACGGGATTTATTTAATTATTTCAGAGTCGCCACTTGGGAGATTTATGGTGTCCCGAGTCACCGGTTAAATCCCGAATCGAGGAAAAGAATGACTCTATTTAACAGTCCGCGAACCAGAAATCCGGATAAGGAATTCTATTAACCCGGGAGAAGGTATTAGGCATTCCCGAATTCCGTGGTTCTAGCACGGTCGCTCAACTATCATGTTCGGCTTATTTATCTGCCTTTTTTACAATTATGTACTTAGTGCAAATTAATATCCCTTTACCGCTTTTATTATTGATTATGATTTACGAAAGAGAAAGTTGCTTAAAAATATGCTTCCGAATCACGTCACATGAAATGCACCCGGATCCTCGACATATTCTTATTCAACATTTCGGGGTTTGGATTTGGGTCGCATGAAATGCACACCGGTGTTTAAGAAGGTAGAACTAAAATATGCGCCCGGATCGATTACTTATTTACACTGTTGAGAAGGACGTGATATTCGCTAAGAAACGACACATCTCGAAATCTAAGTATTTTATATGTACATTTATGAAGGCCTTGCGATTAGTGTAACTATTGGGCGAGGCGCACCTTTAATTCAAATCTAAAGCGAGCTACATCCCACTGTATTTATTTAGGAGCTGATTCCGAACTATTTAAAACTTGCTACGAGCCGCACCACATGAAATGCACCTGCGGTTCCTGACACGCTTTATTTACTCTTGTTTGAAATTGGGGTCGGGTCGCATGAAATGCACCCCCGACTCCTTTAACCTAATTACGTCATTCAGTGAATAATAACTCACTAATTCCTACAATATGACAAAATCCTACTCAACCATAACCAATTCAGCAAACATACGGTTAGTTAGTTAAGTGAGGAGATTTGAGTCTAGGGTGGCCTATTATATGGGAAGAACTTACTTCGAATCCAACTAATCCTCAAAGAGCCATTGTCGTATATTTTCGCAAGTTCAAGATATCATTATTCACGGGTGTTCAAATTACCTTATATTTTCTACTTAAACAAATGGCTAATCTCACTTTTAACATGGGGCCTAGTATTAACAGATTTGAGATTACGCACATGAATGGAGAATATAGAGCACAGATATAGCAGAGTGATTCCGGTTTACATACACATCTAATGATAATGTATCTTTGATCTAGATACATTTTTCATAGCTAACATTAGCAATACACTTGATTAAAGAATAACAGACCATAACCAGTACAAGAACTATAGACATCTATATGTATTCAGCATACTTAAAAGGGAGCTTCAAACTTCATTCTTTTCGAACCAAGACACTACAATGACGGAGATGTGTACCTGGAATGTGGAAGTATAAAGAAGAATGAGCAGTGGCAAGGCATGCAACAGTAACAGTAGGTGAACCAGCAGCAACAGGAGAAACAAAACAGTAACAGTAGCCCAGCAAGTAAACCAGCAGCAACAACAAATAGACCAGCAGCATACAATAACCAAACCAGCAGCAACACAATCAACCAGCAGCAACAACAAATAGACCAGCAGCATACAATAACCAAACCAGCAGCAACACAATCAACCAGCAGCAACACAATCAACCAGCAGCAACAACAAATAGACCAGCAGCATACAATAACCAAACCAGCAGCAACACAATCAACCAGCAGCAACAACAAATAGACCAGCAGCATACAATAACCAAACCAGCAGCAACACAATCAACCAGCAGCAACACAATCAACCAGCAGCAACAACAAATAGACCAGCAGCATACAATAACCAAACCAGCAGCAACACAATCAACCAGCAGCAACAACAATAATCAACCCAGCAGCAACAGTTGCACCACACACGACCAACAAACTCAGCAAACAAAAACAGCAAGCAAATGGCCTTCTCTCACAAACAACAACAACAACAGTCACCAAAAACTTCAATGAAACAGTACCCAGGATCTATGTGTGTGTGTGTCTAAGGTCTGTGTTTTTTTTTCTGTTTTCTATCTCTTTCGTGTGTATGAATGTCTCTGTCTATCTCTATTCCAGTCTCCCCCTGTGTGTCCAAAAATCCTCTATTTATAACCAAAAACAGACCATTTAAGACCTAGCCCATCATTCTTTTCTGCCCAGCCCATTATCCCTCTGTTTTCCCCACTTAAACTTGTCTAAACATGGGTCTTTATGTTTAAAATTCTCTGATTGCAGAGCCTAGTGGGATGCCCTGCTGTAACAGCAGGCTCCACTAGCTTAATTCATGGGCAAGACAATTTTTAAATCCTACCATGTTAGTTCTAATTAACTAATATTAACCACACTCTGTTAATCCCTAATTTATGATCAACCAACGAATGCAACCATAATTCCATAGTGATTCCAATAAAACATTAGTCTACAGTGATTCAACTAAGACCTCAGTCAGTAACAGAGGAATCATTGCTCTGCTGTTGCTAACAAACAGACCTACGAGAATACATCGACGACATTCGATTAACTACAACACACAATCATGGATAACAAATTAATTAGCAAAACAGTGATTCTAAAATCTCGGCCAAAATGAAAACCAAGTGTTCGACGACGCTAATCGACGCGAGTTCGTATCCTATAACTAACATATTCAAACAAGCAATACAGAAAGCAATTGACCAAACAAAGAGGTCTTGGAGAAGAAATGACAAATATGGACGGCCAAAGACAATTGAGAAGAATTCAATCAATCTAAGACTAAACAAATACAAAACGAACTGAATTAAACAGAAAGAAGAACATTACCTCAAAAAGAAATCGAAATCAATTAGCCCCGGTTCCGAAGGCTTCGAGTTTTTCACCTTTTGAAGTAAACGGACTTTAATTGAAGTGTTTTTCAAATGAAAAACACTCCAATTAGAGTCTATTGACTCCAATTACTTAAAATCGAACAAAATCCCTAATTTTAGAATTCTAGGGTTCTTGGGGCTCGGATTTGGGGTTTGGGTAGTTCGGGCTTGATTCGAACCAAACTAGGGTTAGTAGGGGTGTGAGGGAGGTGTGAGGAGTGCTTGGGATGAGTTTGGGGCGGTTTGGGATGACCGTCATATTCCGGCGACCTTTGAACGAATATTCGAGACGCTCAAGCAAGATTCGAGCCTAGCGACTGTTGGATCCGTGTAGAGGGGGCTTTGGAGAGTCTACGGTGTTAATTTGGTGGCCATTGGCCTACCGGAACCGCCGTGAGGCGATTTCCGGCAGGCGGTGTGCGGCGGAGACACGGCGAGGTTATTAGTCTCTAAGAGAGACGATAGGTATGAGGGGGGGTCTGGCTTGGGGGGCGGGGTGTGAAGGTGAGATTATATATGATTCAGGAGGTTAAATCCTGATCGTTGGATCATTTACGATCAACGACCAGGATCTCCTCCGTTAAACCAAACGGTGTCGTTTGGTTAAGTCACGGCCTGGGTGTATTTGGGGATTTATCGATTAATCTGGGCCGTTGGATAATAAAATCCAACGGTCCAGATCAAACGTTACATTAACGGCCTGGGTGTATCTGTGATTTAACAATTAATCTGGGCCGTTGGATAATAAAATCCAACGGTCCGGATCAAACGTTACATTAAGCTGATCTGGGGTGAATATTGGGCTGGACGGATGAGGGGTTTGGGCCAGTCTTTTGGACTAAAACATGGCCCAAGTATGCTCTTTATGATGTATTATATGTATAATGTATTATATATATATATATATATATATATATATATATATATATATATATACTAACCTATAACACAACTAATTTTTACTACAATTATCCCACATAATTACATATCACTTAAATGTAAACCGTATAATTTTGATATTAAACACTAAAAAAAATGCAACACATAATGTATATATTTTTGTATTTTACTAATTTAAATAAATAAACACGCACGCACAAAAATGCAAATGTAAGATAAAAATAACACCAAAATCACAAAAATCATGCCCAACACGAAACTATTTTATTTTGAATTTTCTAGGAGTACTTCTCAGGTAAGGCAAAAATCACGTGCTCACAGCTGCCCCTCTTTGCTGTTTCAGACATGAGCACAGCCCCTACTCCGACTCCTTTTGCGTTCGCCGCTCCGTCGAAGAAGAGCTTCCACCCTGGATCCTTGGTTGGTTCTAACCCCTCAATTTGCAATACTTCTTCGTCTGGAAAACACGTCCTCAAAGGTTCGTATTCATCATCAACGGGATTTTCAGCTAAGTGATCGGCCAAGGCTTGAGCTTTCATAGCCGTCCTTGTCACGTATATGATGTCGAACTCCGTAAGTAATATTTGCCATTTTGCTAACCTCCCTGTAGGCATAGGTTTCTGGAAAATATACTTCAACGGATCCAAACGCGAAATGAGGTAAGTGGTGTAAGAAGACAAATAGTGTTTCAGCTTTTGGGCTACCCATGTCAAAGCACACCATGTCTTTTCCAAATGAGTGTATTTAACCTCATAGACCGTGAATTTCTTACTGAGGTAGTAAATGGCCCATTCCTTCCTGCCAGTAAGATCATGCTGCCCGAGTACGCAACCGAACGAATTCTCCAAAACCGTCAGATAAAGAATTAGGGGTCTGCCCGGTTCAGGCGGAACTAGTACGGGTGGGTTTGACAGATACCCTTTGATTTGGTCGAACGCTTCTTGACATTTTGTCGTCCATTCTATCGCCGCGTCTTTCTTCAACAGACAGAATATGGGCTCACAGGTTGCTGTAAGCTGAGCGATAAACCTGCTGATGTAATTTAACCTTCCCAACAGACTCATTACCTCTGTTTTATTCTTTGGCGGGGGTAGCTCTTGAATGGACTTGATTTTGGATGGGTCCAACTCAATGCCCCGTCGGCTGACGATGAATCCTAGCAACTTTCCCGATGGAACTCCGAATGCGCATTTGGCCGGATTGAGCTTGATGTCGTACCTTCGAAGTCTTTGAAAGAACTTCCTGAGGTCGGCAACATGGTCTTCTTGACGTCTGGATTTTACGATCACATCATCCACGTACACTTCAATTTCCTTGTGTATCATGTCATGGAATACCGTAGTCATCGCCCTCATATATGTTGCCCCTGCATTCTTCAAACCGAACGGCATCACTCGGTAGCAATAAGTTCCCCAGGGTGTGATAAAAGCCGTCTTTTCTGCGTCCTCTTCATCCATCAAAATCTGATGATATCCCGCATAACAATCCACAAAGGATCCGATTTCGCGTCCGGCGCAATTATCAATCAGGATATGGATATTGGGAAGCGGGAAATTATCCTTAGGACTCGCCTTATTGAGGTTGCGATAGTCCACACATACTCTGATCTTTCCGTCTTTCTTTGGCACCGGTACTACGTTAGCCAACCATTCGGGGTATCGAGTGACGCGAATGACTTTCGCCTGCAACTGCTTGGTTACTTCCTCCTTGATCTTTACACTCATCTCCGTCTTGAATTTCCACAGTTTTTGCTTGATGGGAGGATATGCCGGATCAGTGGGTAATTTGTGAACCACTAGATCAGTGCTGAGTCCTGGAATGTCGTCGTACGACCATGCGAAAATGTCTTTAAACTCCATGAGTGTTTTGATCAACTCTTCTCTCAGGTTGGGTTCAATATGGACACTTATCCTGGTTTCTTTGACGTCATCTGTGTTCCCCAGATTAACGGCCTCGGTATCATTTAGATTTGGTTTGGGTTTTTCCTCGAAGTGACTTAATTCTTCACCGATTTCTTCTACGGCTTCATCATCGCCGTATTCTGACTCACTCTCGTCACTTCTTATTTCATGCGTTATTATTTCCAAACCCGATTGACTTTCTAGGCTGGGTTGATTAATCTTTAAGCACGCCATATCATTAAGATCAGTTGAAAGAAGGCTGTTCAGAAAAGTTAAAAAGAAGAAAAATAAACAAAATTAGACACGAAGGGAACCAAATTTCATTAATGGGAACAGTACAAGGGAAAACAAACTTGCAAACTTAAATCAAAACGAACTAAAACAACTGGATTTTACTCCGGGGACAACCCCAACACAAAATTTCGAAAGAAAACAATCCAAGACAAACTACCAAGACTCCTTCCGGACAGGGAGAGGAGTAGCCTTCCAATTATTCAGTTTTGCTTTTGGTCCCACAAACTGTATCTCGGCATGGTTGGATCCTTCGCCATCCTCGAGCATGCATACATCTGCGGATAGGTCCTCGAACTTTCTTAAGAACTCTTCGTCTGGCCTAACCATAGGCCTGGGAACCCTTGCCGTCGGATGTCCTCTCACTCCGGACCTGACAAAAGATTGGGAAAGGCGTGGAACCGGCTTCGGGAGCACCCATGTCTTCTGCTTACTCCTCTTGGCTCGCCGGATGTCCTCCGATGTTGGCTTGAATCCCAAGCCGAAGGTTCCTAAGTTTTCGACCACTGATACCGGTTGTATGATTCCTTGCAGAGATGCACCTAGACCTTTGCCGGGTATGAAACCATGTCTCAACATTTCATGCGCCACCATGACGTTTGCAGTAATCATTCGGTCATTGGGAATGCATTCCCCTTCTGGAACTCGGTTGGAGGATACCATATCGCAGATCTGGTACACCCACGGCCCAACATCTTCTTCTGTCTCAACGAAGGGAACGATGTTGCCTGGTTGTAGATCATTCTCTCCATGGACGACGATCTCCTGTTGGTCCCACTCAAACTTGACGAGTTGGTGTAAGCTGGATGGAACTGCTCTTGCGGCATGGATCCATGGTCGCCCTATCAGGAGGTTATATGACACCACCATGTCCAGCACCTGGAATTCCATGGTGAACTCCACCGGCCCAATCGTCAAGATTAACACTATGTCCCCAACCGATGCCTTGCCTCCTCCATCAAACCCTCGAACACATATGATGTTCTTGCGTATCCTGCCGATGTCCACTTTCAACTTGTCCGGCGTAGAGAGAGGACAAATGTTAGCACTGGACCCATTATCGATAAGGACTTTGGTAACCACCGACTCCTCACACTTTACCGTAAGATATAAAGCCTTGTTGTGCTCGGTGCCTTCCTCGGGCAATTCATCATCGGTGAAGGTGATCCGATTCGCTTCGAAGATCCTATTGGTGATCTTCTCCAAATGACTCACTGAGATTTTATCCGGTACATGTGCCTCATTCAGGACTTTCATCAATGCTTGCCGATGTTCTTCAGAATGTATCAACAAGGATAGCAATGATATTTGCGCCGAAGTCTTCTTCAACTGCTCTAAGACGGAGTAGTCGTGCAGCTTCATCTTTTTCAAGAATTCTTCTGCCTCTTCATCAGTTACCGGCTTTTTCAATGTTGCCGGAGTGATCTTCCTCAATTCCGCAGGGGCAAAACATCTCCCCGAGCGGGTCAAACCTTGCGCTTCACAAACTTCCTCTTTCACTTCCTTTCCTTTGTAGGTTGTTGTAATCCGAGCATAATTCCATGGAATAGCCCGGCTATCGGTTATTGGCAACTGTATTGCTGGCTTGATGATGAAAGGATCCATTCGAACGCCTGCTACCGTCAAGACGGGCTTGGTTGCTATCCCTGGTACAACTATTTTTGCTTCCCCGGCCTCACCGGTACTTCGTTCACACTTCCTTTTTCTGCTTCCGACCCTCCTGGTACGTCCTTCTTGCAAATGGATGGCTCATCAAGGCTCGGCCCCTTTCTCATTCCTACCCCGCCAGATTTGATCATCATTACCATCTGAGAGGCTTTCTCCTTTCCATCTTCCACCCGAACCAACTCGATCATGTTGGTCTCATGATGAGTTGGAAGTGGGTTCTGGTTGATGTTGGGCTCTGTTGGAGTCTGGACCTCAATCCTGCGAGTGTCGATGAGCTCCTGGATGGCCGTCTTCAACCTCCAACACTTTTCTGTATCGTGTCCCGGACATCCTGAGCAGTAGGCACAATTTACTGAATGGTCCGGGTTCTTCGGAAGAGGGTTTGGTAGCTTAGCTTCAACCGGATTTAGCAACCCTACTTGCTTCAACCGGTGGAACGGACTGGTGTAAGACTCTCCTAAGGGAGTGAAAGTCTTTGGCCTCGGCGCCCTGTCGCCCCTGAATGCTTGGTTCGGACGGAAACTCGCGCCCGAGGGGTTTTTGTAAGCTCTTGGGGGTGGGTAATTGTTCTGCGGGTTTGGTGCACGCCACGGTGCATGGACGGGAGGTGCAGGATAGGACTGTGCGTGGTGGACGGTAAAATGGGGATCAGGTGCGGGATAGTAATGTTGCGGGTGGTTGTATGGATTGTGGGAGTAATTTTGGTGGTGAGGCTGGGGTGGGCTATATTGGGGTGCAGGGCCTCTATTTCTGAACCATGCCCCGGACTCGACTGCCGCGACTTCCTCTCTCCTCTTTTTCCCCAGTACTCCTCCAGTACCACTTTGGATAGCCTGAGTGGTGGCTTTCAGTGCTGAGTAACTCATGATCTTGTTGGCCTTCAAACCTTCCTCGATCATACCCCCATTTTTATCACCTCGGTGAATGATTTACCTACGGACGTTACCAGATGTCCGAAGTAGGTGGGCTCTAATGTCTGCAAGAAGTAATCCACCATCTCGCTCTCTCTCATCGGTGGATCCACCCTGGCTGCCTGTTCCCTCCAATGGAAACCAAATTCCCTGAAGCTTTCGGCGGGCTTCTTCTCTAATTTTAGCAATGATAGGCGGTCGGGGATTATTTCAAGATTGTACTGGAACTGGCCGATAAAAGCTTGAGCCAAATCATCCCACGTAAACCATCTACTGGGGTCCTGTCTAGTGTACCACTCCAGCGCAGATCCTCCCAGACTCTGACCGAAGTAAGCTATCAGAATCTCGTCCCGTCCTCCGGCTCCTCTCATTTTACTACAGAACCCTCGGAGGTGGGCTACAGGATCACCGTGCCCTTCGTATAGGTCAAACTTGGGCATTTTGAACCCGGCCGGTAATTGGACGTCGGGGAACGGGCACGGATCCTTGTAAGCGACACTGACCTGGTTACCCAAACCGTGCATGTTCCTGAAGGACTGCTCCAGGCTTTTAACTTTTCTGATAACTTCCTCATGTTCTGAACTTTGGAAGTGCTTTTCCGGTTCTGCCGGATTATCCCAGTGAGGGTATGTGATTGTGGTTCAGGAGCCCTAAAAGTAGGCTCTGGAGGATAGTAAGAGTTGTCGTGGATCTGAACATGCGGCTCGCCGGCCGGCCTTTGCAGAGGAGCAGGTGGAGGTGCCACAAAAACAAGGGTGGCTGGAGGAGGATTTGGTTTGGCTGGTGGAATGTGGGTGGCATATGGGTTTTCCCCCTGAAAGTATGGATAGATCGGGGTGCTTGTCGAAGGATCGATGGACGGATGTTCCGGAGCTGAGGCGAGAGTAGGGCGGTTTGGTGAAGACTTGTTCCCTGGCCCAGGCCAGGTGCATCTCTGTTATCTGTTGTTTTAACCGGTCTACCTCTTCTTTCATGATTTGTAACTCTGATTTTTCTTCCTCGAGACTCTTGCCAGAACTAGACATGCTTACTGTAATCGGTCCTTTGGATCTAGTACGGTAATGCTGGCTGGCCAGTATATTCTGTCAAACCAACTGCTAAACTTTTCTGGAAATGCAACAAACTTATTAGTTTACCGAGTTCGACGGATATGTTATAGCACGTTGGATGCAATGCACCTAACCAAATAACCCTTTCTACATGTACTCTTAACATGCGTCATTCCGACCCTTTTTCTTTCTTTTTCTTTTTCTTATTTTTTTTTCTTTTTCGACTATCTTTGCGAGCCTTATTGTTATTTAACCTTTGTTGAAAGCCTTATTGTTATATTAACCTTCGTATCCTTTTCTTTCTTTTTAGTGGTGGTCGAATCTTATGTGGATTGCCTACGTATCACGTCCCCGCGTGAATCAGACCGAGCGTAGTTCTGGTAACAAGATTGTGGCAAAATTCAGTAACTTTTATATCAAATAAAACCGTGCAGTTACAAAACACGTCTTACAACAATCAGCCAAATAAACGAAATGCTTGACTTGGGAAAGTAAAGATAAAAATGCCAACTAGCTTGACCCAACATTTCAAAAAATACATTTTCAATCAAAAATCTAATGCTCTAAGATTCCTGGGGGCCCGCGAGGCATCATTCGGCCTTGCCGCGGGCCTTGGTGTGAGGTCCTTGTGTAGTTCCCTTAATTCTCTCATGATCTGATGCACATAGCCCATAATTGAAGCAAAAAGGTCGGTGCGCGGTATTTGTTCACAAGCTAGGCACTTCATGGTGACATAGTGCCCGATTTCTCCAATTCTGTCCTTGATCATGTCCCTTTCTCTGAGTAGCCGCTCTATCTGCTGGTTTTTCGCCCCCAATCTTTGAGCGTTGTTGGTTACTTGGTCTAGGAGCCTGTCTATTTGTTCTTGCAGTCGAGCCATCAAATTGTGACAACGGTCGAGGTCTGTTCTAGCATCTCGGGCTTGCTTGAAAACCCGCTCCCTGAGGATAACATTTGCCTCCCTTAGACTAGTGATGGTCTCGGTGTAATCTTCTTCCACCCGTTGTAGGTGAAGTGCATGTTGATGTGCCTCCTTTTTCCAGCTAGCACGGATCCTCATTGTTTGGGCTTTTGACTCTTCCAATTCTCTTTGTACATCGGCAACTTGGCTTCTCAAACCCTTTATCAATTTTTCGTCCGCTCGACTCCTCAACTGTCTGTCAGCATCCCTTTTCATTTGCTGGATTTGAGCTCTCAGAAAGTCATTTTCTTGTGCCAACTTCTTTTTATCTCCTTCGTTGGCGGCGGCTTGCACATCCATTTCAAATTGGAGCTCTTGGGCCCGTTGCTCTATCCTGCTGATCTTTGTTCTATAAGCTTCTTCTCTGGCCAACCAATCCCATTGTTCTTGTGACGCTCCGGCAAACTCCCTGAGGTGAGGCCTTTTTGTGGGCCTTTGATGCTCCAGATCTCTACTATACCATGCAGGGTATTCCGACGATACTTCACCCCGGGTTCGATCTCGCACCCGAGTGTCTTTCTTCAATGTCTGACATTCACTCCAAATCTTTCGGACCAACGCTTCAGGGAACTGTCCTCCTGGTCCAATTTCGACCACATGTGGGCTGAGGTCTTCTTCTTTTGGGATTATTTGGCATCGTCCCAACTGTCTCAATACTCGACCTGGTGCATAGGGCTGGATGCTGGTGAGACCCATTAGCAATAAATATGATTCCGTGGCTGATGCATATATGACTTCTTCCACGGGTAGCCAACCAAACGTCCATTCTATCCTACTGGCTGTAATCAAACGCAAAAATCGTATCCATCCGCTAATCCCCTCTGGCAAATCATGTCCCTCGACCCTCGTAGGAAATTCTTCTATGCAGGTTTTCTTCGATGAACCATACCTCATAAACTGCGGATGACGACATAAGTGATCGATCATCCACATTTGGAGAAATACATTGCAAGCTTCAAAGAAGGTCCCTCCAGCTTTGCAGATAGTGAGTGCACGAGAGATATCCGATATTATCATGGGAGCCAAAGTACTGTTGTTCTGTTTCATCAAAGTGCTGACGACCCCTGCCACTTGTATGTTGATATTCCCATCCTTTCTAGGAAATATCAATGAACCTAGGAAAGCTATTATGAAGGCGATGCGTCTATGCTCTTCCCATTTTAACTGGTTGTCTCCGCTGCAGATTTTGCTTCTATGTTTGTTGAAGCCCCGATAATGACCATATTTGTCATATAGAAATGCCAAAGTGCAGAACCCTTCTGATAAGTCTGGGTTGTGTACAGTTCTGCGGATCTTTACCGTATCCAAAAACCGATGTACTGTCACTACCCTTGGTGCAATGAGGTATTGTTCCCTCATAGGGACCTTTGGTCTTCCGATATACCCGGCCAATTCTTCTAATGTTGGCGTGAGTTCAAAGTCTGAAAAGTGGAACACATTGTGTGCTGGATCCCAGAACGAGATCAAGGCTCGTATGATGTCTCCTCTCGGGGAAATATTTAGTAGCCCCACTAGATCTCCCAGGTACAGCCTAACTGCGTCTTGTCCTTGCTCGCCCAAGTCGCTCCACCACCTATGCAAACTTAAGGGGACCTTGTTTATGATAGCTTCGGTTGTATTCTGACTCGTGCTCATTCTGCACATTTATTAAGGTAATTTTTAGATGAAAGCGAAATTTTTATTTGCCCCAAAACTATCTTTTTCTAAAAAGTGAAACGGGCCACAAGAATTGACTGGTCAAAAAAGGTGGTCGTTAAGGCAAAATTAAATATCTTGGCGTTCCGTCATTAAAACTTATTTTGAAATATATGGGAGTTGGACCCGTAAAAGGTTGCCTACGTATCTCACACCCGGTGAGAATCAAACTCGCGTAGTTCGGTCCGTCAAAACAACTATTTTTCTTTTATTGATTGTCAAAGAAAACACATTTTGTCAAGAAACCATTTTGTTGGCAAAGTCAACCTTCTGTCGTCTTTTATCGGCAAACTAAATTTATTGACTTGTTGGTAAAACACATTTTTGTATTTTTTGAAAAAATATTTACTTCCCCATACTATTTCCTTTTGTTTTTTTTTTTTTTTTTTCGTTTTTCTTTAGTATTTAAAAGAACCCGGTCAGCATGCCAGTCTAAATAAATGCTCACAACAAATATGATATGGCAAGATGGTCTTTCATTTCGGGTTGCCTGTCCTAGACGGACCCAACCCCTGTGTTGAGTCCCCTAAGTCGGATATGATGCAAATAAACGTCCTAAATCTAGGCTCAATATCCTGATGCTTTTCAATGGTACTAGACCGTGTACCCGAGCAGACAACTCGGATTTGAGGAGGGAGCTACGTACCGGGGACCCGCGGGATCGTCTGGACTGGAGATCAGAGTACTCACTATAGTGATGACTTACTTGTCAGTTTACCCTTAGAACTGTATAGTGATAGTACATGTGTTCTTATTTTCAGTTATTGTTTATTATTATTACTCACTGAGTTGAAATATACTCACCCCATTCCCCTGCACTTTTTGTGTAGATTCACAGGTGCCCGAGAGCAGTTGAGTTGTTGTAGCTATCACACCTCCTTTTTTCACACATACATAACGTAATGTGCCACTGTTTAATACTACACCCCGAGAAGAGATGTAACAATAATCATGGAAGGAGTTTTTCCACTTAAAGGATAGTCGGAACGGGATCAATTTATTTAATTTTTTCGAGTCGCCACTTGGGAAAATAATGGTGTCCCAAGTCACCGGTTTAATCCCGAACCGAGGAAATTTATGACTCTGTCATATAGTCTGCGAAACTAGAAACCTGGATAAGGAATTCTGTTAACCCGGGAGAAGGTGTTAGGCACTCCCGGATTCCGTGGTTTTAGCACGGTCGCTCAATTGCGATTTTTGTTTCTATCTGATTCTGTTATATATTTTAACTATGTGCTTTTAATGTTCCGCTTTTAATTTTAAGAAAAATTGCGACGTCACGAAAACACATTTCGAGTCACACCGCAACCAATACGCCTGTGACTTTAATGTATTTCAGTTTCGCCGAGAGTAAGATTTGGGTCACATAAATGCGCACCCGTATTTAGGGAAGTGATTTATTTACAAATCGTGCCTAAAGAGTCTATCATGTTGTTAACTTTGGGAAAGACCGTAAAATTTGCTAAACGGTCCTTCCAAATCTATGTTCTCATGACAGTTATTTGAGGGTCCCGCAATTTAGGTAGTTTTGTTTGGCGAGGCTCATCTCATTTTAAAGGACAATCCTAACGCAACTATAATTTCTACATGTTTCATCTCTAATCCTAAATGAGAGTAAGACGGGTTACTTAAAGCTAGTTAACAAGAATGAAGGATTAACGTGACTTAACGTAATTTATTAATGACATGTTACCAATTATAATATTGGCCTAATCATTAATGATGCTGAAACTTCATTTTTAACGCAAAACAGTCTTCTGAATACAAGCTATATCCATTTATAGGCCCGTGTGAAAAACAGAAAAATTCTTTTATTGTTCAACTACAAATCAAATGAAGCTAATATTATTACTTCTAATTGTTCAAGGAGTTCTATAGTCCAACTATCCATTGTAAAGTTAATAACGGATTCTAACAGCTTCAAGCTATTCCAATTCGATTATTAAACTTCCAATTCAATCACAGTTCAATCAATATGCTAAACTATCAAATACCATTTCCAAGCTATTTCAAATTTACATTTCATAGTTTAAGTTTATACAAATCATAACAAAGTTGCACAAACAATCGAAATACATTACGTAAATTTCCAGATTACATCTAAGCTTATAATCCAGTGCAAGCTAAGTCAATGTAACTTCCAGGAGCAGACAAACAGGATATCATCTTTCAGCTTTGAAATTACATCAAGTCATAGATTCGAAATGTGTACCTGGAAATTACAATGAGGATAAATTAGTGGCAGCAACAGAAGACAACAATAACAACAACAACAAGGCAGGACAGTAACAGCAAGCCAGCCAACAGCACCTCAGCAGACCAGCAGTAACAAAACCAACACACTCAATGAACCAGATACAATACTCAGCAACCAATGACCCAGAAATAATCAGGTGCTACCACATTCAGTGAACCGGCTATAACACTCAGTAACCAACGAGCCAAAGGTAATCAAACTCCACCAATCAATGAACCAGTAGCTAAACTTTGACACCAAAAAGCAAACAAAAACAGACCACAGCAGTGGCTAAGATGCAGCACTAGCAGTGGCCAAACAACAGTCACCTAGCAAACCAGACACAATCAAACCAGTGGCAATCTCTCAGCAAACCAGTAATGACAGAAGAAATAGAGGCCAAAGCAAAAGCAACCAGTAGGCAGTCAATACCAATATGTTTATATGAGTGTATGTAGATATCCAGGTTGTGAATGTCTATCCCTAATGTTCTCTAAGAGTCTGTGTGTGTAGGAATATTTCTCTCTATATTTTCGAATCTCCTCTGTGTGTATCCCCCTCTCCTCCTTTTCAATCCTACACTTATAGCTTTTTCCCCAACCCCTCCTGAAGGCCTGCCCCCAATTAACTACTACCCTTGCCCACTCTTATCTCTGCCAAACCATGCTTTGCCAGTCCTATTGCTCCCTCTGTTTCAGCCACTAAGTTTTGCTTAAGTATGGGTTTTAATTAATTAAAATGAGAAGTACAAAACCTGGTGGAGTGTCCTGCTGTGATAGCAGGCTCCACTAGGCTGTCTTATGGGCGAGAGATTAAACAAATGGACTTAATCCAACCATAATACTTACATTCAGTTAAACCATATTCCAGAATCCAACAGATATCAACCCTAAGGGTGAATTGCATACGGGCAGACAGGGTGGTGAACAATCCATTTCAACAGTGCTAATATTATCTGGTATAGTAAAGTCTACGAAATTAGACGACGACATTCAATCAACTACAACACATAACAATGATAACAAATTTATCGATAAAACAGTGATTCTACAATCTCGGCAAAAATGAAACTAGGTGTTCGATGACGCTAATCGACGCGAGTTTGTATCCTATAACTAACATATTCAAATAAGCAATACAGAAAAGCAATTGACCAAACAAAGAGGTCTTGGAGAAGAAAGAAAACGGAATAGAGACGGCCAAAGAAAATTGAGAAGAATCCAATCAATCTAAGACTAAACAAATACAAAACGAATTGAATTAAATAGAAAGAAGAACATTACCTCAAAAAGAAATCGAAATCAAATAGACCCGGTTCCGAAGGCTTCGAGTTTTTCACCTTTTGAAGTAAACGGACTTTAATTGAAGTGTTTTTCAAATGAAAAACACTCCAATTAAAGTCTATTGACTCCAATTACCTTAAAATCGAACAAAATCCCTCATTTTGGAATTCTAGGGTTCTTGGGGCTCGGATTTGGGCTTTTGAGTTTTTGGTTGGATTCGAACCAAACCAAGCTTGGTTTGGTTACGAGGAAGGTCTGGGTAACGATGGGTACAAATTTGGAGTCCAACGGCGTTGGTTCGAGTTTAACTCGAATCTTCAAATGAAGATTCGAGAAACTCCGGATCGATTCGAAGCAAATGGTGTGTAGGTTTGGATTGGGGGTGTTGAGGCGATTATGTGGTGTAAAGTTGGTGGCCGGCGGCGTTGTTGCCGCCGGGTTTTCAGGCGAAGGGAGAGGAGGCGGCGCTAGGGTTTGTTGTTTGTGAAGGTTGAGAGAGAGAGACGAAGGGGGATGGGGGGGCGTCTGAGGAATGGGAACGGGTTAGAGGTTTGGGGGGGAGGTTTGTGTATTAAAATCACCATTTAATCTCAGCCGTTGGATTATAACAATCAACGGCTGAGATCGAGTGGAATCTATTAAAACGGGGTCGTTTGGAGGGGTAACGGGTTGAGGGATGGATTTCCGGGTATGGGACTTGGAATTTGGGCATTTTTGTGTTGGGCTCGATTTTAATTTCTCACATGGCCCAATCCGATTTTTAGCTTCAATTTCTTTCTATTTTGCTTCTTTTCTTTTGCTTTCTTAAAATAAAATTAAATCCTAAAATTCTAAATGAACTTATAGAATTAAATTAACTTATAAAGGTACTAGTTAACTTCTAATAATAATTATCACATATAATCAACTAACAGTAAAAAATAAAATTGCCCAATTTGGACATTAAATAAAAATACTAAAGTACATATTTTTTGTGATTTTTCTATTTTTGTAAAAATAAAATTGATTACTGTAATGGGTCTTAAATGCAAATGTGACATATTTTGTACTTTTTTCATTAATTAAACAAGTAAACACGGACACACAAATATGCGAACAATAAGAGAAAATATAAAAATTCACAAATATCGCGAACAATGCAAAACTCTTATTTTGAATTTTTGGGAGTAATTCTCATGTAGGGCAAAAATCACGTGCTCACAGGTAGGCATTTCCGGTAGTTACTGTTTTGATATCATTGCATGCCTGTTTCTTTATGGTACATATGCATCTTATATTTAGATAATTTTTATGAGGTGTATGCTGGAGTAACTAATGCGGTTTTTGTTTTTGTTTGCCTTTTGTTTCCATGCGCCGAGGGTCGATTGGAAACAGCCTCTCTGCCCTCTCGGGTAGAAGTAAGGCTTGTCTACATATTACCCTCTCCAGATCTCACCTTGTAGGAATATACTGGATTGTTGTTGTTATTTAGTTCTAAAAAACAAACTCCTCATTGTTTCCTCAACGTACACTTTATTTTATCTTCGATACGTATGAGCTTTGTGCTTTTTTATGCGTTAACCATGTGAAATTTTTATTAAGTGACAGTAAGATTGAACTCAGAATCTCTCCCTATTGGACAAATGTGTGATCATCTTATATAAAAAAAAAATTAAACTCTTAAAAAGAATAAACTTTTTAATTACTTAATAATGTCTTCGAGATAATATAATGGTTAATATTGTTTGACTCAAAAGTTATGAAATACTTTTTAAACAAATTAATTAAAAGAGACGAAGGAATAAATCATAGCCAAACATCATTAATACTGAATCGAAGGATAAAATAGAGATATGGGAATATTTGACAGAAATAATATTTGGGAAGCTTTATTAATTATCAAAATTAGCCCTGCCACTTCTTGGAGAGGTTCAAGGATTTACGATCAACTTATACCTTTCATGAATAATAGAAAATGAGATTCCCCTTTCCTCGTGGGTCAAGGATTCTATTTATGGAGTTTTTGTCTCTTTCTTCGACTGTCTCCATAGTTCCGGATGCCCCTTTTTTCAGATCTTTCATCTTGTATTTATAGTCGAGAACCCCTCATGGAGTGGTGTTGACCTCGTCGCTCGTATCGAGAATAACAATGATCAGATGAAGTAGGGTCCGTTGGTTATTTTTGTAGGACGGTTGGGATGGGGTCATTATCGTCGTGGTCGTGTGGTCAGATTTTAACCAATACAGTTAGTCCCTCCGTTTGCAGGGGTCGTGTCCTATCGACCTCGACGGACGGATCATGTGCGCAACACAGTCGACAAGAGCTGGATTCGCATTTTATTCTTTAGTCGCATTATGAATTTCGAAATCGCCTCGGGGCGTCCTTCTGGTACTCGTGTACCATTATGACGGTTTTGAAATTGAATCGCCGGTTGATAAAAGAAACGTTACTTCGTACAGGCAGTTATAATGGCACACATTTTTGAGGAGCTGAATTGTTTCGCACCTGGTCAGGCTCTAGTGGAGACTATTGATTTTCGTGCGCTGGAGAATTTGAATCTTATAAATTGAAGGAATCTGCCATTCATTTTTCGCTTTTCACCATTCATCTTCGAGAGAATTCCCAGGATATCTCCCTTTCTGTTAATTTGAGCTCTTCTTTACTTCCTTCCTTGCAGTAATCTCCAATTTTCTTACTTCTTCCGCAAAGCTTCTTCCTCCTCTTTTTGTGGGTTTAAGATGGCAGGAACTTCTTCTCGTGATAACCTCCTGGCTATCTCTCCGACAGTTGAAGATCCCGCTCCGACAGACGGAGACACGGAACGGATAGAATGTGAAGATGTTCCTTCGGTGGAGGAAATTTTACCCCGCTCACTAAGAGGGGTGGCAGATTTCAGCGCTGACAGTAGGAGGGAACCAGTAAATATCCTCCCCCTTATCGTGGAGGTAGGGATAGCAGATCTATGAGGTATGTCCCGCTCAGCTTTCCCCTTACCTGCATAAGTTTTTCCTTATGTTTATCAAGTACGCGAAATTGGTCAGTCGAGAGGTTACTCTGGGGCATGTGCTTAGCCTGTTAGCCCCTCAGAAGATTCGCGGTATGATGATCAACGCGCGTCCTCGAGGGTCGAAAGGTTTGGTGGTTAGGATGGATGATAGGACCAACCATAACTTTTTTTGGCAACTTCTTCTATGTGCAGAACGAGCACCTAGTGGCCGACCCGACTAGGTTTCCTGAGGTGTGGAATTTTTCCCGTAAGTCTTTCAGACCGAGCACCTAGTGGCCGACCGACTAGGTTTTCTGAGGTGTGGAATTTTGCCCGTAAGTCTTCCCTCTCAATTAGTGGAGTACTCGATTTGCCTTTCTCCTTTCTTCTTTCGTGTTGAATAATTCGACCCACTTCATTATTCTGCAGCCGAGAAGCCACCCTCTCCACCTTTGGAGGGGATTCGAGAATGGGTCGAGGCCATTCTCCTTCATACAGCGGGGGTCTGCACGTGGTCGTCCTTTCATGAAAGATTTGGGCGTAGGCCATTGACATGTGGGATAATGACTTTGTTTTCTATTTGTTGATTTTCATTTTGATCTTACCTCTTGATCATTGTTTGTCGTTGTACGTGAGAGTTTGCAGAATCAGGGCTCCTCAATTAGCTTTCCGTTGGCCGATTGTGTCCGTCGTCTTAATGCAATACCTGTGGCTTGACCTTCGTCGAGGGCAGCGTCGGTAGAATCTATGGACTTGACTATCTTGACCTGGGCTGTGTCTCAGGACGAGGTCCCATATGATACCGCTCGCCCTCAGAGTGACTCCCCATCGATTGGGGAGGAAGAAGGGCCGTTGAAGAGATGAAGGTTAGGGTTTGAGATTGCTCCTCTGACAGTGATCAACTTGGATTCTCCCCCGGCAGACCCAGAGGAGGAAGTTGTCGCGGAATCTACCTCTGAGGTGGAGAGAAGGGTCAGAGTTGGTTCTAATCATCAGAGCCAGGAAAATTATGTTGTTACAATGATCTAGTCAGGAATTTCTGCTGTTGATGACACAAGACATCTTGCCGTAGCAGAGAATCAAACCATTGGTGCTGCCATCGTGAAATCGAGTGTGCCTTCCTCGTCCTCGGTAGATCACGTCACACCATCGGCTGCAGAGAAGGTAAAGAGCACAACATTTCATGGATACGAGTCCGTGTCTGACTTGTACCCTAATAATGTTCGGATGTTCGAGAAGGGCATTACTCATTCGATAGTCAATGTGGAGGGAAAGAGCACAGCGTTTCATGGATACTAGTCCGAGTCTGACTTTTACCTTGATGATGTTCGGATGTTCGAGGAGGTCATTACTCGTTCGATGGTCAATACGGAGGGGTCAGACCGTTTCGTCAAGATCCCCTCCAAAGTGAACCTGTTGATGCAAGGAGGTAGCTTGGTACCACAATTCCGCTTGTTCTGTTCGAAGCTGAGAATGAGTCCCTGCGGGATGTTTCCGATGTCGAAGTGCTGGATAAAATGGTTGTGATGGGCTTATGGGTGCATTATATACGACCTCAATTTGCCTCTCTGATGTTGCAGTACGAGCATTAGTTTAACTACTTTCTTGTTTTGCAGACGTACATGTTGGAGGTGGAGAGCATCCGTAAAGCCAATGTCCGATCGAGGATCTTTTTGCAGATGCTGGGAATGTATCGTCGCTATCGCGACAGATGTCATGAGTTGCACGAATGGTTGAAGACCGATCCCTACAACCGAGCTTTAGGCGAGGAGTTAGAGAAGGGGTACCAGGAGCTAATGCAGGCGCTAAGTAGCAAGAGTGAGCTTGAAGAGAAAATATGCCTCAAGGATGAAGAGCTCGAAGTGGAAACGGAGTCGCTGGCGGAATACGAGCACCTCCAGGATAAGTTAAGGGCGATGCAATCGGAGATAGAGCTGAGCCAAGCCAGAGCTGCGGAGTTGGACGCCGCATGAAGAGGAAAGTTGGCTGCATTTGAGGGTCAGGTTGCCACTTTAAAGCGTGTGGAAAGGGCGGTGTCAGACGCTTCGGCGAGGACAATGACCTTACAGGAAGCTGTTCGTGTGCATGAGTTCGAGCGGGAATGGGAGAAGCAACTACGACCCTTACGGAGACGAGGCTCGAGGAGCGGATTAGCATAATTGATCAGGAGGCTTTAGCTCTGTCGGATTGAGTTGCGGCCTTAAAGGAACAAAATTAGCGGTTGAGGGCCCAGGCTGGACTGCCCCATGCTGCTGTTCCTTATCAAGCTCATGAGCTCTGGGTCTATTCCGAAGCTCAGCGCAATATTTTCTAGAACTTGTGGGAAGCGGGCACCGTAACTGAGGTGGCCTTCGAGGAAGCACACCGGAAAGATATTGAGGCTCGTGCCAACTATGGATATGATGTGGCGACGCCCGAAGCTAATGGGGGTGCTAGCGGTGATGATGATGGGCCTTATGGAGATGATGATGGCAATGGCGGTGTTGGCGCCGAGTGAGGAAAAATTGTTCTTTATTATTGTTTTTTTACTTCGTACGCCAGTTGGAATTTGTTTGTTTCTTATTGTTGCTTTCTTCCCCTCCCCCCTTTTTTAGTTGACTGGTCCTAACCAGATGTAAGCAGCAATAGTCCACATTTTCGACTTCATGAATAAAGAGATCGTTTTAGCTACTTGCTTTGCGTTCCAATTCTCTGTTGACTTATGATCTTGTCACGAGGTAGGAGCTCGTCAACGAGTCCTAGTTCTTTTGTGACGAAGGCTTTGGGTCTTGTGGACTTTATTACGAACTTAACAAGATAACTCGTTCAGGTCCGAGCGAGGTCAAACTGTCAAACTTTTGATGGCGAAGGCACAAACTTATTTTAGTTTGAGTGAGGTCGAACTTATCATACATTGATGGCAAAGGCGCTTAGCCTGAGTCCCAATTCGAGCGAGCTCGAACTTATCATACTTTGATGGTGAAGGCGCTTAGCCTTAGTCCCAGTTCGAGCGAGGTCAAACTTATCATACTTTGATGGCGAAGGCGCTTGGCCTGAGTCCTAGTTCGAGTGAGGTCAAACTTATCTAACTTTGATGGTGAAGGCGCTTATCCTGAGTCCCAATTCGAGCGAGGTCAAACTTATCAAACTTTGATGGCGAAGACACTTAGCCTGAGTCCCAGTTCGAGCGAGGTCGAACTTATCATACTTTGATGGCGAAGGCGATTATCCTGAGTCCCAGTTTGAGCGAGGTCGAACTTATCAAACTTTGATGGCGAAAGTGCTTAGGCTGAGTCCCAGTTCGAGCGAGGTCGAACTTATCAAACTTTGATGACGAAGGCGCTTAACTTGAGTCCCAGTTCGAGCGAGGTCAAACTTATCAAACTTTAATGGTGAAGACGCTTAACTTGAGTCCCAGTTCGAGCGAGGTCGAATTTGTCAAACTTTTATGGCGAAGGCTAGCCTGAGTCCCTGTTCGAGCGAGGTCGAACTTATCAAACTTTGATGGCGAAGGCGCTTAGCCTGAGTCCCAATTCGAGCGAGGTCGAACTTATCAAACTTTGATGGCGAAGGCGCTTATCCTGAGTCCCAATTCGAGCGAGGTAAAACTTATCAAACTTTGATGGCGAAGGCGCTTAGCCTTGTTCCGTCGTTTGTATCGGTGGTTCAACGCCATGGGTGTTGAGTGTTGGCTCCGCTATTACCTGTGGTCTTGTGTTGTACGTGTTATGATTGTTTGCTTGACCGTGGCATTCAGGTTGCTTCAAGGCAATTTTTGATTGCTCATTTGAAACACCTCTACGCCTGTTTCCGGCCCGACACCGTACGATGGATGAGGGGGAGGAATGCTTTATATTTTTGTCCGGCGATTTGGAAGGAGAGAGAAACAAAGAGAGATGAGGGGTGGGGGGGGGATGTTTTGCATCACTTCTCTCCTCGTTCGGGTTGTTTAAGATCAGTAGGGCAGAGGGTTTTAGCTCCCGTTGATGCATCCGATTCTTCTTTTCTCGATGCGTTGCCACCGACTCTGGTTTGAGTTGGGTTTTCTTTTTGATGTTTCTTTGGCTTCGATCCAGGAAGAAACTAAGTTTTTCGCTACGAAATCCCCACAGACGGCGCCAAATTATTTGGCTCAAAAGTTATGAAATACTTTTTAAGCAAATCAATCAAAAGAGATAAAGGAGTAAATCATAGCCAAACATAATAATACTAGATCGAAGGATAAAATCGAGATATGTGAATATTAGACAGAAATAATATTTGGGAAGCTTTATTGATTATCAAAATTTGCCTTGCCTCTCCTTGGAGAGGTTCAAGGATTTACCATCAACTTATCCCTTTCATGAATAATAGAAAATGAGGTTCCCTTTCCCCGTGGGTCAAGGATTCTATTTATGGAGTTCTTGCCTCTTTTCTTCGGCTGTCTCCATAGTTCCGGAGCACCCCTTTTCAGATCTTTCATCTTGTATTTATAGTCGACAGCCCCTCATAGAGTTGTCTTGACCTCGTCGGTCGTATCGAGAATAACAATGATCAGATGAAGTCGGGTTCGTTGGTTATTTTCGTAGGATGATTGGGACGGGATCATTGTCGTCATGGTGTGTGGTCAGATTTTAACCGATATAAATATACCGTTTCATATGTACTTCATACCCTTTGAAAATTTTAAATAGGTTAGTATAGTTTTTGTATAGACCCTAGTAAACTCGGAACTTCTTTCTATGTATTTCGGTTTGCTATATGTCTACTTTTGTAATTGAAATCTACCACTGCTCCCTCTCCTCAAGTTTTGTTTCCATTTTTTGCGCATGTGTAAAGTATGGGGCTGTGTAATGGGAAAGGGATGAATTTACCAAATATGACATCCTCATTTCAGTATTAGCTGTTCGAAATAAGTAGTTTGTTTTTTCTATCTTTTCTACTTTTAAAAGAATTTTTAAATTGTTTTAGATTCACATTTGATTTTAAGCAATAATTCAATATCTGTCTCTTTTTAATTCTTCTTATTCAGATACTTTTTTTCTCTTTCTCTCCTTTTCTCATCCCAACTCCCAAGGGAAGTCCCCCGCCGTACGGTGGCTCCGAGTTTCATGGATGAATCATTAGAGGTCAAAGCTACGTAATTTCAAAAGTAAAAAGCTCCACAATTATTTATTGGATTCATTGGTCTATGATCGATCCACTAGTGTTTAAGTATCGCCGCTAGCTCGATTGTTTTCAATTTGTTACTTTCTCCATTTTAATTGATGTGGTGGAGTTTGATTCGATTTACCCGCTAGCTCGATTGTTTTCAATTTTTTACTTCTTAATTTTAATTGATGTTTGATTCAATATTAAATTTAAGAATGAATAAAGAAGGTCTTGATCAAGGAATGTCAGATTTGAATAGAATGAAGGGTTAATTTCACCCTGTGGTCATTTAACTTATCATTTATTTTATAAAAGTCACTTAACTATTTTTTATCACTTAAAAATCACTCAATTTTATTTTTGTAACTTTAAAATTATTCTAATTCAAAACCTACAAAATATCCAATAAAAAAATGACATGGCACTATATTTAATTAAAAAATCTAACAATAATGCTACATAAGCTTAAATATCATATCTAAGTTAGACCTATTTCTCCTCAGCATGATTTGACCTATAACCAAAATGAATTATTAATATTTGTACAAAAACTGGACTAGCACTTTGATTTTGCGGTTAATTTGTAAACAACGAAGTCTAAGAAATCTAAGAAAAATTAGGTCTTTTGAATTTATCTTTAGGTTTTGGTTGTATATTTACGGTCAATGACACAATATATTATCTCTTTCTTTTGTCCAAATTATCGCTATAGGTTGTCTACGATTGGTGTGTGACAATTTCTACTATACAATTTTTTTTGTGGGTGTGTCTTATTGAGCAGTACTTTTATCTGTTAATATTGCTTAATAAGTAATATATTGACTTTAATGGAATAGTAGTTTGTAAAAATAGGTTCTTATTAGCTTGTCGTTCTTGTCTGTTAGTGATACATTTAATTGTTATTGGAGATTGATTGGTAGTATTTTAACTTCATGAAAAATTATAAAATAATATGAAGGATGTAAAAACTGGTTGTACTAGTTCTGTTCATATTTCTAATGAAATTATAGGTGGTGGTATTAAGATTATTACGTAACAAATAACGTGAGATATTTTTAGCATAAAATAATTATTCTCTTCTTTTCCTTCTAATTGTCAAAATATTAAAACCCATTGGGTTATTGGTCAAATCGAATTGTAGATGAAATGAGTCTAAATTGGATGGTCCATCTAAGCTTATTTGACAATATAATTAGATTTTTTAAATTACCTTTAATGCCATGTCATATTTTTTATAAGAAATTTTTTAGGTTTTGAACTAAAATGACTTTTAAGTTACAAAACTAAAGTTGAGTGACTTTTAAGTGATGAAAAATAGTTAAGCTATTTTTGTGAAATAAATGATAAGTTGGATGATCGTGAAATTAACCCATAAAATGAAGCTCATAACGGAAAAGTATGCGCGCTAGAATATCTATACATAGTTAATCGTTCGAATCACAGAATCCTTTATTCAGATAAGCCACTAGCTAGGACTTGCATAGTTGATTAGACCAAATACCATGTAATTATCTTGAACGTGATAATATGGATGGAAAACACATTTATCTAAAGTTTCAAAAAGGATTTAAGTGTTGTGACAAAGAGAGTTACTTGTTGACCAAATATTTGGGGGTAAAAAGAGGAAAAAGTCGTGATTGTGGTCCTTAGCGTGTTAATTGTCAAAAAAGAAAAAGAAGTAGAAGAACTATCACTTTCCGGGGAATTTCGCTGGAAAAGGTATTGCTTTTGTTTTTGCACCCCCGCAAATTACAATATTCTTGCTGGTCCCCCTCAAGTAATACAAGATTCTGTTTAGGGGTGTACATGAATCGGGTTGATTTGATTTTTATCAAAATCAAATCAAATCAATTATATTGATTTGGATTGGTTCGATTTTATCGGATTTTTCGGGTTTTCAGTATATTATCTCAATCTTACTTTGGTACGTATACATCTATTTAGTAAAAATATAAAAAATTAAAAAACATATTATCAATTAAAATATTCTTATGCGAGAATTCCATTAGTTAACACATAATAATTATTTTTTTAGTTGTCTGACAATAAGTTTTCATTGATATACTCTTTAAGGTTATCCGAATTTAGTAATTAAAATATAAAAATCAACATGATACCTAAATATTAATAATCACTTCACATTCAAAAGATATAAGAATTTAATACATCTTAACATATGATATGAATATGTAAGAACAAAGAGATAGACGTATTTTAGTAACACTTGATAAGATACTGACCATACAACTCATTATTTAAGGTCAATAAATATGGAGCACTTCATATTTTATTAAAAATTTATATCCCGTAAGAAAATCCTTAATATTTCTAGATATTTTTTAAAGAACACTTTATATAAAATTTTAAATAATATATATAAAAATTATATATTTATATGTCGGGTTGGTTCAGATTTTTTTTATTCAATACCAAACCAAATCAAACCAAACCGAGTCGGATTTTTTAATCGATTTGATGCGGTTTTTCGGTTCGGTTTGTAGACCCCTAATTCGTATACACTGCCAATATTTGAAGTTAATGAGTTCTGAATTCATCAAACTCATAATTAGTTTTAGTTACTGTGTTCGCGATTGAGTATTTACATATATTTTTACTACAACCTAATACAAGTATGAAATCCAAGCAAAGGTTATTGATTCGTATAAACTTGTACGTAATACTGTAAGTCTGTCATTTGATAGGAAGCTACAACATACCTGAAAATTATTTACCATTAAAATAAACATTGACAACTAATTAGAGGAGAAGCAAAATGATTATAGAACGTGTCTTTTGATTCTGTATACATGACTTATGTTCGGTAGGTAGGTACTTTGAGTACAAAATCTGAATATAATCAAAGGAAAGATCTAACTAAAAGCTAAAATATTTAAAAAAATAATGGTTGTAGTAATTGATTCTTGAATAATTTATTGCAGACCTGGATTGAATAATACTAATATGTAATGATGAACAAAATAATTTGAAATTTACGTCTAAGCATCAGAATCTTAGTAATACATTATTTCTGTTTTTTTAGATATTTACGTCTACTCATCAGAATCTTAGTAATATATTATTTCTGTTTTTTAAATATTTGGTTTAGCATTGATAAAACAAACAATATTAGGGATATACTTGATTAGTACTCATCACATAGAAAATACAGTGGGCCATGAACAAGTAGTTAGCAACGGGTTTTGATCTGTTTATTGGTAAGTTTGATTCCATATATTCTATAAAAATACTTTTTTTTAAACAATATTCTGTTTAAACAATAATGTTACTTGTAAAACAATACTTGTTTCTGATTCTTTTCTTTGATCAATCATTATTAATTTTGTTGTTATTCCTCACTAATGATTTTCTTTTTCACTAATTCTATATTGTCCCTTCGTATTCTAAAAGAATGTCATTATTTCAAAAGAAACAGTAAGGGTACTATTGCCTCACTTTGGAAGCACTTGTAATATAACTAATATAGACTTGGATAAAAGTAAAGTTATTTTTGTATGATCTATAAGTTACGGGTTTGAATTATAAAATTCGCCACTGATCTTTGCATTAGAGTACGCTGCATACATCACACCCCTTAAAATACACTCGTTTCCTGAACTCTGCATGAACACAGGGTGTTTCGTGTATTGGCCTGCCCTTTATAGAATTGGACAATGAAAAAAAGGGGACAAGTTTTGGTATGTAAATATAATTTCAACTGTTTTCTAGGGACACTTTTGTTGGGCAACATGAAACACATTTATATAACGGGGTAAAACTAGTGCTATTTATACCTCATGTCCCTTTACAATTTTAAATTTAAGAAAATAACCATTTTAGATCTCTTCTGAGTAAAAGATAAATCTCTTACGTGTAAAAATAAATCTATCATATGTTAAAAAAGAGATAGCGTCATAAAACAAAAAGCAAGTTTGTAAAGAGCCAAAATACCAACTGACTCTAAAACTTAAAAGCTTGCAAAGTCGATTCACGACAATTTAAAGTTTGGGGCTTTAGTACTTGTACTTTTTAAAGTTTGTTTAATTTATGTGTTCACTTTGCTGGACGAACTGTCAAAGGAGGGAGGAACTAGAAAAAAGACTTTGTCTATGGTTCCTAACTTGAGAATTTAATGCTTGTGGGCTATGTGACCTGAGAAATTGAGTAAATACACCAAGTGAAAAGAGACACTACCTAATACTGAAAGGGACTGCCCTATTGATTCATTGAACCAAAGTTCAGAGTTCATAACATCAAGGATAGTAAGATTTTTCTTCTCTTATCTCGAGTTTAAATGCATTTTTTTCGGTAGTTTTACCCTTGCCTTAACAGAGAGATCTATTAAGTGTTAATCCTAATTTTTTATCATATTTGATTTTCTTACATATTTATCATAATTGATTTTTACAAAAAAGAAAATATACTTCTTTCATATTTGGCTAGAGGTTTGGAGACACGCCCTTGAGTCTAAAGGTTTCAGGTTGAGCAGGACAAAGACGGAATACCTCGAGTGCAAATTTGGGGCGGGCCAACGGAAGCGGGAGTGGAAGTGAGGCTTGACTCTCAAATCATCCCTAAGAAGAGTAGTTTCAAGTACCTGGGGCAGTTATTCAGGGGATCGGGGAGATCGATGAGGATGTCACACACTGTATAGGGGTAGGTTGGATGAAGTGGAGGTTAGCGACGGGAGTCTTTGTGACAAGAAAGTTCTACCTTTACTAAAAGGTAAGTTTTATAAAGTAGTGGTTAGGCCTGCAACGCTGTATGTGACAGAGTGTTGGCCTGTTAAGGACTCACACACCCGGAAGATGAAAGTAGCAGAGATGAGGATGTTGAGGTGGATGTGCGGGCATACAAGGATGGATAAGATTAGAATGAAGATATTAGAGAGAAGGCGGGTGTGGCCCCCATAGAGGACAAGATGCGGGAAACAACACTCAGATGGTTTGGGCACATTCGGAGGAGAAACACTGATGCACCGGTGAGAAGGTGTGAGCGATTGGCTGTGGTGGGCATGAGGAGAGGTAGAGGGAGACCTAAGAAGTATTGGGGAGAGGTGATACGGCAGAACTTAGCGCGTCTTAGGATTACTGAGGACATGACCCTTGATATGGGATTGTGGAAGGCGAGCATTAAAGTTGTAGGTTAGGGGAATGTTGTGGATATTTCCACAGCGCACTAGAGTGAGATTAGCTAGTTAGGAGGTAATCGTAGAAGGTTACTGATGAGCTACCGATACAGGGAGTTATTTGTTGGATATTAGTATACCTTTCATCTATTTCATATTTCTTATATTGCTGCTACTCTATTATTTTGTGTTATGTTGTTATTTTATGTTATTTTTAGTATGAGTCTATTGATAGTACTAACTTATTGTCTCTTGTTGATGTCTTGAGCCGAGGGTCTCTTAGAAACAACCTCTCTGCCTCCGGGTAAGGATAAGACCTGAGTACATATTACCCTCCCCAGACCCCATTTGTGGGATTATACTGAATTGTTGTTGTTGTTATATTTGGCTAGTCTTTTTTTTGGAGAAAAAGATTTTGACTTCTATAAGTTAAAGAATCTTTTCCTTCGGTAGCATCAATAATGTAGCCTTAAAGTGTCTGAGCATCTTATTTAGGAAGAAAATTTTGTGAGACAAGTATTAGCTTGCCACTTGTGTGTGTCTCTTTGTCTTTGTGATGTTGTTATCTTAATATGCCACACTTTCTTTTATATGGTGGGTTGATTCCGCATCTAGACACACGTGATTATTTCAATCCTATTCAAATGCTTTAGTTGCATATTTAATTTAACTAAAGCTTAAATATACTTAAAGTCAGTAACACAGTGATTATAACTCAAAATAACACAGTAATTTAGTGATAAAATCATTATTTTCCCTCAAATTTATCCAGTAACACATTATCAGCATCAATTTTCATTTAATCTCCATGCTCATCTCCAAGATAAGTTTCATTTTGTTGTTTATTGTATGCATATAACTGTCCTTAACAGGCATGCCAAATTGCCAACTAAATCAAGTTTTCGTAGCATGATCAACTTGCACCTTTGCTTTATGATTGCTAAATTTTCTGAATTGATCAACCATTTTATTTATCCAATTAATTGTGCCTAAACCATATTATAGTTTCCTTTGCTAAATGACAAAAAGAATTTAACGAGTAAAACTTTAACATTTTAGCATCAGTGCTTTCCGTTTATTTAACTTTCTGATAATATTAAGCCATTGATGTATTCCTATACAAGGAGAATACAAGCTACAGAATCTTAGTCAAGATATAACTCTACAAAAAGCATCTAATCATATACACTACCTGAAACCTCATTCGAACAAGATGCTTCCAATCAGAAAACAGAATATGAAGTTAAAGTCTTCAACTAAAGGTGGCAAGTGGGCCAGTTAGCTCCGGGCCAGGCCCAGATCCGCAAGTCCATCTGGGTAGTGGGCCTAAATGGGCCTACCCATTTAAGCCTGAGAATAAGGGCCTTCTTCAGGCCCGGGCCTGTTAATTGAAGAAGCCTATTAGGACCGGGATCGGGTTTTAAGTGGGCCGGTTCAACAGATCCTAAACGGGCTCAAACGGTCCCAACGACTACTTTTTTTTTAAAAAAAAAATCCAATTTTTTTTGTTGTTGCAACATTTAAAAAATAGCTGCTGGGCCTGCAAAAATAGCCGCTTGGGCTTTCTAAAATAGCCATTTAACCCTCCAATATTGTTTTAATCCCAAACTTTTTATAATTATATTTTTTTCTATTTTTAACTAAATACCCCTCATTCTTTCATTTTTCTCACAAAATCATCAAATTTCTCTCATTTCTCAAACTCAAATTGAAGTATTCAAGTCTTCACTCATCTCTCATTTCTCAAACTCAAATTCTTAATTCAAGTTAAATTATGCCCGGTGATTCTAGATTGCGCCCATTTATTTTGGAACACTTTAATGTGGTAGAAGAAAATTAAGAAGTTTATATAATAAAGTGAAAGAACTATGGTCGAGTCTATACTCATCGTCCAAAGTTGGAGAGCACACATTGTTTAAGGAGGCATATAAAAGGTTGTCTTAGGCGTTCTCCAGACATTCGTATTAAAGATTTTAAGTTCATTTGAGACAATTTGTGTTATTTTAAAATTATTAGACGTATTATGCTTAGTATTTTAGTTTGTTAGATCAATTTGAAATATTATATTGAAGGCATTGAACTTTAATGTTATATCGAAATATTATCTTAATATAGCTAATGTTATATCGAAATTTATAGATATGGATATAGCTATATAAGATTGTATAGTATAGTATATAGTGGGCCTAGCTTTTTTTAAAGTTTTTTTTTATCTAAGGCAATTTCTTGTAAATTAAATATATATATATATAATATATATATACTTGTCTTAGAATATTTACCTTAACCTTTTTTTTTCTTTTTTTTTTTTTGAATATTTTTGGTAGTAAGCGAGTAAGTATTTTAAGCTTATACTATAATAACACAACCACCGTGGAGTGCTTATCTTTCAAATAGTCGAGTATAGACTTAGGACTACGAAAAGTTTAGATATGCAACATATAAATTGTGCAAAGAGGGTGGGAAATGAGGCGTTCTGCCTTCATATTATGACCAGCACCGCTTAATATTCTGCACTAGAAATAGTGCTATACAACTATATTCATCCTTTCAAAAATATTGGTTTCTTTGCAATTCTCCCTAGCAGTGGATAATCAATCTACCTGCATCTTTTCACTCAAAAGAAAATGGCTTAGTCATTTGAATATCTTCATTGCTATCATAAAGATAGTCCTACAATTTCACAACAAATATAATTGATCTTTCACATACTATTAGTGGCAAAGAATAGAGATAGGACGCACTGGACATACCCTACTGAGGAAAAAAACTGATCCTAAATCACACACACGTGCCCGAGTTCCACCTAAACATCAAATATGTTGCAGTACACTTAAATGTATGACAAGGTCGCTGACTGTCGCTTCCATATCTGAACGTAAAAAGCTCCAGCTTATTCCAATGAACACCAAGAAGTGATATATACGGCATGACTTAGTGAAAAACAGAACAAGTATCCATGTACTAAAAAAGGGCATCGGATGTAACTTCCCTGAGATAAGAGTTACTATTTGGAGCATACCTACGATCCTGTAAATAGAAGACATTATCACCTCAAAAGATAGAGAGGGAACAAAGGACAGTTATATAAACGGTGAAAGACTTAAACTCTTGGATAGCGCGAGCCCCCTTTCTTCCGGAGGAACTCAGGGATCTCAACTGAACCACCTTCCAAGAAGGATGAAGGTCGTCGGTTGATTCCAATGTTGGCATCTCCCTGTGCTAGTTGATTTCCCTGCAACACCACGGGACACATTACGCAAGATGCCCACCAATACATAGGATTTGCACGAGTAGGATACATGTTAAGCAAACAAATATGTTGGCTGCAGCCACTTGCAAAGAGAAGGTGAAAGAGAGGACTACCTGGAGGGGCCTTCCATCACTTTCTTCTTGGCGCTTAAAACCGGTGGCAATTAGGGTTATACTGATCTGCATCATGAGAATAACAATGCGAGTAAGCATGATCCAATATCAATATTGGTCAAGGGTTCAGGAAAAGAGAGCTTGAAACTAGTAAGTAGAAAGATTACGAGTAATAATGCTGCAACATTACTAGATTCTAATTGTGTTTGTGTTACGGTCACGCAGAATGGATCTTGTCACAGGGCGATTCACTGGAAAGTCTATGTTGAACAGATCCTTTCCCTTGTTTCTATTCCGCGAGAGACCTATTTTGATAACAATAAATAAGCTCGTTAAAGGGAGCCTATAACCTTAGGACTCGTTAGAGAGAGTCTCAGATCTCTTGTTTTTAATATAAATCTTGCCTGCCATTTTTTATTCCTTCTTAATTTAGTAGATTCTTATATCCGTAGACTCCTAGTTATGCTTAATAGCTTTGTAATAAGACTCTATTTAAAGAGACAGAAGGAATAAAAAATGGCAGGCAAGATTTATATTAAAAACAAGAGATCTGGGACTCTCTCTAACGAGTCCTAAGGTTATAGGCTCCCTTTAACGAGCTTATTTATTGTTATTAAAATAGGTCGCTCGCGGAACAGAAACAAGGGAAAGGATCTGTTCAACACAGACATTCCAGTGAATCACCCTGTGACAAGATCCATTCTATGTGACCATAACAACTTGGTATCAGAGCCAAACACTATGGGCGATCCAAGCAAACGTGAAGAGCTACAGGCTCTCCTTCAAGAGGCGCAGGCTGCCAAAGAAGCACGAATAACACAAGGTGGCACAATCTGAATCAAGGATGGTTAATCAACTGCAACAATTATCTTTACAATTGCAGGAGTTCATCGTTGGGTTTAACAAATATATGTCAGGTGCATCTGTATTCCTATCTACTTATCCTCTTTGACATTGTTATTTTCTGCAACTCGAGGGCCCCCCCCCCCCTTGCATAAACATTACTCACGAATGAGTCTGTAACAGTTTGTCATTGAACTAACTCAGATGAGCATTTGGTGCGAAAATTTAATGGCAATATCACACTGATGCATCTCTTCATTGGAGCACTAATTTTGCATCATCAAGAACAAGCAATTTTGTTTCTGTCCCAATCTTAAACACTTGATTTACCAATTAAAAAGAAAACATTTCCTATACTTGGTCAATATTTGACGTCTGACCAGAAAAGTTGTTACCTTGGATGTACAAACTTTGCATGACAAATTCTTTCCAAGTTGTTCCACTATCTGACCAATTGTTTTTTCATATTTCGTTCTCTTTCAAAATGTAAGTAATACTCCGTATGTCTTTTCATAATTCCGAAGAATAATCTCAAAAGTAAATTCAGATTAAATTTGTTATGCAAGAGAAATAGACTATTAACGGTTTCTCCTAGTAAGAGAAATCAACTGTTACTATCTGTCACAGTTCAGGTTTTATAGTTGGAACTACTTTTATGCTGTTTCAAGTATTAGAAGCTTCTGAGATTCAAAACCAGGTCCATTGCAATTTTTTAACATAGAGATCTCTGCTAGTTATTTTAGCATAGTATCATCTAAATAAAAGCAATATTATCCTAGTGATGGGAGAAATTAGAGTACCTGTCCACTTAATGATGGGTCTATCACAGCTCCAAAAATGAGGTTGGCACTTGGATCAACAAGGTCATATATAACTTCAGCTGCAGCATTTACCTAGTGAAATTCCACAAAGTACATACAAGTGTAAGAAAAGACATCAAAAGTTGGATAATTCATGAATTAATATCATTGACAGTATCTCTAAACAAAAACTATTTTTTCCATTCCTAGAAACAATCACACGGGGAAATTAATGAAAAAACTCATACAACTATTCATACATGATATGTTCAACATAAAGAATATTCTTCACCACACCAGTAAGACAGGGTGGGTACCTCAAATAATGTTAAATCGCTACCACCAGTTATATTCCACACAATTCCAGTAGCTCTCTCTATGCCAATGTCCAGCAAAGGAGATTGAACGGCATTCAATGCAGCATCTCTGGCTCTGGTCTTCCCTGCAATATCAACCCAACAATATCACATCTCCTGTATACATTCTCAACAGAAAGAATTTCCCTGGAAACAGGCTCCATAATTAAGACCAACTACTTAAAGAGGTGAGAAAGAAATTAAGTGGCCATACATATATCTGGTATCCTGATCTACATATTGTTCCGTGTAACCTTCTTGAACTCATAATGCGCTGTTTTTTAATTTGGGTATGAAATACTTTCAGATCTTGGCCAAAACAAGGAAGGAACATATATTGAAAGGAAATAAGGAGGCTAGTCCGATCTTTCGGTGATCCAGAATTGGAATTGCTATTCATTTATGGGGGCTCCAGTATTCCAAATACTGAAAGGAAATAAGGAGAATGGATATGTAGTTTCGAAGGGAAAGAGCAAATGAGAGCTCAAGTGATCCTATGATACTGTTCTTATTGAACAGATGGTTGTGTCATTCAATTCAAAGTGTATATAGCATATCAGGCAAGCATAAGCGCAGTAGGGGTGCACTGCAGTCAACCATTTGGTAAGTTAGGGTTGTACTGGAAATTCCTGTTATCTATCTTGGTTAAAATGATACTATCAGGGAACCCTGAGATGGGGAAATCGATTTAGAACAACTACAACGCACCAACTATTGTTCGCTTAATCTCTTTTGACTATAGGATACAGATAATAATATCAGAGGACTTAGCTAATGATAAGGCACAAGGGGAAAAAAGATCCATATATATCTACTAGTTGTGAATAGGTTTTTGTCTTTTTAGAGAACTTCTAATATTATTTATTAGGCAGAATAAATAACTGTTGTTCCTATAAAGCCTTTCAACTAAACCTTATCTGTGCCAATTAGACACTTTGTAGTGACATGATTGAATGTGTGGGGAAGGGGGCGTGAACATGAGAAAAAGGTTGTTGATTATTATTATATTATTATTTATTATTATTATTATATTCCAATATACTATTCCGATTACTAATTTTTACCCTACATTCTATTTCTCTTCCTCTTCGCGTGAACCCATCATTTCCTCTTAATTTTTTTTTTTTAAAGAAAGTTTAGTGTACATGGATTTGACTATTCTCATTTGGCATGCTTGTTCTCTTTACACGGCACTTGTAAACTACACCAACTTAGACGAGGAATAGAGAGAATAACGTAATATTTCAGTTAGAGGCAATTGTAATACACGTGTTTAATTTTTATAAAGAAATTCTCGGACGGTCTACAAAGTGTCTAATTAGCACAAATGTGGTTTAGTTGAAGGGCCTAATAGGAACAACTCTATGTTTAAGTGTCCTAGTGACAAAAAATGCCAAGTTTAAGGGTCCAGTTATATATTCTGCCTATTTATTATTAATATTATTTACATATGTTTAACTTGTTTTTCACTTTTGTTTTATTTGGTATGGTGATGACATGAGTTGAGCTTAAATCGAGATACGAGGATTTATATAGCCGAGTCCAACTTGTTCAGGACTGGGGCATACTCATTGTTTGTATGGGCTCAGTATGTGTAACGGCACATCATCACATTCATAGTCTCCTCGCATCTACATAAAATTATGAATTAAACGGTAACAAAAAAAAAAGGTGATGGCCCCACAACTAATAAAATAGCTTCCTGAACTTACCTGTAGCAGTTCCTATTCCCATCAACGAGGAACCGGCATTTGCCATAATAGCACGCACATCCGCAAAATCCACATTAACCAGTCCAGGAATCTGAATTCATGTATACATACTGTGAATAAAATATACAGACTAACATATTCACCCACTTAACAAGAGTGCACTGCTCTGAAAGTGAATTCAGTTCATCCATAAGCAAAGAATAGTTGGAAATATCAAAAACTGACATCAAAGTTACATATTACACTGCCAGGATTCATATGCATAAAAAGAAGAGGAATGGACATTTGGAAATAGATATTATCAGCCTTGGACATGTCAAACACAAATTTATTAGACTCATAGCTCTACAAACCCATACAAAGATCATTTGATATGATTCAGAAGCTGGTGGCGATACGTAAGCATAGACTATTACGCTGTTGATAATAAACTGAATCAGGGTATGGCATCATAATTTCTTCAGAAAAACAACAAAGACGATCCATAGTCTCTCCAAAGGTGTCAAAACCAAGACCAGGATAAAATTAGTAGGGAGATTGATACTATTATGGATAAGGATTTGAGAGCAGCTGATGGATGTGGACTTCTAGAGAATGAAAGACTGAAAAAGCAGTTTATGGATTAGAATAGAGAAAAACATTGTGATAGAGACAGGGAATGCCCTATACACTCCCTTATATAAAAAAAGAAAAGAAAGAGAAAGCAACATCAACATCATTGGGCCAGTCCAAGAATATGAATTTACTAGGGTTCACCGCATTTTTCAAGGTCTGACCAGAACCAGTTCTGTCCATTAACATGGACCGGGCATGAAAGTTGGTCACTCTCTCTTCCCTATCTCTCCCTCTCTTTTAGGGGCAGGCGGCAAATAATTCTAGATTCATCTCACATTAAGAAAGCATGTATCCCAAAATTGGATGTAAATGTCATTCCTTTAAAGTTATATTTCACAGCAACCTAAGCACTACAGTACTATCAGCTACTTCCTACTTGATTTCACCAAATTAAAACAAGGTAAGATGCATCTATTGGTATCACACATGGATTGTTAGGATATAACTGAGTAGATGATGACCTACTCTAGGTGAAAAGGCAATTGATTATTAGCATATAATTGAGTAAACAATGACCTGCCTTAGGTGAAAATGTTGAATATTTGTCAAAGAGAAACAAATCAAATGCACAAAAATACTTGGAGAGGTTATGTGTGAACTCCTTATGTGACCACGGCAAGCCCCCCCCCCCCCCCAAAGCCAAAAAAGAAATTGGATCGTAGTTAAAGTCTGCGTGCATACTATCCTCCCCAGACCCCACTTGTGGGATTTCACTGGGTTGTTGTTGAGCATAAACTTATTAGGTTCCAGAAGGAGGAAAACAAATGAAACAGTGTTACGTAAAGCTGAAATATTTAGCAACACTACAAAAAAAGATAATACAGATGAACAGACAAATCCAGATGTAAAGCATGACAGAGAAAAGCAACTTAACTTCAAAATCATGGCAAAACAAAGAGGAGAGAGCTGAACGGAAACAAAAAGATTGGAGAACTCAGCATTTATACCGTAATTATATCTGAAATACCACGAACTCCTTGCCGAAGAATATCATCAGCTAGGTTAAAAGCTTCAGTTACTGGGGTTGATGCGGAAACAGCAGTCAATAACTTGTCATTAGGAATGACAATCAGAGTATCAACATTTTCCCTCAAAGCTGCAATTCCTTCTTGGGCTTGAACTGCTCTTCTTCGTCCCTCAAAAGAAAAGGGGGTTGTGACAATACCAACAGTTAAGATACCCATTGACTTGGCAATTCCAGCAATTATAGGGGCCCCACCAGTCCCTGTTCCTCCACCCATTCCAGCCTGCACATAACATTTTGGATCTCACACATCAAAAAAAAAAAAAAAAAGCCAACCCAATGCATGAAGCATCCCACATTCACGCAACCACCCTAAGTAGTGACTACTTGGGAAGAAAAAAAACTAAGTAGTGACTACTGCAAGGCCAAAATAAATAAATAATGGAAAGTTAATTCTGAATATAGCAATATGCAGATCATCCCATGATTTAACTTTTACACAGCTTCTGGATAAATATTGGGTTGTTGTTGTTGTCGTCGTCGTCACAGCTTCTGGATAATACACATTGTAATGGACGACATCAATTATCTTAGACATATATAGTTCCATGAGGATATCGTGTAAGGATTGACATTCCAAAAAGTCTCAGGACCAAAAATCTAAGCCAGAACAGAAAATTATACTCTATTCTAGAATAAAATATTCCTTTTATTAAGTACTGTAGAGAAAATATGAGGTCAATGTAAGAATTCTCACTGAGTTCCAGATACCATTCAAACTTCATAGAATCTGGGAACAGACTACGATTTCTAATAAGTCGCTCAAAGAGAAGTTCACCATTTTGCTTATACCCCTGGAAAATTTTGCCCTTCGCTTAAGCTTTCCAACACAATGCTTGGCGAAATTTCAGTATTACCGTCATGCATAGTCAAGCTGAAGTTATCGTAAATGGATTAAAACTAACAACAGAATGACCCTATTGTGCATTTAAGCTAAACATAAAGACTTCGCTTTCTCGGTAATGATTGAAATACCAGACTGATCATCAAGGCAATATGAAAATATCAAGAATGCTTCTCTCAAAGTTTTTCCCTCCCTTTGCATGGATGATCTAGTCAAACCCGGTTTTTTCTCATCCTATTATCCAGCATCCAGTTCACCTAATTGACTAATTTACATTTATGCCCGGTGTCCAACCTAGTCTCCCAAACTGAGGCTCAAACTAATGATATGTTGAACGTCGAGTGTTCATCCTCGAAATTTATATTTTTGATTCACTAGGTATAATATATAGTACATATTATGGAACTATTAGGATTCTAAAGTTGTGAAACAAAGAACCCTAAAGGAATGTAGGCCTCATTTGTTTTTTTTTTAAGATTAAGACATCTAAATCTGAATACACATCTGAATGTCAAGATGTGTATTAAGATTAAGACATTTGAATCTGAATACATAGCTAAATATATTAAGATGTGTATTAAGATTTGGATACTAAATAATTAAGACTGTTTAATTTTTAACATCTGAATGTGTAAAATTTATCTTTATTTGAAAATTAATAAACATAAAATTCAAATGAAATACTAACTAATCTAATATTTCATCAATATTATGTATAGTAATTTAAAATATGATAGTTGTTGATGGTGATGGTTAACGGGTGAATACCGACTAGAGGCGGTGGTTGGGGGTAGTGTTGATTGATGATGGTAGGTTCATGCTAGTAGCTAGTAGTGTTTAATAGTGGTGGCGATTATGATTGGGGATGGTGATGGGTGGTGACAGTTAATAATGGCGGGTGGAGATAGTAATTGTGATTGAGGAAGGTGGTGGGTGTGTGAGGTAATGATGGGCAGTGTCAGCCGTGGTTATTGATGGTAATGGGGTGGTCAGTTGTGTTAGTTGAGGTGGATAAGTGTTGATTGTGGGTAATGGTGGTCAAAGTAGTGTGGATAGTGGGTGGTGATGGTCGATAATGATAGCGGCTATGATTGAGAATGATGGTAGAAGTGGCGGTGGTGGGGGTGGTTGAGTATAGTGGCATGGTGGTAGTTGATATGGTAGGCGGTGGCGGCAGTTAATAATGAATATATGATAGCATCTTAATGAAATTAAGTCTCTGTTATAGATCTGAATCATACAGACCTATTCAGACCCATTAAGTGATTGTGAAGTAAAAAAAACAAACACACTTAATGATTAAGATCTAAATGATTAAGATTAAGATTTTAAAAACAAACACACTTAATGTATACATCTGAATGATTAAGATTCAGACCTCCATTAAGTGCAAACAAATGAGGCCGTAGTAGAACAATCCAACACGACTTAATGAACTTTAGACAGACTAAAGCGTGATTTCCCTTAAACAGCCATTTTTTACCATTTCCAGAGGCTTTGAGGTAAGAGGGGTCATACGTTAAGAAAATCAATTCTACTTAACTTGCCCTTAATTGTGAAAATCATATTGAGGATTCTGCATCCTATCAGTAATTCATTATCATAAATGTGATTAAGAGAATCTATTTCAGTTGAATCCGTCACAAAAATCTTTTATGAGTTTCAATATGTTCCTGAGAGACAGAAAGGAAGCAATGTATCACCAAAGCAGTATCTATTATCTAAGAAAAAAATGAAACAAAAAATGTTGTATAGAAGCATATGTGAATTACAACATTATACAAAGAAAGATACAAAAGAGCGTAGAAGTAAAATCAGTATAAAGCTGAACACCTATCTCAATAAACTTATTGTCCTAAATAGAAGCTGCACTTACAGTCACAAAAACCATATCTGCACCACGAACTGCATCTTCAATAGCTTCCTTGCTTTCTTTGGCAGCATTCATTCCTATATCTGGATTACCACCGGCGCCGAGTCCTCTCGTGAGCTCTTGGCCTATTGGCAATCGATGCTCAGGAAACGCAGGTGACATCCTGATCGCCTGAATATCAGTGTTCACAATCCAAAACTCCACACCATTCATAGAGCTCTCAATCATACGATTAACTGCATTTGATCCACCGCCTCCTACACCAACCACCTTAATTTTAGCCTCATTGAAATTCTTCAAGTTCGACGAGTCCCTTAAGCTCTCAGTGACACCACCACCAGACTTTTCTTGTTTAGAGGTAGTAAAAGTATCGTTTCCTTCACCTCGAAGCATTGAAATTTCAGGATGCAGATTTAGAAATGAGTCTTTACTTTGATAATTGTTGAACCTATGTGAATTAGCTGAACACTTGAACTTGAAATGTGGCCAACTTGAGATACCCTTTTGGTTAACACCTAAGAATCCATTTTTCTCATCTTGCATTTTCAAAGGGCAAAATCTTTTACCAAGAACAGTTAATAACCCATTTCGCAATCGAGTATCAGGAGGCATACACACAGCTGATGTACAACTAGCCATACCCAAAAAATTTCAGAATCACAAATCAACTTAACCTGATAATTCCACCAAAAATATGACAACCCCACTTGACTATATCTGAATTTGAGTCTAAAATTTACTTTCAGCACCTGCCAGTTTTCTTGGGGAAAAAAAACAACAAACAGGTATAATCAGGGGAAATTTGTAAAGGGGTCCAATATTCACACTAATTCAAAGTGAGTCAACACATTAAATGGCAGCAAATGAGGATAACATAAACCAGAAAGGTAAAAGAGAAAGCTGTAAACTTTGCAGCATTTTTTCCTGATAACTAAAGCAAGCATTTTTAGAAGAACTGAAAACCTTAAAATTACAGAAATTGTAGCAAGATTCTGAAACAAGTATAAAGCTATAACTTGATCAAGAAATTGTAAAATGGAATAAAGAAAGAGAAAGAAAATGGAACCTATGTTTCCTCTGGGAGTTATGATGAATTCTTGGAAACAAATGCAGAAATACTCTCAGTATTTAGAGGGAGAGAGAGAGAGTTTTAGTAGGCTAGAGTGTGTGTGCGGGAGAAGAGGGATTTTATTTTTTTGGTGTTTGTTAATGCACTTGTGCGGAAGCAGGAATTTGGCAAATTCTCTTTCGTTTTTGTTAGTTTCTGGGAAGTAGGAGAGTGCCACTGAATAAATATCTGCAGATTCTACCAAAACTCAATTGTAAAATCCTTCACAAAAATTGCTTGAGAATCACCCTATCTAGGGGTACCCTTCTTTTTCTTTTTCTTTTTCCAATGGAAGTAAGTACTGGTTTGTGATTGGGCTAAAAAAGGTGAATTGGGAAAATTTAAGTAGAAATTTCATAAATTACTATAGTTTACAGTCTAATTACTATATGCAACATAATATAAAAAA
>JASVEL010000766.1:0-249521 GCA_032618575.1 Nicotiana noctiflora | reverse complement strand
AGAATCCGGTTGATAGGTGAAATTTTGATCCGGGAATCGGAATGGAATTCCGAGAGTTGCAGTAGCTCCGTTAGGTTATTTTGGATATGTCCGCAACATTTCAGGTCATTTGGACATCGTTTGGTTGGGTTTTGGATTGTATTTGAGTTTTGGGGAGAATTCGTTAAACTAGGCTTGAATCAGATGTGTTTTAATGATTTTAGCATTGCTTGACGTGTTTTGATGATTGGAACAAGTTTATATGATGTTTTAGGAGGTGTTATTATTTTTGATTGAGGTCCCGGGGGCCTCGGGGTGATTTCGGATGGTTAACGGTAACTTTAAAAGTTGGAAAATTTCATAATGGACGAAATTGTAAATGAGTGTGCACAAGACCTCACTTTGAACGATCATATATCCAGTTATTTAAGGAGTTGTGTGAGGATCAACCTATCAAATTAAATCTCTTTGGGTCTAGTTTCCAACTCAACAAATCATTCGTCATTTGGAGGGGTATACAGAAAGCTATGATCATTTTACTCGTAAGGTCTCGCATGCGCGAAATAGTGCACGAAATTTACTTCGCAGTATACTCAGCAAAACTTACGAAGAAATGTGCGAAGACTATACGTTTCGCGCTTCTGGAGGATTTTAAGTGTCTTAAGGACTGGAAATAAGAGAAATGAAGTCATTTCTCAAGCCTAGGGTTCTCCCAACACCGACAATTCAACCAAGGCACCCTAACACCTAAGGTAAGCTTTTTGGAGTATTTTGAGTTGATTACTACTCCTAAACCCTTTTATTAACATGGGTTGATCTTGGAAATCCTTAGATTTAACTCAAATCTCGAAATTGGTCCAAGAACACTACAAATAAGATTCTCAAGATTCTTACTACAAGTGGTATATCTATCATCTCTAACTACTCTATGGTGATTATTTATGTATGATATATATACATTTAAACTCATGTGAGGATGATGGAAAACCAAAAGTGCCTAAACTAGGTCGTGTTGGTTGTAGAGATTGTGAAATGGTTTAATTAAGGAGGTTGATGGTTGGGTATGAATGAATGGTCGTACATATGTTGTTGGAAGTTATAAATTGGTAAGGAAATGATGTTGGGGGTGAATTTGTTGGTTAATGGTGCTAGTTGGATAAACCAATACCATAGTGATGATGTGTAAATATTTATGCCTACAAGATGTTTGGTAATATGCCTCAATGGCATAATTTATGGGATCTAGTACTAATATTGGCCCTATTGAGTGTTGTATTGTAGATTAAAGTTACATAAAATGCATTGGATCAGTGTAGTATCATTAAGGGTCGAATTTCAAATATTTATGGTTAAAACCCATATTTTAGAAATCGAGCTTCATCGATGGTTGTATGAATTTGGGTAGATTGGACGCGCGAGGAGGCGTATTTGAGGAGCAAAGGCGTCGTAGACTAGAACTATCGCTGGTTCGCGGTAGGTAATACTATTAAATGATGTCCTGAGGGTTTGAAACCATGTACTTCCACATTATAGTGCTATATTGAGGTGGCTTGCACGTCGGATAACGGGCGTGGGGTAGAGCACCATTGTGGATTGTGACTTGGTCTGTTCCGCTTAATAAAAACACTACTATATTGCTTTAGTTGAATTGATATCCCGATAAAGGTATTAGTTATCATGATTTGGACTGATTGTCATGTTTTGGGCTTCGTGCCGAATATTTGAATCCTTCGGGGATTAAAATCATTGTTTTTGTAATACTGTGCATATTTCTAATTCGGTCCAAGGTTTAAAAATACTATTTTTGCAAACTCAGCCATCTTTCTAAGATTTGAAAACTTAACTGATATTTTCTGACATGTTAGCTGAGAACTGCTATGTGATTAATGCCCAAGAGGCTTATGTGCATTCATGGATATGCATGGATCGAGCTGCACTCCGCAGCGGGAGTGATATTTATATTGCACTTGGGCTGTAGGAGCCCCTCCGGAGTCTGAACCCCCATAATGAGCGCCGGGCGCCCAAACGGATCGGGCTACACGCCGTAGTGGTCACATGTATTGCATTGCATTCATGCATTGGTTGTCATTTGTACTACGTGGCATGACATTTAGCACTCATATATATTATTGACATGTATGTATTACTTGCCTTGTTGACCAGACACTCTTGTGTAAATTATTAAATGAGTGCTGAACCCGAGAGGCTGATTTGTGTGTAGACTTGCACTTCTTGATGTTGTTGTCACATGCTTAATTGGTAAAAAGGAAAGAAAGATATGTTTTCAAAAAGGGGTTTCCAAATTGAGCTAGATGTTTTATAAAAGATTTTCATGAAAATACTGTTGTCTAATATGTGTGGTACTATATTGTATAGCATGAGGTAGTGCTCTTACGTGGTTTCTTCCTCTCAGCATTATTTAATTTTATTACCGCTGAGTTGGAAGTACTCACTTTACTTCCTCCACCATGTGTGCAGATGCAGGTATTTTGGGAGCTTAGCTGAGCTCGTCGCTGATCTATAGTTTTATTGGAGTTGTCGAGGTAGCTGCCTGACATCCGCAGGACCTGACTCTTTCCCTATTTCTTTGTCATTTTCCGCAGATTTGATCAATTGTATTATTGGAGTTTTATTACTCTATGTTGTTAGAGGCACTAGACTCATGACACCCAGATCTTTGGTTATCTATTCATAATGATTCTATTTTTAAATAATATTCAAATAATTTATTTTGGGCTTCACGCTCGGGTTGAGTGAGTAAATGGTCGGGCTTGCCTAACAATTATGTTGGGCGCCATCACGATCGGGTTTGGGGTCGTGACACTTGCAGCACCTCACACTCATAAGACCATATATTCATCATGTTGTTAATCTTGCGAGTCAATTTATGCAGAATCTAAACAGCATGCATCTTCTTCAAATAAAAGGGATATTGAGGTATGTCAAAGGAACCATTGATCATAGACTGAGAATCATATCGCGGTCTTCCTTCAGGCTCTATGGATTCTCAAGTGTAGATTGGGCAGGATGCGCCATTACAAGGAGGTATACTATTAGCTATAGTATATATCTTGGTGCAAATTGTGACTCCTGGTCATCAAGGAAGTAGAACATTGTTGCAAGGTCAAGTGCTGAAGCTGAGTATAGAGCACTGGCAGCAACTGCAACTGAACATACCTGGACAAGTTACATTCTACAACACATTGGAATGTATATCAAGACTTGTCCTATCTTATTTTGTGACTACTTGAGTGCTGTATATATGAATTCAATCGAGTAATGTATGCTAGATCTAACCATGCCACTTTGTTATAGAAAAGGTAGCTCAAGGACAATTGATTACTTCGTTTGTTAGGTCCAAGGACCAACTAGCAGATGTTCGTACAAAGGCTCTTGTCAAAGGACAATTCTCATTCTTTTGAGACAAACAAGTTGAAGTGAAGTCACCTCCCACTAGCTTGAGGGGAAGTGTTGATGATAATGGTCAGGTTAACAAACTTGAGAAACATGCGATCACTTAGTCTTACTTTACAAGAATTAAAACTCCTTGTATTAGCTATCCTAGAAGAGTCATACTATATGTTGTGTATCCAAAATATAGGATCAATATTTTGTATAAATACATAGGACTCGCGCAACTAAAAACATATCAATACACTATCTTCTTGAAATAGTCTTTGTACCATAATTTCACAAAGAACAGTAGTGTGGACTCACACATAGTGGACACTCATTGAATACAATATCAGATATAATAAAAAAATAGAAAAAAAATCCTAACAGTACGTGGATATTAGTTCTTGAGTTTATTTGAAGCTAATATCCTAAGTAATGAAATCCAACATGGCAATTTCCAGCACCCTAACTCTATGTTTTTTCCTTCCTCTTTGTTGAAGATCATTGAATGGTCTTTTGTCTATTGTGCATAACCAATTCAGATTACGTAGACTTTCCACTATTAGCTTTCAATAGAGTAAAATTAGCTTACATTTCAATAATTGCAATTTTAATGTCACGACTCAATTTCCATATAGGCCGTGATGGCGCCCAACGTTACCACTAGGCAAACCAATAGTAAATCCAATAGACCGGGAGCAACTCACCACTAGGCATCGGGATATTGGGGATGCGCTCCAGTATAACAGCCAGATGCACCTGCATCAAATCCTGCATGATTACTATGGAAGTGTAGCGTGAGTTCATAAATAACATGTGCCCAATAAGTATATAGTCTAACCTCGACGAAGTAGTGATGAAGGGTCGACATCGACACTATGAGCTAACAATATAAATACAATAATTCTAAATAAGCATGGATGAGGTAAGTAATAATAATAACTCAATAACAAGCAGTGAATAAATATTCATTTCACCAATAGTAGATTCCAAGTAAACTTCTGCCATTAATAGTTATAATCTCACAAGCCACAAAGTAATATCAAGTATAACTTGGCTCCGAGTGTTATTAAGCATGATTTATTCTGAGGTTGTATGGCCCAATTCAGAAATAACGTATACAATGCCGAGGGTTGTGCGACAAGAACCACAAATGCATTTATTCTACTGCTGAGGTATTCGGTCCGCTTCACAAGAGGAGAAGATACTTTATGAATATTCAATGTATAAGTTATTACGAGGCTAATATACAAAGAAGCACAAATTTCTAATAAAGGTGAAGTAACCTGCCTAAACTCAAGTAAGTGAAATTCGGTCTTTTACAATTTCTTTATCAAATTTCAATATAATTTAAGCACTTTAATTAACAAGTAGGGTGCAAATATTACAAGTATTTCATGATTTGGGTCCTAAACTACCCGAACATAAGCTTAATTAATTATTACGCACGGATTCTCGTCACCTTGTGCGTACGTAGCCCCAACAATTAGAAGCAAATATTAATTTACATCGCATATGGGGTAAATTTCCTCTTACATGGTTAGGCAAGAGACTTATGGTCACGCCCCAAATCGGGGAACATGACCGGCGCCTGACCGGGTTGCCCCAGTCAAGCGGACCTGGGTGCCTTTCATTCCCACGCGTTACCCCTGTGTTGATTGTTTCTCGTTAACCAAATATCTTACTAACCATGAATGATTTCACATTAAACAAATAAAACCATACGAGTGATTCATTAACAAGTTTGCAGATTTTACAACGCCCGACATAACATAATGTATACATAAGACTGGAGTCCCACAGTTTACATGTCTACAGAGCCTCTAGGATACAAAAAAAAGGGAATACAATACTTGCCGGTAACAAGGCTCCGGCTATACCTTAAAAAACCAAAATGAAATCTAAACAAAAGCGGTATGAACCACACAGGGCCCCAAGGAAGAAAGGGGCTCACCAAAACGGGCAGTGGAAGGAGAAGGATACTACTGCCGATGAGCTGAAGTGCCTGCTACTGATCCACCTACAATCATAACACGAATGTAGCGTCCCCGGCAAAAGGGACGTCAGTACACTTGAATTGTACTGGTATGTATGGACAAACTTTGTCCCAAGTAAACTCAAGCCATTAAATTACATTAAAACTAATCAAGCCAGCCAACCATGTTTTCCACCTTTTACTCATTTCAGATAAGCCTCAACATAAGCACATTCAAGGTCAACAAATAGAACAACAACCAATCAACAACATAAATTGCAAGTAGTCAAACATAGGGGCAATCAGTGCCCCCCAGGTTGCAAACTCTCCTCTTGTCTCCTTTCACAATTTCACATCATTGATTTTTGTATCAATTTTCAATAGCGATTTCGATCGCTTTCCATCCTTATTGCCCCTGACCACTCTTATTACCTCGGCCACCCTTATCACCCCAACCCACACCTTATTTCCTCATGTTGCGGCGCGCAACACGACCCCGCCTTACAGTTTAAAACACAACAATTTCAAACAGCAGATAATGTACTACACACAATTTCAACAAGTTCAAATAAGCAACTTGCACATTGTTTCATGTTCTCAATTATTTTTCAAATCAATATCACAACCATGTTATAATATTTCCACAATTCAAGTGTTTCATCTCTTTCCACAATAAACAAATTCTCAAGCGTTACGTTTGTTTTACACAAGGTGCCATATAGGTCATCATAATCATTATTCACAATTCTTTACCCATTTCGACTCTCATTAAACTTTCGGTTCATATTATATACCACATCACTCATATTTCAACAACAACTTTGAGAATTTCACACAATTTGTCAAATTAACATTAATCAAGCAACTTTCACACATATAGGCGATTTCACAAGAAGCAAAATTAGCCATACATACCTGGTGATGAGTTTTCTTCCGTTAACTTCCTACTTTATGCTTACCCAAGATATCCTACTCTTGCCAACCTTGTTCTTGAAGACTCTTACTTCTACTCACTTCTTTTTACTAGAAATCAAGTTCAATAATCATGCATGAGTGTAAAAATTCTATTTTCAAAAGCTATTATATGCAAACCTCTCTTTACCCAATTTAAAACTGAAAATCAAAGAAAATAGTTAGGGTTTTTACCTTGAAAAGATTGGGGAAGTTGAATCCTTGCCCTAGGATCCCTTGGAATTAAGTGGTTGGAACAATCTTTGAAGATGAAGAACTTCTCTCTCTAAAACCCATCTATTCTCTCTCTAATTTTGGTAAGATGATATGAGAAAATGAGGGTGAAAGGTGTTATATTAAAGAAGAGATCGGATAAAAATGTTACAAAAATCTGGGCCGGGGCGAATCTGCGGTGCACTTTGCGACCGCAGAATCAACATGCGGTCCGCATAGTGACCGCAGAATGGCCTCAAAAATGACTCAAGTTCTGTTACAGAATGCGACCAATATGCGGTCCGTATTCTCGATATGCGATCGCAAAGTGCATCACAGATTCACTATGCGATCAGCATATCGACCGCATTTTCAACACGATTTTTGGGAGACTTCTGTTAAGCTCTGCGGCAAGAATGCGGTCCGCATAGCAGATTTGCGGTCGCATTCTTGACCGCAAAATTGACACTTTTCGGAAAAATTAATTCTCTACATTTTTGAAACTTAAATCACTACCAAGGGTCCGAACCGCGGCGAGCAAGCTCGCCGCGAAGAATTCTACGCATTCCTAACACATTATTCGGACCATGACACTATAGCTACTAGGTTTTATGCACAAATATTTTACGGGGCCTTACATCCTCCCCCCTTAAGATCATTCGTCCTCGAATGAGGATTTTGAAATAAATGAGTTGGTTTTGAAAGACATGATATGCAAGCTATCAAAATTTTGACTAACTCTTATATTTTAGAAAAATTTCGCCAGAGTTTCCTTTGTATTATGGACATATCCACCTGTCAGAGGGCCCCCGAAACACGTTACCAAACAACAATACACAAATACAACACTTTTCACAACTGGTATACACTTCCTTACCTCAATGAATGCACACATTCTATCACATTGTTACAATTGCACATAAACTAGTCACTTCAATGAATTCTTACCTTATTTAACCATTTTAACACACCATGTACACTTAACAAACCATTGCCAATCTACACTTACTATTAGTTGTTTATTTAACACGTAAATCTTTATAAGGCTTTCATTTATCAAGAACGGTTCAAGTGACCCAAGGTAACAACACATTTAACTTATTACAAAATGAAGGGGACTTTACTAATACTAAGAGGGAAACAACTTAGACAAGATGACAGTTACTAGGAGTAGGAGGGTCACCAAATTTCTTCTAGGCTTGATCAAACAAATGGGGGTACTTTTCTTTCATCTCTTTTTCTGCTTCCCATGTGGCCTCCTCAACTTGTTGACTTCGCCACAATACTTTAACAGAGGCAACTTCCTTATTTCTCAATTTACGGACTTGCCTATCAAGAATGGCAACTGGAACTTCTTCATATGACAAATCTTCATTAACCTCTATAGCTTCGACTGGCATGATTGTAGATGGATCTCCTATCACTTTCTTCAACATGGACACATGGAATACCGGATGCACTGATGATATCTCAGGAGGCAATTCTAGCCTATAAGCAACTTGACCAATCATTTGAATGATCCGATATGGCCCGACATACCTAGGACTCAATTTCCCTTTCTTTCCGAATCGCATGACTCCCTTCATAGGAGATACCCTTAAGAACACCCAATCATCGACTTGAAACTCCAAATCCCTTCGGCGAACATCTGCATAGGATTTTTGACGACTCTGTGCTGTTTTCATTCTCTCCTGAATAACCTTGACCTTTTCCATAGCTTCGTACACCATATCTGGCCGTAGCAATTCCGCTTCACCTACCTCAAACCACCCGATTGGCGACCTACATCTTCTCCCGTACAATGCCTCAAATGGGGCCATCTGAATGCTAGCATGATAGCTATTATTTTAATCAAATTCTATCAGTGGCAAGTGTTCATCCCAATTACCTTTAAAATCTAAGACACAAGCCCGTAACATATCTTCAAGCGTCTGAATGGTCCGCTCGGCCTGGCCGTCGGTCTGCGGATGGAAAGCTGTGCTGAGATTCACCTGAGTTCCCAAACCTTGCTGAAACTTCTTCCAAAAGTTAGCTGTGAACCGAGCCCCGCGATCCGAGATAATAGAAAGTGGAGTGCCATGAAGTCTTACTATCTCCTTGATGTACAATCTTGCATATTGCTCCGCGGTATCAGTGGACTTGACAGGCGGGAAGTGAGTTGATTTGGTGAGTCGATCCACTATCACCCATATTGAGTCAAACTTACGCTGAGTGCGAGGTAACCCTACCACGAAATCCATATTGATCATCTCCCATTTCCACCTTGGTATTTCTATAAGCTGAGTTAATCCACCGGGCCGTTGATGCTCGGCCTTCACTTGTTGACAGTTCGGACATTTAGCTACAAAGCTTGCTACATCCCTTTTCATATCGTTCCACCAATAAATCTCCTTAAGGTCATGATACATTTTCGTGGAACCTGGGTATACCGAATACCTGGAAATATGAGCCTCTGCCATTACCCTTTCCCGAAGCTCGTCCATATCCGGAACACATAGCCTATCTTGACACCGCATTACACCATCTTCGCTGCTGAGTACAAATGCTGAGGTCTTGTTATTCATGACTGCTTCCTTTACCCGAACCAATGCTGGATCCATGAACTATTTTTCCTTGATTTTCGCGACCAATGATGATTCTGCTCCATTATGCACCAAAATATCCCCCTCGTTTGACGCCGAGATACGAACCCCCAAACTGGCTAATTGGTAAACCTCTCGAGCCAGGGGTCTCTGATCCACACCCAAATGAGCCAAACTACCCATGGATTTTTGACTAAGAGCATCGGCTACCACATTTGCTTTTCCTGGATGGTACAATATGTTCATATCATAGTCCTTGAGCAATTCTAACCACCGCCGCTGTCTCAGATTTAGCTCCTTCTGCTTGAACAAATACTGGAGGCTCTTGTGGTCCGAAAACACATCTACATGAACTCCATAAAGATAGTGCCGCCATATTTTCAAAGCAAACACAACAGCTGCAAGCTCCAAATCATGCGTCGGATAATTCTTCTCGTGATTCTTGAGTTGCCTGGAAGCGTAAGATATGACTTTCCCGTGCTGCATCAATACACATCCCAAACCAACCCTGGAGGCATCACAATAAACCACAAATCCCTCTGTGCCTTCTGGAAAGGCCAATACTGGTGCCGAGGTCAATCTTCACTTCAGTTCTTGGAAACTTTTCTCACATGCATCGGACCACTGGAACTTAACTGCCTTCTGCGTCAGTTTTGTCAATGGGGAAGCGAGGGTTGAGAATCCCTCTACAAACCTCCGATAGTACCCTGCCAAACCCAAGAAGCTACGAATCTCTATCGGGGTCGTGGGTCTAGGCCAATCTTTCACTGCCGCAATCTTCTGAGGATCCACCTGAATTCCCTCACTGGAAATAACATGCCCTAGAAAGGCTACGGACTTCAACCAAAACTCACATTTTGAGAACTTGGCATACAATTGATGCTGAAGAAGGGTCTGCAACGCTGCTCTAAGGTGAACGGCATGATCTTCTCTGCTCCGAGAGTAGATGAGGATGTCGTCAATGAATACAATCACAAAGGAATCTAGGAATGGCTTGAATACACGATTCATAAGGTCCATGAAAGCTGCTGGGGCATTGGTTAGCCCAAAAGACATGATCAAAAACTCGAAGTGACCATAACGAGTTCTGAAGGCGGTCTTAGGAATATCCTGCTCCCTGATTTTTAACTGGTGGTACCTAGACCGTAATTCAATCTTTGTGAAGAACTTCGCTCCCTGCAATTGGTCAAACAGATCATCCACTCGAGGCAAAGGATATTTATTCTTGATGGTGACTTTGTTGAGCTGCCGATAATCAATACATATTCGAAGTGACCCATCCTTCTTCCTGACAAAAAGAACCGGAGCACCTCACGGTGACACACTCGGTCGTATGAACCCTTTCTCTAATAAATCCCTCAGCTGCTCCTTTAACTCCCTTAACTCTGCTGGAGCCATTCTGTATGGTGGAATGGATATTGGCTTGAGTATCCGGCAATACATCGATCCCAAAGTCAATCTCCCTATCCGGCGGAATGCCCGGAAGCTCATCTGGAAACACTTCAGGAAATTCATTCACAATTGGCACGGACTCGAGGGTAGGCACATCTGAGGTGGTGTCCGTTACCCGAACCAGGTGATAGATACACCCTTTCTTAATCATCTTCGAAGCCTTAAGGTAGGAAATAAACCTACCCCTTGGCACTACACCATTTCCTCTCCATTCAATAATTGGCTCGTTAGGGAACTCGAGCCTCATAACTCTCGTTCGACAGTCAAGTTTGGCAAAGCACGAATAGAGCCAATCCATCCCCATAATTACATCAAAATCTACCATCCCAAGCTCAATAAGATCGGCTGTGGTATCACGACCACCCACCGTAACAATACAATTCCTATAGACTCGTGAGGCTGTAATAGAATCACCAACTGGAGTTGACACAGAGAACGGCTCATGAAGCTGTTCGGGTTCTATCCCAAAACTTGAAGCAATGAATGGAGTAACATAAGACAAGGAGGACCCTGGATCAATAAAGGCATAGCAATCAATAGTCCGAACAGACAGGATACCTGTAACAACATCTGGAGAAGCCTCGGCATTTTGGCGGCCACTCAATGCATAGAATCGGCTAGGTCGACCCCTACCCCGAGCTCCACCCCTAGCTGCACCATGCCCGGCTGATGCTGGAGTACGCGCTGATGATGTAGCAGCTGAAGAACCGGATGACTGAGCAGATCTCCTAACTATACCCTGACGGGGTGCACGACAGTCTCGTTGAATGGGACCTCTCACCCCGCACCCGAAGCACACTAGAAGGTCAAGGTAGCATGTCTCTGTATGAAATCTCCCACACTTGGGGCATGTAGGTCTCCCCTGCTGCTGGGGTCTCACCCCAGGACGACCAGACTGACGAGACCTCCTGATGTCTGATCCGGATCTCGAGTAACTGCCCTGCTGATGACTGTGCACGGATGGCGGTGCACTCGCGGAGGACTGAGCATATGACTGGGATGGCCCCGATGACCCTTTCCCTGGAAATGATCTCCCTGAATGACCCATTGACCGGGCCCTACTGCTACTTTCTCTTTCTGCACGAATCTTCAATTTCCTGGCCTCTGTGGCCTGAGCAAACCCCACGATCCTCCCATAGTTCATATCTAAGTGCAAAGCTGCTGTGGCGGCCTCATTCACTACCAAATGGCTAAGGCCCTAAACAAACCGTCGAACCCGGGCATCCATGGTCGACACTAAATGAGGGGCGTACTTGGACAACCTTACGAACTCCATGTGATACTCCCAAACACTCATACTACCCTGTTTGAGAACCTCGAACTCAGTGGCACGGGCTGCCATTGCCTCAGCAGGTAAGAAGTGGTCCATAAATGCATCCACGAACTCATCCCATCTGGCCGGAGGGCTCCCTTCCTCACGGGAATCCTCCCACATTTCGAACCATGAACGTGCCGCCCCCTTCAGCCTGTAAGAGGCCAACTCTACCCCCTCTATATCTGTAGCCTTCATCACTCTGAGGGTCTTGTATATCTCATCAAGGAATTCATGTGGGTCAGCCTCTGGATCGGTACCTGAAAATTCTGGAGGGGCCAATCGCAAGAACTGGTGGACTCTGGAGCCAAAGGAATCTCCCTGTCCGCTGGAGGATGCAGGGGCATCATGGGATCTCTGGGCCTAGGCGGCCACTAATTGTGTTAACATATGAATGGCTCCCCTAAGATCCTCATTAGAGATACCAGAGCCCGAAGCGGGAACTGTATCCGAGTCAGGAACACCGGCAGGAGGAATGGTGGCATCCTCTGCCGCGGCTGGAATAGGGACACTTGGGTTTTGAACAGATGGGCCAGGCAAATTCGGGACTGGTGGGTCATTCTCTCCCACGGCATCGGGTACATGATTAACAACTGCACTTGGGCCGGCATTGGCCCTAAGGCCGAGTCTAGCCTTCTTCTTAGGTGCCATATTCTGAAAATTTGGGAACAAGGCGCGAATTAGACACGGATATTTCCACATTGCACTTTACCGCACGATATAGATTAACAAAGAAATAGGTAAATTCCTAAATGCCCGTGTAGCCCCCTACTTATATGATGTGGTCGACAACACACCTATAAGAAGGGCACTACTAGACACGGCTCCGAGACATCCTAGGACACTTTAAAAACCATAGGCTCTGATACCAAGTTTGTCACGCCCCAAATCGGGGAACATGACCGGCGCCTGACCGGGTTGCCCCAGTCAAGCGGACCTGGGTGCATTTCATTCCCACGCGTTACCCCTGTGTTGATTGTTTCTCATTAACCAAATATCTTACTAACCATGAATGATTTCACATTAAACAAATAAAACATACGAGTGATTCATTAACAAGTTTGCAGATTTTACAACGCCCGACATAACATAATGTATACATAAGACTGGAGTCCCGCAGTTTACATGTCTACAGAGCCTCTAGGATACAAAAAAAGGGAATACAATACTTGCCGGTAACAAGGCTCCAGCTATACCTTACAAAACCAAAATGAAATCTAAACAAAAGCGGCATGAACCACACAGGGCCCCAAGGAAGAAAGGGGCTCACCAAAACGGGCAGTGGAAGGAGAAGGATACTATTGCCGATGAGCTGAAGTGCCTGCTACTGATCCACCTACAATCATAACACAAATGTAGCATCCCCGGCAAAAGGGACGTCAGTACACTTGAATTGTACTGGTATGTATGGACAAACTTTGTCCCAAGTAAACTCAAGCCATTAAATTACATTAAAACTAATCAAGCCAACCAACCATGTTTTCCACCTTTTACTCATTTCAGATAAGCCTCAACATAAGCACATTCAAGGTCAACAAATAGAACAACAACCAATCAACAACATAAATTGCAAGTAGTCAAACATAGGGGCAATCAGTGCCCCCCAGGTTGCAAACTCTCCTGCTGTCTCCTATCACAATTTCACATCATTGATTTTTGTATCAATTTTCAATAGCGATTTCGATCGCTTTCCATCCTTATTGCCCCTGACCACCCTTATTACCTCGGCCTCCCTTATCACCCCAACCCACACCTTATTTCCTCACGTTGCGGCGCGCAACACGACCCCGCCTTACAGTTTAAAACACAACAAATTTCAAACAGCAGATAAGGTACTACACACAATTTCAACAAGTTCAAATAAGCAACTTGCACATTGTTTCATGTTCTCAATTATTTTTCAAATCAATATCACAACCATGTTATAATATTTCCACAATTCAAGTGTTTCATCTCTTTCCACAATAAACGAATTCTCAAGCGTTTCGTTTGTTTTACACAAAGTGCCATATAGGCCATCATAATCATTATTCACAATTCTTTACCCATTTCGACTCTCATTAAACTTTCGGTTCATATTCTATACCACATCACTCATATTTCAACAACAACTTTGAGAATTTCACACAATTTGTCAAATTAACATTAATCAAGCAACTTTCACACATATAGGAGATTTCACAAGAAGCAAAATTAGCCATACATACCTGGTGATGAGTTTTCTTCCGTTAACTTCCTACTTTATGCTTACCCAAGATATCCTACTCTTGCAAACCTTGTTCTTGAAGACTCTTACTTCTACTCACTTCTTTTTACTAGAAATCAAGTTCAATAATCATGCATGAGTGTAAAAATTCTATTTTCAAAAGCTATTATATGCAAACCTCTCTTTACCCAATTTAAAATTGAAAATCAAAGAAAATAGTTAGGGTTTTTACCTTGAAAAGATTGGGAAGTTGAATCCTTGCCCTAGGATCCCTTGGAATTAAGTGGTTGGAACAATCTTTGAAGATGAAGAACTTCTCTCTCTAAAACCCCTCTATTCTCTCTCTAATTTTGGTAAGATGATATGAGAAAATGAGGGTGAAAGGTGTTATATTAAAGAAGATATCGGGTAAAAATGTTACAAAAATCTGGGCCGGGGCGAATCTGCGGTGCACTTTGCGACCGCAGAATCAACATGCGGTCCGCAGAGTGACCGCAGAATGGCCTCAAAAATGACTCAAGTTCTGTTACAGAATGCGACCAATATGCGGTCCGCATTCTCGATATGCGATCGCAAAGTGCATCGCAGATTCACTATGCGATCGCATATCGACCGCATTTTCAAAACGATTTTTGGGAGACTTTCTGGAAAGCTTTGCGGCAAGAATGCGGTCCGCATAGCAGATTTGCGGTCGCATTCTTGACCGCAAAATTGACACTTTTCGGAAAAATTAATTCTCTACATTTTTTAAACTTAAATCACTACCAAGGGTCCGAACCGCGGCGAGCTTGAATTCTACGCATTCCTAACACATTATTCGGACCATGACACTATAGCTACTAGGTTTTATGCATAAATATTTTACGGGGCCTTACACTTATCTTGTCTCAAACCTCGCTTCTGGCCTCAACTTGGTGCCGAACAGTCCGAAACTAGTAAAATATTGTGTAAATTAGTCAATACGTATTCAAAATATCATATTCTAACTACTACTGTGATTACTCAACCCCAATTGAAAAATTCCTAAAATTCATCCTGGGTCCACATGCCCGGATTTCAAAATTTTTGAAGATAAATATTACTCATAACCTCCCGAACTTAAATATATAATTTTCACCCATTTGCATAATTTCTTTTGTGGTTAAAACCCATTTTTGTCAAAACCTAGGTTTTTCAACTAAACCCATAATTTTCACAATTTTACATGTTAAAATTTACCCATAATCTATTTATTAAACCAACGTAGGATAGGAATTACTTATCTTCAAGCCAGGTGAAACCTCTCTTCAAAGAGCTCAAACATTTCCCAAGAGAATGAAAATTGCGAGAAAATGGCCTAAGTCCCGTTTTGAAAACAAGACACTGCCCCGCTACCCCTTCTTCGCAAATGCGAAAAGGGTCGTGCATTCTCGAAGGCAAATGGTCCAGGCCCAGATAATTTAGCCATCCCAAAAGCAGCTAGGGCCTCGCGAACACGGAGTCTTACCTGCCTTGCCCTGCGCAAACACGAGGGCACCTGCACAAATGTGAAGACCTATGGTGCCATCCTTACCCATCTCGCCTTACCTTTCGCGAACGCAAAGGTCAGTACCCCAGTGCTTCCCGATCACGAGCTCTTTTCTGTGAAAGCGTAGCATAAAAATTCACCAATGTTACAGCCCATATTTTCGTACATGAGAGTATATCATATGTCAATTGATGTAAGCTCAGAAATAAGATTGTCTTTAAAAGTACATAAAGTAAGTTAATCGTGTTACCTTGGAGGTTACAAATATTTAATATCATGAATAACAAGTACGAAGTGTTTTGGAAGGCTTGGAAGCTAAACGAATTGAAGAAAATAAGTTTCGTCGAAAGTCGACAAGCGGGAAATGTTACAACATATACTTTTGGAGTGCTACTAGGGTTATTCATATGATAAGAAGGTTATGTTATGCGTTATTTTAATTGTATGATAGTCGTGTATTTTGTTTTTATGTCTAGCAAGTTGTGGAACAAAAGTTATCAAAGGTAATCACAAGTTACATTTGTAAATGTGCTGATAATTAGGTCAACTGTATCTACAATTTTCTACATATTTACTTTGAATTATGCAGTTATCTACCTACCAAATTGAATATCTACAAGTCTAATTTATAACTCATTAAAGTTTTTGTTGATACGATAATCGAGTAGAGAGATATTCATACTTTTGCGATATTGCACCAAACAGCTCTCTATGGGACCGACATAGATGGTCTATATATATATATATATATATATATATATATATATATATATATATATATATATATATAAGATACCTCAACCCCGTTTTAACTCTCATTTTTTCCAGTATCTCAGACCCTAGAAACCTAAAAACCTCTCTCAAGTTTCTCTTATGATCCAAGACCTAAACAAAGGGCACACAACATAAATCAAGCGTCAGTAATCCCGTCGCACTAGAAAGCTTCTTGTTCTTCTTGTTGGTAATTTTTGGGAGGTTCCGGCTCATATGGGAGGTCGTTTTAAGAAGTTTAAGTTCTGTAAAATACTCCCCAAAGGTTTTGATATCAACCCTAGGTTGTTTCAAGTCTTGCAAATAGATTACATTATATTCCAACACTAAATGTTAGTTCTAGTGAAGAACAATACCTCTTTGAGGTTGTGTTCACTGAGGATAGTTGTTGTCACGACCCAAAACCCGGTCGTGATGGCGTCCAGCACACTGCTAGGCCAGCCCGACCAATCAACTATAATTACGGAGCTATGAGCCCACTTATCCAATTTAGACAAAACAATTGTAAGTCAACATTTATAGAAATACCAAACCAGGCAAACCAAGTCCCAAAACAGTACAACTCCCATAGATCGACGGGTCAAGAGTCAAGAGCCTCTACATATAACGTAAGTGTAATAGTGTTCTACATGATACTCAGTACTGAAAGAAATAGAAGTACGAAATCAAAAGACAGATGGAAGGGATGTCAAGTCCTGCAGACTCTGCAGCTACCTCGACTATCCTGCAGATATCGCCTCGGACAACTACCGGATTAGGACTGCTGATAGGTACCTGGATTTTCACACAAGGTGCAGGGAGTAAAATGAGTACTGCCAGACTCAGTGGAGGGGTAAGACAGCTGTCACGACCCAAACCCTGGTCGTGATGGCACCCAACACATTGCTAGGCAAGCCCGACCATCTTATCCATTTAAACCAGCCAAATTTATTTAATACTGATTAATCGGCATGATTAGCCTGTTTTCATAACAAATCAAGAAGTGTAGAAATGAAATACAAGAACACAGTCCCAACCAAATCGTGGTGTCACAAGTCCGAGCCTTTACAAATAAGATCTACTACACAATCAAGTCTAAGCAGGACGGAGACAACAGAATGATAAAAAGGAAGAGGTTAGGTACTGCGGACGTCGGCAGCTACCTCGAAGTCTCCATAGAATGGGGATAATAAAGCAGTTGCAATAGCTCAACTGCCCTCCTGAACCTGTATATCTGCACAAAAAGTGCAGGGGAGTGGGGTGACTATATTTCAAATCAGTGAGTAATAATAATAAACAATAACTGAAAGTGAGAACATCTGTACTATCACTAAACAATTCTAAGGGTAACCTCACAGGTAAATGATCACTACGATGAATACTCTAATCTCCAGTCCACATCTATCTCAACAAGGTCCCACACTGACCAAATCATCACTCATACCGCTACGGTGTACACCCAACTCAATGTATGTAAATATATACATATGTCTATAATTTATAAGCATTTAAGTATATATATATGGATATGCATAAGTATAATGTTGCGGCGTGCAGCCCGCTCCAATATATATACCGTTGTGGCGCGCAGGCCGCTCCATTTAACATCGACGGTGCTCACTGGGGGATGTATACAGACTTCGGAGGGGCTCCCTAGGCCCAAGCGCTATGATACTGCGGCGTGCAGCCCGATCCACACATATATTACTGCGGCGTGCAGTCCAATCCAATATATATATACATATATAACTATATTGCTACGGAGTGCAGCCCGATCCCATAATATACTCCAGCGCTCACTGAGAATGTGTGCAGACTCAGACTCCGAAGGGGCTCCTACAGACCAAGCGCAATAATACTGCGGCGTGCAGTCCGTCCCACATGTATGTTACATGTATATTACTGCGGCGTGCAGTCCGATCCAATATATATACTGTTGCGGCGTGCAGCCCGATCCAATGTATATACTGCTGCAGCGTGCAGCCCGATCCAATATAGGTATATATATAATACCTCATAATGGGTCCTCGAACCTATCTCAGTCAGTATATGCTTGGCCCCTCATGCCCAATATGATATATCTCAGTGGGTCCTCGACCCTGCCTCAGCCAGTATAGACTTGGCCTCTCAAGCCCCCTCAGCTAGAATAGGGAATCCCACCCTAGGTAGTCTCTCTTGAAGTACACATCTAGTGCCGACTCATGATATGCTATACAGCTATAACTACGGCTGAGTGTATGTATCCAGCATGATATACTACGGCTGAGCGTATGTATCCAGCATGATATGAGGGTCACCTATGTATCCAGCATGATACGAGGGTCACCTAGTTTTACAGCTTTCCTTAATACTTCTACAGATCGGCACAAAGCCCCAAACATGGCTACCAGCCCAACTACACAGTTATAAGCTCATTCATAGTCATAATACACAATACGCTATTAGCCGGGAAGGCCAAGTCCAATTCCCCAATCACAATGTCACCACGCCCGTCACAACACGCGTGTCTCATCTCGACATAGCACTGTGAAGTGCTAGTACGGGGTTTCAAACCCTCAGTACATTATTTACTATCACCACTCACCTCGAACCGGTAGAAGCCTTAGTCCGCCTTGTGCTTGCCTCGCAAATCAATCTCCTCGGATGCCAAATCTGCTCAAAATCAATGATAATACATCAATATATGCCAAATTCACGCAACCCATTCGAAATAACTCAAATTGCATCAAAACCCACAAAGTTGTCAAAATCCGACTTTTGGTATAATTCTCGAAAAATTATGAAACTCACATTTTGGGAATCCTCGTCTCTCCACGAGTCTGTACATACCAAGAACTCCCAATTCGGACTACAAATGGTCCTTCAAATCCCCATTTTAAGATTTTTGCTCAAAGCCCTAATTTTCTTGATTTCTTACCCAAATTCAGAGAATTAATGGAAATTCCTTTGATAAAATCAAGTATTTAACTTATAAAACTTACCTCCAATGATTCCCCGTCGAAATCCCTTCAATTCCCATCCAAAAGCTCTCAAGAATGACCAAAAAACGGTGAAAAATGGGTTGATTTCGCGACTGGAATGTTTTAAAAATATTCTGCCCAGGCATTTTACTCATCGCGATCGCGGGAAAGGCTCTATGATTGCGGAGTACAAAATTTGGCCCAAAATTTACCCTTCGCGATCGCGGAAAAGGCTTCACGATCGCGTTGAACAAATTCCGGTTCCTCCGGATAGGCTTCAGTATAATGGTCATAACTATTTGCACACAAGTCCGAATGATGAATGGTTTGATCTTATAGAAACTAGACACATAGGACTATAACTTTAATTTGATGCTCATTTCCGGAATCCATAGACATTTCGAGATATAAGATTACCAATGTATACATGTATATTAGAGATCCTTCTCGGACACCCTATAGTGTAACATCCATAACGTTTTACACAGATGTCTAAATAAAGATTACTCTAGCTTTCGGAAAGCTAGACACAATGGGCTACAACTTTTATTTTTGAATCACCTTAAAATTCCTTTTAGATAAAAAGATATGAGCTTCCGAAATAGGATCAATGCATAGAAATTTTCCTTCTTCGCGATCGCGATTCATTAATATTTTTCGCACATTTTACTCACCGCGATCGCGTCCCATTGTCCGCGATCGAGTAGAACACTGCTACAGACATAAACCAGCTGTTAAAAATGGCCTAGAAAAGGTCCGAAACCACCCCGAAACTCACCCGAGGCCACCGGGACCTCAACCAAAAGCACCAACATGCCCTATAACCTTATTCGAACTTGTTCCAATCATCAAAACTCTATCGTTAACATCAAAATCGTCCGTTTTCAACAAATTCAAGCTTAAGTTAAACTTTAACTTCAAAAATTCACATTCGATCAAAAACCCGACGAAATGATGTCCGAATGACCTGAAAATTTGCAGGCATATCCAAAATCACCTAACAGAGCTACTGCAACTGTCGGAATTCCATTCCAACTCCCAGATCAAAATCTCACCTACCGTTTGGATTTCGCCAAAATTCAACGTTAGCCAATTCAAGCCTAAAACTACACTGGGCCTCCAAATTCACTTCTGATCGCATTCCTAGCCCATAAATGACCTCCCGGAGCTGACCGAATTATTAGAATTTGATTCCGAGCTCTCTAACTCACAAGTCAATGTCCAGTTGACTTTTTCCAATTATTCCTTCTTCTAAGAGACTTTTTGTCTCATTTCCAACTAAACTCAACCCGAATTGACTCAAACTCGCCAAACGTGCATATTGAAACATTAACACGCATTTAACGGGGATAACGAGGTGATAACTCACATGATGACGGGCCGGGTCATCACATTCTCCCAACTTAAGCAAACGCTCGTCCTCGAGTGGACCCAGAGTTGTACTAGATTCAACACAATAGCTGAATGACCTTACCAAGCATATACTCGGGGTGATACCACTTCACCCTATCTTTCATAAGTCCGATAACATAGTATAGCTGAATTTCCACAGTCTATCTGAACCATAAACCACATTGTACTTTCCGAAATCATATACCAAATCTGATTTCCACATCTATACTGAGAGTACACACGATCCAACTGTAATAGCCAAACTCGCCACTCCGGGTGAGATCACATGATGTATCATACAACCCAATCACTCGAGATGATAGTCTCTAATCACAACAACTGGCCACAATAACCAAATACTAGCAGAAAGAACCTTTCTCGTTAGATAGAGTCTTATTCCAACACTTTCATATCCTGCCCACGGCAACCGCACACGCAATATATCGAACCCATCTCTCAGGTCAACCATTCATGAATCCATTTCCCTTTTAATTGATACTACAACAGAATTCGAAGCCAAATCTCGATATTACCCTTCTAACCAACTGAAATCATATATGCTCGCACTCATTAATGACTCAAATGATCATTTAGGTTATAACACACCTCACTGGTGATATGAGGCCTCAACACCGGCCTAAGCCGCGACAAGCACAACACAAGCTCTAATAGGAAACGTCTGAACATACTAAAATCATGACAACTGACTCCAACAACAGAGCTGTAATTCAATTCCTCTGTAGCATCATATCATAAAACTGAGATCCCGTCTCACATCATAGGAATAGAGTACATGACTCGTTCTCGAAAGGTCATAACATCACGTGGCCTTGCTACGACTCATGATTCTATCCAAATACTATTACTCATGAAGCACCTCAAGTCACCATGCTTAGAATGGTCATCCACGCAAAGATCTAGGTCTGAACCCAAGCATTCAATCACACCTGCGGTGATACAATTGATGTACGCTATCAAATCTTGAAAGGACACAACCGATGTGTTATTCCCCGAGCGATACCCAATACAGACTATTCCTTAGAAGCTAGGAAGCATTGTATACAAGGTAACATATAGGAAGCTATATTTTCCACATCACACTGTTGCGGCGCACAACCCGTTCCAATAACATACATGTGGTGGCGTGCCACCCGATCCAGATACCATACCTGTGGCGGCGTGCCACCCGATCCTGATACCATACATGTGGCGGCGTGCCACCCGATCCAGATACTATACCTGTGGCGGTGTGCCACCCGATCCACGCATAATGTAGCAAAAGGGAATGCACATCGAGTCAAGTTGCTCGTTGCAACAAACACATATATAGCCTCAAGCTCGGTCGCATGAAACGATCCGACAAAGTTCCTCAATACCGGAACTGAATCAATGGTAGATACCTCTACACTGACATCCGCCACGAAGGCCCAATTGACAAAGCAATACCTACCAGCCGTCCGCTGGCCCTAGGGTACATCCACCCTGCTGGAGCACGATCTGATGCGCTCTGCCACGCAGTTGTGACATTTCTCTGATATAGTCCATATCACATTAGTCTAGACAACCTGACTTATGACAACCAGTCTGCAATCATATATCATTATTCAAATTCGTCATATCAAGTAACGAGAGAGCCACTAGGGCTTCCAATTACCAATAACCGCTAAACGATGTCGATACACACGACATACCACCACTGCGTAGGTGGATTAAGAGAACTTCTAGTTTCCAACACATATATAACACATGAATCATTATGACTGATTCCACATTCCACCGTACGAATACATAACACACATCAAGCATTCATTCATACCACGTAAGCCATTCAGAAATCTCCTTATGCCCTTTACAACTCAATCATCATTGTCAATCCAACAAGAGGATACCACCACACCACTAGATATTATCAGTTTATATTACCTGGCCCTTTTGACCATATACTCTGCCGAATTACTAGAATAGCAGTACCATTTTCCTCAATCACCAGGAAGATTGGTTCTCAGATTATTTGCAGCTGCCCACGCTGCTTGGGGATTTTAATGACTTCCCATATAATATGAACTAATCTCAAAACCTTGAACATGCCGTTATCACCTTTCCATAGCACATCGCATATACCATATTGCACCATAACTGCAAGACTCATTATTTCGAACACATACCAGGAGCTAGTCGTGCCCTTTTCATACTGTTCCAATTTACTAACAAGTTGTTCCATTTACCCAGTTTCCTTTCTAATTCATCTTTAATTCAATATTAGACTTTACTGTAGCACCATAATACATCAACTCATGTTACCACACGAGACTCGTACATAAGACCACACCGTCTAAGACTCACAGGCCGCTGAATACTCCCTCAGATGTTTCCCAGAGATACCACAATCTACAACACTTTACCTCGAAGAACTTCCTGCAATTTTGAATTCGTTATTATTACTCTCCAATATAGATACATAGAATCTCATCATCCCCATAACATAACAAAAGTCTTGATTTCTTCTAACGAAACCACGGTCTTTAGCCACGTACACAGTCTTAAGGCACCTGATTGTTGCAAGCGTAAATATTGAACACCGCAAGGCTATTCTCGGGCGTCATTCACCCTTAACCAGTTATAATTCAACTACCTTATTAAACAGAACCACTCGGGCCTTACTAGAACTCTGACACCGCAGAACATGATTACATACAGATACAATTAGCTATCTTTCTTTTCTATACACCGAACATTCTTTACCAACATAAGTTAAAAACATCCTAGTATTTCTTCACGTCTACGAAGCCCCATAACCTTCATCAAAATTTTCCTTCACCCTCGCCATTCTCGGCTAAATTTTTGCGACCAGAACTGATTCGCCAACATACCTTGAGACAGAACCAACATGACACATAACAGTGCAATCAGTTAATCAATAACAACCTCGCCAACTTGGCTCGAAGCCATAAATCAAAGTACTTTTAACCACTCATAGCATTATTGCTCAAACGATGCCGCAATGTTACAATGAGATTAAACTCGGGTCATTTACAAGCTTTGGCGGAGACTCGAATCATCAGAAATCTTAATTCTTTTGCACTTCTTGTATTCATTCACACACAACAGTTAAGCCCATTCCTTAGGTAACAAAATCTTTTCTGAGTCTCAAATGATTCCAAAAATTTTGACAGAGTTTACTTTGTAATTTGGCTTATCCACCTGCCAGAGAATCACCAAAACCACCCTAACAATACATCGGCAACTCGACAAAACATCACAATGTGTATCCACAACATAAATCTCATTACTACACGAATTATATTATCAGCATTAGTACATGAACGTGCGCTGCACCTGCCCAAATGATACATATGTCAAATATCTTTCACCACAATACTCATAGCACGACCAATTCAGTTTTCTTGAGTTTGAACTCATACTACCACACGTAGTGCACTTTACATTTCCACCAAGAGGCAATGAACATATTTCTCACGCCCATAGCTAGGGCTACATATCAAATCACAACAAGAACCGAATACCTTACAGCTCTCCCATTATCAAACTGCCATTTTTTTTACAACCAAAATCAATACCGATCGTATGAACTTCATAATACCGGCTCGCAAAATAAGCACCTTGGTGCTCAAGCCAAAGATAAGGATCCGGCCTCAAGTCCTCCCGACAAGGCCAATCATGAACTCATAGAGATTATATCTCGTCCCTCGATTGGGGAATCATAAGCCATCAAGGCAAATTTATCACTAAGCACTCGAGTGCACTTACAAACGTATAGAAAGAGTTTCAAGAATTACATCTCAAGCTGAATCAAGTACGCATGATAAGAATTGAAACTTTCCTAAAAGGTTTGCAAACACCCGAGGATAAGTACAGGCATCCCCGTACCGATCCACCAGACTCTACCAACCGGCTCATGACTCACGAGACCTGTTAACCTAGGCTCTGATACCAACTTGTCACGACCCAAACCCCGGTCGTGATGGCGGCCAACACATTGTTAGGCAAGCCCGACCATCTTATCCATTTATACCAGCCAAATTAATTTAATACTGATTAATCGGCGTGATTATCATAACAAATCAAGAAGTGTAGAAATGAAATGCAAGAACACAATCCCAACCAAATCGTGGTGTCACAAGTCCGAGCCTCTACAAATGAGATCTACTACACAATCAAGTCTAAGCAGGATGGAGACAACAGAATGATAAAAAGAGAGAGGTCAGGTACTGCGGACGTCGGCAGCTACCTCGAAGTCTCCATAGAATGGGGATAATAAAGCAGTTACGATAGCTCAACTGTCCTCCTGAACCTGTATATCTGCACAAAAAGTGCAAGGGAGTGGGGTGAGTATATTTCAAATCAGTGAGTAATAATAATAAACAATAACTGAAAGTGAGAACACCTATACTATCACTAAACAGTTCTAAGGGTAACCTCACAAGTAAGTCATCACTACGGTGTACAACCAACTCAATGTATGTAAATATATACATATGTCTATAATTTATAAGTATTTAAGTATATATATGGATATGCATAAGTATAATGCTGCGGCATGTAGCCCGCTCTAATATGTATACCGCTGCGGCATGCAGCCCGCTCCATTTAACGTCGACGGCGCTCACTGGGGGTGTATACAGACTTCAGAGGTGGCTCCCTAGGCCCAAGCGCTATGATACTGCGGCGTGCAGCCCGATTCACACATATATTACTGCGGCATGCAGTCCGATCCGATATATATATATACATATATAACTATATTGTTGCGGCGTGCAGCGCGATCCCATAATATACTCCAGCGCTCACTGAGAATTTGTGCAGACTCAGACTCCGAAGGGGCTCCTACAACCCAAGCGCAATAGTAGTGCGGCGTGTAGTCCATCCCACATTTATGTTACATGTATATTACTGCGGCGTGCAGTCCGATCCAATATATATACTGTTGTGGCGTGCAGCCCGATCCAATGTATATACTGCTGCGGCGTGCAGCCCGATCCAATATAGGTATATATATAATACCTCATAATGGGTCCTCGACCCTATCCCAGTCAGTATATGCTTGGCCCCTCAAGCCCAATATGATATATCTCAGTTGGTCCTCAACCCTGCCTCAGCCAGTATAGACTTGGCCTCTCAAACCCCCTCAGCTAGAACAGGGAATCCCACCCTAGGTAGTCTCTCTCGATGTACACATCTAGTGCTGACTCATGATATGCTATACAGCTATAACTACGGCTGAGTGTATGTATCCAGCATGATATACTATGGCTGAGTGTATGTATCCAGCATGATGTACTACAGCTGAGCGTATGTATCCAGCATGGTACGAGGGTCACCTATCTCTACAGGTTTCCCTAATACTTCTACAGATCGGCACGAAGCCCCAAACATGGCTACCAGCCCAACTACACAGTTATAAGCTCATTCACAGTCATAATACACAATACGCTATTAGCCGAGAAGGACCAAGTCCAAGTCCCCAATCACAATGTCACCACGCCCGTCACAAGACGTGTGTCTCATCTCAACAAAGCACTTTGAAGTGCTAGTACGATGTTTCAAACCCTCAGTACATTATTTACTATCACCACTCACCTCGAACCGGTATAAGCCTTAGTCCGCCTTGAGCTTGCCTCGCAAATAAATCTCCTCGGATGCCAAATCTGCTCAAAATCAATGATAATATATCAATATATGCCAAATTCACGCAACCCATTCGCAATAACTCAAATTGCATCAAAACCCACAAAGTTGTCAAAATCCAAATTTTGGTATGCTTCTCGAAAAATTATGAAACTCACATTTTCTGAATCCTCATCTCTCCACGAGTCCGTACATACCAAGAACTGCAATTCGGACCACAAATGGTCCTTCAAATCCCCATTTTAAGATTTTTGCTCAAAGCCCTAATTTTCTTGATTTCATACCCAAATTCAGAGTATTAATGGAAGATTCTTTGATAAAATCATGTATTTAACTCATAAAACTTACCTCCAACGATTCCCCATAGAAATCCCTTCAATTCCAGTCCAAAAGCTCTCAAGAATGACAAAAAAACGGTGGAAAATGGGTTGATTTCGCGACTGGAATGTTTTAAAAACATTCTGCCCATGCATATTACTCATCGCGATCGCGGGAATGGCTCTACTATCGCGGAGAAAAAAATTTGGCCCAAAATTTACCTTTCGCAATCGCGGGAAAGGCTTCGCGATCGCGTTGAACAAATTCTGGTTCCTCCGGATAGGCTTCAGTATAATGGTCATAACTATTTGCTCACAACTCTGAATGATGAATGGTTTGATGTTATCGAAACTAGACACATAGGACTATAACTTTAATTTGATGCTCATTTCCTGAATCCGTATACATTTCGAGATATGAGATTCCCAATGTATACATGTATATTTGAGATCCTTCTCGGACACCCTATAGTGTAACGTCCATAAAGTTTTACACAGATGTCCAAATAAAGCATACTTTAGCTTTATGAAAACTAAACACGATGTGCTACATATTTGGTTTGTGAATCACCTTAAAATTCCTTTTAGATAAAAAGATATGAGCTTCCGTAGTAGGATCAATGCACAGAAATTTTCCTTCTTCGCTATCGCGGAGCATTTCACGCGATAGCGATTCATTAAAATTTTTCGCACATTTTACTCACCGCGATCGCGTCCCATTGTCCGCGATCGCGTAGAACACTACTACAGACATAAACCAGCAGTTAAAAATGGCCTAGGAATGGTCTGAAACCACCCCGAAACTCACCCGAGGCCCCAGGGACCTCAACCAAAAGCACTAACACGCCCTATAACCTTATTCGAACTTGTTCCAATCATCAAAACTCTATCGTTAACATCAAAATCGTCCGTTTTCAACAAATTCAAGCTTAAGTTTAACTTTAACTTCAAAAATTCATATTCGATCAAAAACCCGACCAAACGATATCCGAATGACATGAAAATCTGCAGGCATATCTAAAATCATCTAATAGAGCTACTGCAACTGTCGGAATTCCATTCCGACTCCCGGATCAAAATCTCACCTACCGTTCGGATTTCGTCAAAATTCAACCTTAGCCAATTCAAGCCTAAAACTACACCGGGCCTCCAAATTCACTTCTGATCGCTTTCCTAGCTCATAAATGACCTCCCGGAGATGACCGAATCATTAGAATTCGATTCCGAGCTCCCTAACTCACAAGTCAATCTCCAGTTAACTTTTCCCAACTATTCCTTCTTCTAAGAGACTTTTTGTCTCATTTCCAACTAAACTCAACCCGATTTGACTCAAACTCGCCAAACATGCATATTGAAATATTAACAAGCATTTAACGGGGATAACGAGGTGATAACTCACATGATGACGGGCCGGGTCATCACAACAGCGTAGATAAGAAATCCACAATAAAGCACTATGTAAAGCTGTAACCAATACCCTGTAACAGTTCAATATCAACAGTAAAGTACCAACAAGTATTAACAACCTAGAATAACAGCTAGCAGATGTAGCTAAATGCAAGGAGGAGGTTAAGCGGCTCAAGAGTAGCTGGCTCGCAGGATCCCAATAACTGGCTCACATCCCATAAGTATACTCAACCGTCCAAGGAGGAGGTTTAGCGGTTCAAGAGTAGCCAATATCGCAATATAATATGCAACCATCCGAGAAGGAGGTTCGACGGCTCAAGAATAGCCAATATCATAATACAGTATCAACAGGTCGGACTAAGCCATAGTCCCCAATTCACAATCGACCCCGCACTCACAAGAGAGTACGTGTCTCGCCACTATACAGTGTCACAAAGTGGTGTACCGGGGTTTCGAACCCGCTGGTCATCACCCACATCTATTACTCACCTCAATACGGATTGACGACTAATCCGCGATGCCCTTGCCACGAGAATCAAGCTCCGCACCCATAGAATCTGATCAAATATAGTGGAAATATATCAAATTAGGCCAATGGGACATAACCCAATTGAAAGAACTCGAAAATACTCAAAAACACGAATTGACAAAACTCGAGCCCCGGGCCCACATCTCGAAAAATATCAAAATTCATATTTCCGGAATCCTCGTCTCGCCACGAGTCCGTACATACCAAATTCACAAAAATTGGAGTTCATTTGACCCCTTAAATCACTATTTCTATCCAAGAGGGTTTTCTACCCTTTTCAACAAAAATTCTCAAATTAAACATTAAAACTTGCAATAGATTTGAGTTATACCACCAAAATTGAGTTACGAACACTTACCCCGTTGTTCTCTCCAAAAATCCCTCGAAAAATTGCCCTATCCGAGCTCCAAATCGTCAAAAATGGCAATATATATTCGGACCTCAAATATATTCTGTCCGGCACTATTTACGTTTACTGTTTCACGGTTACTGTTCACGGTATTGTTCATGGCACTGTTCATGGGCACTGTTCACAACAGATTTTTCTGCAATTTCTGCCCATTTTCTAAGTCCGGAATTATTCCGATATACCTCCGAAACACTCCCGAGCCCTCGGGGCTCCAAACCAAATATGCACATTGACTCTAAAATATCACACGAGCTCGCTCGAGTGATCAAATCGCCGAAATAACATCAAAATCATAAATTTTCATCAAATCAAGGCCTAAGTTTCCAGAAACTTCTAAAAATACACTTTCGATCAAAAACCCGACCAAACGATGTCCGAATGTCTTGAAAATTTGTAGAAATATCCAAAATCACCTAACGAAGCTACTGCAACTGTCGGAATTCAATTCCGACTCCCGGGTCAAAATATTACCCATCGATCGGATTCCGCCAAAATTCCAACTTCGCCAAAATAGGCTAACTTCTTCACCGGGCCTCCAAAATTACTTCCAATTGCGCTTCTAAGTCTTAAATCATCCCCCGAAACTAACCGAATCATAAAAATTCAGTTCCAAGCCCTCTAACTCATAAGTTAATATTGGGTTGACTTTCCCAACTTAAGCTTTCCTTAAAGAGATTAATTGTCCCTATTCCTACCAAAATCGATCCGAATTGACTCAAAGTTTGGACACAAGTCACATTCGACATTATGACATCCGAATTCACTTCCGATCGCTTTCCCAACTCCAAAATCACCATACGGATCTATTCCCAGACTCGGAATCCCAAATGGACATCTATAACTCTAAAATGCCTTCCAACCCAAATTTATGAAATTTTTCTAAAACACTAACTTCCATGTGACGACCCAAAGGGTCATCACTGATTTAATTAATCATTTCGAGCTTCTGAGGCATTGAAAACCTCATTCTATGTTGCCTCGATTTGCGTGCACAGTCCGGGCACAAAGCTGAAAAATATTTATGTTGAAATATGTGAAACATGTGAAAAAGTAGAAGAATTTTGATATTAATATTGATATGGTTGACTTTGGTCAACATTTTTGGTAAACGGACCCGGATCCGTGATTTGACTGTCTCGGAAAATCCGTAGAAAAATATGGAACTTGGGCATATGTCCGGAATTGAAATCCGAGGTCTAGAACCCCGGTAAAAGAATTTTTCTGTTAAATTGTTTTCCGAAAATGTTTAAGGAAAATGAAACTGAATTTTGATTAAAAGGTACTGGTATCGGGCTCGTATTTTGGTTCCGACGCCCGGTACAGGTCATATATATTGGTTAAGCGCTTCTGTAAAGTTTGGTTGAAAACGGACGTCGTTTGACGTGTTTCGGCCTTAAATTGGAAATTTTGGAAATTATGAAATTTTAAAGAATTCTTGAGTTTTAAGGCTCAATTCATTGATTCTGATGTTATTTTAGCGATTTGATCGCGCGAACAAGTTCGTATGATGTTTTTGAGTTAGTGTGCATATTTGGTTTGAATCCCCGAGGGCTCGGGTGAGTTTCGGATAGGTAACGGGATGGTTTTGAACTTGAAATTTGCAGCAGAAACTCTGCAATTTTTGCACAGAGATTTTCTTCTATGCGATCGCATAGGTGAGGCTGCGATCGCATAGAGCAAAGATTAGAGGTCCCAAAAATCCTTCCGTGCGATCGCAATAGAGCCCATGCGATCGCATAACTTCCACTTTTCCTCCTATGCGATCGCATACTATCCTTCGCGATCGCATAGAGTAAGACTGAGGCCCAGAATTTCCTTCTATGCGATCGCATAAGAACTCCGCGATCGCATAGAGTAATTTTGCTGTCCCCATTTTTTCTTCTATGCGATCGCATCACAGGCCCTGCGATCGCATAGAGTAAAGTTTCGCCCAGTGAATTTAAGACAGAAAACAGAACAGAAACGGGATAAAAATCCCATTTCTGTTCAACTCTCTTCTCCACAACATTTTAGGCGATTTTTGAGGCATTTCTTCATCAAAGTTCATTGGGTAAGTATTGTTAACTCGTTTTCTTCATTTTTCATCAACATCAATCAAATCCTTAGGCTTAAACATGTATAAATTGGTTGAAAATTTGAGAAATGGGTATAGTTAGGGCTTTCAAAGAATTTGCGATTTAGACCTCGTTTTGGAGTCGAACTTAAGAACAAATTGTATATTTGAACTCATGGAAGATTGGGTGAACTTGTTTTGGTTCGAAACTTGAGTTTCGATTATGTGGGCCCAGGGTCGGTTTTTACTATTCCGGGCAGAATGTTGTAAAAACCATATTTAGCAATATGAACTAGTTTGTTAAGTAGAAATGATGATATTAAATCAATTGTGTATAGATACAATTGGATTGGAGTCAAATTCAAAAGGAAAAGGCATTGCTACGGATTGAATCGTTCGTAAACTTTCGAGGTAAGTGTTTGTTCTATCCTAGCTTGAGGGAATAGGATTATGTGTTATGTGTTATGTGATCGAGTGCGGTGTATGGGTTGTGGTGACGAGCATCCATACACTGGCGTCTAGTATGACCGTGAGTCATTGGAAAATGATATTTTGAGATATATTACAGGTGAATCATTATTGTTCTCCCTTGTTGGGACTTGTTGTGAAGATAATTATTGATTGCCCTTGATGGGACGATTTATGAATTGTTGTTTCTTTCTCTGCCCTTAACCGTGATTGTTATTTGGGTGAGGAAGAGTGATAATGCACGAAGGGTGATGCCGTGCCATGTTTATTTATTTATGCACGAAGGTTAATGCCGTGCCATGTTTATTTATTGATTATGCACGAAGGATCATGCCGTGCCCTCGTTATTGAACCATGTACGAAGGATCATGCCGTACTATGGATGTGAGGATGAGAGTAAAAGCACGAAGGGTGATGCCGTGTACTTTATTTGTTTATTTGGTGAGGATGAGAGTAAAAGCACGAAGGGTGATGCCGTGCAATTGTTTGCTATTCCTTGACTTGATATTACTTGTTTTTCCATTATATTTTATTTGGGTGATGCCGTGCAATTGTTTGCCATTTCTTGACTTGATATTACTTGTGTTTCCATTATACCTTATTTTCCTTGTGAACTTATTTGATTGTTATTTGGGTGAGGAAGAGTGATAATGCACGAAGGGTGATGCCGTGCCATGTTTATTTATTTATTTATGCACGAAGGATCATGTCGTGCCCTATTATTGAACCATGTACGAAGGATCATGCCGTACCATGGATGTGAGGATGAGAGTAAAAGCACGAAGGGTGATGCCGTGTACTTTATTTGCTTATTTGGTGAGGATGAGAGTAAAAGCACGAAGGGTGATGTCGTGCAACTGTTTGCTATTTCTTGAATTGATATTACTTGTGTTTACATTACACTTTGTTTTTCCTTGTGAAATTATTAACTGTGATTAATTGTTGAATTCTTTAAGATATTCCTTATTGTGTTAATACTTGATTATTTCTTGTTATTTTGTGGTACACATATATATATATATTGAATTGCACAGGTTATGTGGGTGTCTGGTCCTAGGCTTGTCACTACTTCGCCGGGATAGGCCAGGCACTTACTAGCACATGGGGTCGGTTGTGCTGATACTACACTTCTGTGCGTTTTTGCACAGGTCCAGGTTACGATCAGGAGCAGCAGCAGCAGTAAATAGATTGCGTGGGAGTTGATCATATTTGAGACCGAGGTAGCTTGTAGACGTCCGCAGGCCCGGCGTCTCTTTCTTTATTTATGTTAATAGCTGTAGTCTCATTGTTCCGAGACAAACAGAATTATGTTATATTTCTTTCATACTTTTATGTGTAGTATTCCATAGTAGTTTGTGAGTTGGTGACTCCACGTCTTGGGTAGAGGATTTCAGTATGATTTTCACCGTGTGATTCGTTATTCCGCATTTATTTAATTAAAATTTTGTTAAAAACAGGATAGTATGAATACAGTGGCTTGCCTAGCTACCACGAGTAGGCGCCATCACGATCCCGATGTTGGGGGAAAAATCCGGGTCGTGACATTCCACCATATACACTGAAATGCTCACGGGTTATCAAAAACCAAATTCGGACATACGTCTTAGTTCGAAATCATCATACGAGCATGCTGGAACTTTTAGATCCCAATTCCGAGGTCATTTACTCAAAATTCCAATCCTAGTTCATTTCTTCAACTTTAAGCTTTCAAAATGAGAATTTCCATTTAGATTTGACTCCAAACTTCCTGAATTTTAATTCTGACCATACACACAAGTCAATATACCTGAGATGAAGTTGTTCATGGCCTCAATCTGCTGAATGACGCGTCGGGACTCAAAACGACCGGCCAGGTCGTTACAATTGTGGGCTACGTTTGGATGAAATTTCATGTTTTTGCTACTGGATAAGGGATTTATAACATCCTACTAATTATTCTTAAGGTTGCTTGCATTTTGGTTAAGTTGTTAGGATGAAAAATTACAAGATAATACTTGGATTATCTTAAGGGACTTCTATGGTGTTGTATTGCGATTAAGGGCTGTTGTAAGCTAAATATAACTTATATTTCAGCTTGAAACTACTGTAAGAGATATGTTTATTGTGTTATTCCATGTTCTTAAGATTATCTTGATGTTGATTAAGTTACATAGATGGACTAGACATGGACTAGTGAATAAAGTTGCTAATTGAAGATAATTGGAGTTGTGGATTGTTTCCTTAGTTATAAATAAATGGTATGAGGATTTAATCATTGATGAATGACTTCATTATCTTGTTAAAATGCTTTAAGTTAATGTATGAAGTCTATAAGGGGTGATATGGGTTATACGGATTCCAATCGGAGCTTGCCACTCGTCGAGAAGTAGTAGTGACTTGTAGTTGTTATATGGTATTTTGTTATTGATATTTATATGTTTCTGGATTTATATTGTTGTTATTGATGGTATATGGTATTGGAAGAGGCCTTTCTTACATGGGAGATTCTGCCCAAAACTACAAGGGGCTACTGTTCAAATTGCGGACTTAACCTTTACTCAACACTGATTTTGAATCTTCGTATGCTATGGTAGAATGAGTTGAGTTGTTTGAAGAATTTCTTGGAAGGACTCAACATAGTTAAGGTTTTTTAAGAAACTTTCTTCTTTCTTTTGGTATGATCTAAATGAAACGAACATAAATGATACGCTATTTCATAACGGATCTACTCCTAGCAACTAAGGTTGTCCATATTGTTCTTTCCATATAAATTTATTCGAAGCATGTATGTATAATTATTGAATTCTATTGAGACTAAAATTGAATGGTGTGATGTCCATCACGTTAATAGAATGTGCAACGACTATACATCATTCTGAAAGGTTTGGAATGTAATTCCACGCGTTGAGCAAGTATTATATATTTGTATCTATTTTAGTCTATCGAGCCATGCTATAATCGTCCAAGTATGACACCTAATGTGCTACCACTAATCAGTAGAGATTTACCGAGCTCCATGTGACCGAATATGACTTTACCGAGCCTTATAATGGCTAGGTAAATTTTTACCGAGTCCTCTTCGAGGCCGGGTATGATATGATAATAAAGATGCCCACAGAGGTGTATGTTTTTAAAAGTGTATGCATATATATATATATATATATATATATATATATATATATATATATATGAATCATGCATTACAAGTCAGTCGCCTTGTAACGACCTAGTCGGTTGTTTTGAGAATTTATGTTTCGTTTGGCAGCATAAGGATTAGAGTAGTTTTGTATTATGTGTTATTACTTGCGTGCATGGTCGAGTTTAGTTATCAGATGATTTAGAGTCAAATTGGAAGACAGAATCTAGTTTTGAAAGCTTAAACGGTAAGTGTTTACCGGAATTTGATTTTTGTACAAACGGTCCCGGAATGGGTTTGAATGATTTCAACAGCTTTGGATGATGGTTATGGATTTAGGAATGCGTTTGGATTTTGATATGGATTTGGAGGTCTGTAAGGTAATTTGAAGCATTTCTGTGAATATTTGAAAAGTTGAAGTTTTGAAGGTTTAGAGGTTTGAACAATAGTTGATTATGGTGTTATCGAGGTCGAAATCCAATTTCGAGAGTTGAAAAAATTTCGCTAAGTAATTTTGGACTTGCTTGCAAAATTTAGCATCATTTTGAGTTAATTTGATAGGTTTCAGCGCGTGTTTTAAATGTTGGAAGATTTGAAAGTTAATAAGTTTGATTCATGGTGTGATTCGTAGTTTCAAAATTAGTTGACGTGATTTGATACCTCGAGTGAGTGTGTGTTAGGTTATGGAACTTGTTCGTTTATAGATAGGGTCCCGAGGGCCTTGGATGTGTTTCGATGGGCTATGAGACATTTCCTTCTATTTATGGATTGTTGTTTTCTATCATCTAGTTTCCTTTATCCTGTTCACATCCCTGTATCCGCATTCGCGTATTGTTATTCTGGAGGATGAAATATTTCCTCTTCGTGTTCGCAATCTTCTGCTTCCGTTCACGAAGTTTTGCCCCTCCTTTCTTCTCGTTCATATTCTTTCGCTTGCGTTCGCTAAGGTGTGCCATTCCCTTCTTTGTGTTCGCGACTACTTTACGCATTTGCTTCGTTGGGTCATTGGGCCATAGATTTTCCTCTCCGTGTTCGTTAAGCATATCTTGGCATCCTTAATATTTTTTTCTTCCTTGCGAATGCGATCAGTCTTCTACATTCGCAATGCATTGATGCCTTGTAGAATATAATACTCCATTTCGAGGCTTAGCCATTTTCACCATTTTTTAGTTCTAGAGCTCGGTTTTGAGCAATTCTTTGAAGGCTTTTCAAGAAATTTGATTGGGTAGGTGTTCTTTACCTAGAATTTATTATATTCCATGATGTTTTCTTATCATCTAACTTGTGCTTTGAGTTAAGGACAACTGGGAATTTGGAAGAAAAACTTTCCAAGTGTAAAGTTGTGATTTGAGGGACCAAATGGTATCAAAATTTGATATTTTGGTATGGTTGAACTCATATCAATATGGGTATTCGGATTTTTTGAAATTTATCAGGTTTTGAGGTACGGGCCAAAGGTCAACATTTGGGTTGACTTTATGTTTCTTATAGATACTGAGGATGTATGATCCGGAATAGTTTCTTATGAAATTTATTTATGCTTTGAAGTTATTTTGGCTATATTTGAGCCGTCCAAAGGTTATTTCACCCGAGAATTTCATTTTTGAGTATCAGTCTGTCTTCTTTGAGGTAAGTATCTTGACTAACTTCGTATGGGGAACTACCCCTTAGAATTTGAGTCTTCTATGCTAATTGTATCATGTAAAGTCCATGCACACGTAGTGTTAAGTACATGCCCAGGCTTCTTTGTGGAAAATTGACCTTTAGGGCTCTTATGTCCTTATGGTCACTGAATATGAAGTTGTTTTTGTTATGATTAACTTCATATTTAATAGTTTCACCTTTACATGAATTAGAATTAATTTCTTCATCACTCACTCTTTTTGCCTATTTGACTCTTATATGACGTGACTAAAGTTGTTTCCTCAACTATTGACATGCTATCTCTCCCTAGTCAGTTCTCAAAAATTGAAAGTATAATTATCTCTCATGTAAATGTTCATCCTTAACTGAGGTTTTTATTATCTTTCCGATATTTTTGAAATTATTGTATCTCTTTTGAAATTTCTCAACCTTAAAGAATTTTAGATATCCAATGTCGTAGTTGACTTGTCCTTATTTCAAATTATTTGACTTGTGTTATCTCATTGTTGATGAATTGTACCTTGTGGGATCGTTGTTACATATTATTTCTCCCATGTTGAGTTATTATTATTATGTCTAGTATTCTCTATTGTATTTATTATTTGTGATCGAAAGCCTTGAGTTGATTACCCGTACTCTTTATTTATTGTCATTGTTGATATTGTACTCAATGTTGTGATGCATGAGGTTTTTGCTGTGTGGTTGTTACTGTGAGGCAAGAGGTTTCTGTCGTACGGTTATTATTGTGATGCGCGAGGTTTCTGCAGTGTGGGTGTGGTTGTGTTGCACGAGGTTTGTGTCATGCTATTGTTACTATTGATATGTGTATATGGGGGTGACAAGGCGTGCTATAAATATGTGGGTTGCACATATGGCGAGACAAGATAGGAATGTTATTATGCACATGTGGCGAAAAAAGGCGGGCATTTACTTTAGTTTTGTGCACATGGAGAGACAAGCTGGGTTATGTCAGGAATTGATTTGTGATAGCCTGGGGAAATTCTTGTTGTTGATATTTGTGTATTAGAGTACCTACTTGTGTGAGTTTTACCTTGTGAAACACTATGGGAAATCTTCTTACGTGCTTTCCACTTTCTCTATACTTTCTAGATTGCCTTGTCGTGCTTCTTCATAGCTTGAGACCTCGTGAATGGCCTTCTTGGTGCTTCTACAGCTTTATCCTTGTCCATTAAGCTATGATATACACTTAGATTACTTGTGACTTAGATTTATTATTTTATTGTAATTAGCAATTTAGCTCGATATACATCTCTTTATGTGAGTTCTATATGTGGATTGGGTGGCACGCCGCCATGAGTATGTTATTGGGATTGGGTGGCACGCTGTCGTGGTTATGCTGTGTGGAGCGAGTTGTGCGTCGCAACCGTGTGATGTTGAGTATAGTTTTGTATATGCTATTTTGTATGCCTAGCTTCATGTTTTCTAAGGAAATCCTGTATTAGTGCATGAGTTAGGTAATTCCTTCCAGAGTTCGTTTTCCTTTCGTATCGCATTCGAATTGGTGGCATCTTGGCACATTGTGGCATCATATGAGGCTTTTGATTATGTCTGGGGTGGCTTATTGCTAAGCAGTTCATACTGGGTGAGACGAGAATTTATGGATTTAGGATTAGTGCAATATGAGTATATGAAGGAAATTGTGGAGATAAGACCATTATTTAGTCCTAGGAAATTGTGGAGATAAGGCCATTATTTATTCCTGAATGAGGTGATGGTTTTTGTTAGGGGTATAGACTGAACGATTTGTTGACTCGGCAGTTGGTTATGAACTTTTGCACACCTTTTTCCATCGTGGCGGTTGTAAAGATTGGAGTAGGACCTGTGTAATGGGGTGCAATGGAAGCATTGGATTAGTATAATTTTGGCTTAGTTGATCAGAAAATGTTGTTGTAGTTCGGTGAGTGAAGTGATGCAAGGTGAATTCAGAAGAGTTATGCAGCTATGTTTGGGTATAGTGTTTAGTGATTGATATGGCGATCTTATGTTGGGAACAGTTCGGGCATAAATTCCATATATTGGAATTGGCCTTTAAGGGGTATCTATTGAATAAAAAAAGAATAACTTCAGCATTGATCGAGCTAATGTGCTCAACTGAGTTGTGGTAGCACGGGAAGGTGCATACGATGTTAAACAGTGATTTCAGAGTACTCTAGTATAGTTATCAGCACGTTCAAGGATGAACATATGTTTAAGTGAGAGAGAATGTAAAAACCCCACCGGTCATTTTGAGTTCTAGCACTCCGTTCAACAATCGAAAGCCATGACCAGCTTCATTTCAGGTATTACAACATGTACACGTGGTTGGAATTGGATTCGGAAAGTTCGGGGTTGATTTGGAAAGAGGATTCTCATTTCGGAGGATTAAAGTTAAAGGAATGAACTAGGATGGGAATTTTTAGTAAATGACCTCGGAAGAAGGATCTAAAGGTTGCAGTAGGTTTGTATTGATGATTTTGGACTTGGGCGTAAGCCTGGTTTGGGTTTCGGATAACCCGAGAGTGTTTTGGCGCCTATTGTGTAAGTTAGCATTTTATAAGAAGTTTCCTAAGTTTGGCTTGAATTGCATTTCATTGTTATCGATGTTCGTTTAGGATTCTAGGGCTGTGAATAGCTCCGTATGGTGATTCTGGAGTTGGGGGCGTGATCGGAAGTAAATTTGGAGGTCTGTATGCCATTTTGGTGCCATTTCGCTAAAGTTTGAAATTTGCAAGTTTTTGAGAAGTTTGACTGGGGGTGGACTTTTTGATATTGCAGTCGAAATCCAATTCCAGAAGTTAGTGTAGGTCTGTAAAGTCAAATATGACTTGTGCACAAAATTTGAGGTCAATCGGACTTGATTAGGTTTAAGCTGGCATGACCCCAAACACAGTCATGATGGCGCCCAGAACATTGCTAGGCAAGCCCGGCCAATCACATACACATTTCAAGCTACAGGCTCACATTCTTGATTCAAAATCATTAATAACGAAGAAATATCCAAAAATTAGCAAGTTTATGAAAAACTACCCAATGACCAGTGCAAACATCCTCCCACGCATATGGGGGTCACGAGTCAAAAGCCTCTACCGTATAGCATAATAATAATACTGAATATATAATAATCTGAGTACTCAAAAATGTCAAAAACATAGAAACGATAGAGGAGTCGGGTCTTGCGGACGCCAGACAGCTACCTCAACAATCTCCGGAGAATACTCTGAAAGCAGCTAAGATCAACTCTATCCTGAAGTACCTGGATCTGCACACAAGGTGCAGGGAGTAGAGCGAGTACTTCCAACTCTGCGGTAATAGATATGTATAATGATATTGAAGGCAAGAAATCCCAAAATACCACACAGTAAAGCTATAACAGTAATTAATTTCGTTTTTAACAGTGTAAATCTCAGGAAAAATAGTAACAGATAGAGTAGATAAGTATAATGAATGAATGCAATGCAAATGTATATGAACGTTACGGCGCGTAGCCCGATCCATTTGGGTACCCGCACTCACTGTGGGGGTTCATACTCCGGAGGGGCTCCTATAGCCCAAGCGCAATATCATAGTAACATATATTGCGGCGCACAGCTCGACCCACTATCAGTCCACCTACATGCATGCAAGCCTCACAAGCATAAATAACTTACCATTTTTAGTTCTGTTTAACAGTAATTATAGAATTAGGTGTTCAAAATCTCAAAATTTTCAAATCATATTTAGACAGTGTTTAGCTCAGGACTGATATCATGAAAACATGCTATAAATCATAGAGACATTGATAACGATCCTCACGGGATCCAAATAACCGGCACACAGCCCAAATATATCCATAACCATCCAAGTAGGAGGTTTACCGGCTAATTTTTAGCTAACAACACAGTACAGTGCCACTCGGCCGGACTAAGCCATAGTCCCGAATTATAATCGACCAGCACTCATCATACAGTATGTGTCTCGCCTCAATAGAGCATCACAGAGTCATATACCGGGGTTTCAAACCCTTATGTCATCATCCACATCTATTACTCACCTCGAACCGAATCTAAGACTAGTCCGCTCCAAATCAGATCAAAACCAATATGAATACATCAAAATAGGCTAATGGATCATAACCCAATCGAAATAACTCGAAAAACACGAAGTTGGCAAAACCTGAACCCTTAGACCACTTCTCAAAAAATTAGGAAATTCACATTTCCGAAATCTTCATCTCGCGACGAGTCTATACATATAAAGTTTATTAAAATCGGAGTCCAATAGCCCCTTCAAATTCCAAATTTAATACCAAAAACTAAGCCCTAATTCCTCCAATTTCCACCCAATTTTCAGAGATTTAGATGATGATTCTACAATAAAATCACGTAATTAGCTCATAAAACTTATCTCCAATCGAAACTATATGAAATACTCTTACTCTCTCGTCCAATAGCTCCAAAATGTTCCCAACAATGGTGGAAATGAGTTTTTGCCCGTGGATGTTATGTTATAAAACCCTTCTGTCTGCCCAGGTATTTCCTCTATGCGATCGCATCCTCTCCCCTACGATCACATTGAACAATCTTTCCAGGCCTCCAAAATGACCTATGCAATCGCAATAACCACTATGTGATCGCATTGCTTCATAATCCAATACTAAACGATCACATTGCATATTCCGCGATCACACAACACAAAAATCCCCTAAGGACCCCAGGTCCATTACACTACGCGATCACATACCAACACCTGCGATCACAGAGAACAATCTTCGCCACTTATGCGATTGCATAACCCTGACCGCGTTCGCATTGAACAAAAAGCAAGGCCTCCCCAAACCTTGTATGTGATCGCGACAGAACCCCTGTGATCACATTGAACAAAATTCTGCAATATTTATGACAGCAAAAACTGATCTCCTTTCAAGCCAAAAATGATCTGTTGAATCTCTGAGATCACCCCGAGGCTCCCCGGACTTTAACCAAAACCCCTAACCTACTCCAAAATATAATAAAAACTTGTTCTAATAATAATACACATCCTTAAACACAAAAATCATCAAATCATGACGGATTCAAGCCTAAGTTTCACATATAACTTCCGAAACTCACATTCGATCAAAACCCGACCAAACGACGTCTGAATTACCTTAAAATTTGCAGACATATCCAAATTCACCTAACAAAGATACTGCAAATCTCAAAGTTCCATCCGATTCCCGGATCAAAATCTCACCTATCAACCGGATTCCGCCAAAATTCTAACTTCGCCAATTCACGCCTATTTCTACACCGGACCTCCAAATTCAATTTCGATCGCTCTCCTAAGTCACAAATCATCCTCTGAAACTAACCGAACCATCATAATTCACATCCGAGCCCTCTAACCACATAATCAATTTATGGTCGACTTTTCTAAAACAAACTCTATTCTAAGAGGTTATGTGCCTTATTTTCAACTCAAACCAATTCCATTAAACCCGATAGATACAAATACTTATATAGAAACATGAAGAAATACAATAAGGGGTAAACGGGGTAGTAACTGATGAGACGATGGTCCGGGTCATCACATAAGCATCGAAAGTAGAGGTTGAAAGTTCTAAAGTTCATAAATCTTGGATTGGAGGTTGATTCATGACTTTAGCATTGTTTGATGTGATTTGAGTCCTTGAGCAAGTCTGTAGTGTGTTTTAGGACTGGTTGGTGTGATTGGTTGGGGTCCCGAGGTCCTCGTGTGTGTTTCGGGTGGCAATCGCGCTCTTATTTGATGTTTCAACATTGTTTCTTCGGGCATAAAAGGGTACTATATTAATCAAGTGAGCTCCAAATTATGTTTTTATTATAGCATTAGACCCGTATCGTAATTTCGGAATCACAACAAAAAGAATCGTCAAATTTGGACATTGTATGAGGGAGTTATGCTGATTTTCATGTCGAGAAAAAAATGTTGGTTGCCGTCATAACCGCAGATGCGGAAATTTTTGGCAGATGCGGATATTTTCCGCAAATGCTAAAAAAAAATCTGCATATGCGGCAACTTGTGGAGGCAGAGAGATATCCTTTAAAAACCGAAGTTTTGCTCATTTTCACTTTATTTCTTCAATGGAAGCCGATTTTGGAGCAACGTTGGAGTTCCATTTTCATCACCAAGCATGTGGTAAGTGATTTCTACTCGTTTTGTATATATACAAGGTTTATATATGGATTTAGACTTGGAAAATTATAGAAAACTTGGGGTTTGAGGGAAAACCTAGAAAATTTGTATTTGTGGGATTTGACCATGATTTTGGGTATGGAATTTAGAGAAAGTTATATATTTGAGTTCGTGAGGCTATGGGTAATTCTTATCTTCAAAAAAAAATTTGGTTTCCGGGCACGTGGCCCGAGGGCATTTTGGTCAACTTTTTTATCGGAGTTAGGAATTGCTATAAATTAGATAATAATAAATAATTGAGCATATATTAATGGATTTGCGTAATCGTTAGCTAGTTTTAGAGCATGGTGCATCAAGTAGAGTCTTCGGAAGGGCGTGGAATGCCGGTTATGGATCTTCGGAGCTAGGGGAGTCTCCTTTCTAACCTTGTAAGAGGGAATTGCCCCCATTGGTAAAATAATTGATTATGTGCTCCTATTTGCGGGGGCTACATACGTGCAAGGTGACGAGAGTCCGTTCGTAGCTACTACTATGCTATTATCTGGGTAGTTAGGAACCAAAAGCTTGTTATACTTGGATTATTTATGAACCCATTGAAAACTTGAATTGCTTAAATCACATTGAATTAAGTGAATTTTAAAAAAGGATTAAACGTCATTTTTCCTAAATTTGTTAAAAGAGGAATTGTTATTTTGATAAATATTCCCCAGTAACTACTTAATTGACTGATAGAGCATATATCACTTTGTGTATCTACGTCGCATGCATGATTCGTGAGCAGGGTATATGTTTATTTATGAAATGGGCTGAATGCCTCGACAGATTAAATAGATGTATCTATGGTTTGGTTCATTCGACCCTCGGCAGTGCACATCTTACATTTCTGTTGGAGCGGGCCGTCGACCTCGGCATGATTTGCGCATCATATATATTCTGAGCACGTGATTTTTGCCACTCTTAATTTATTCCTATAAATTCGTTAGAATTAGATTTTTTTCTTTTATTATTTGAATTTTTAGGAATTAATTGCATGATTGTTTTGTGTCTCGTTTGCATTTTGTGTACATTTTTAGTTGCTAATTCATAAAATTACACAAAAATAGTACACTCGCATTTAAAATTCAATTTTTATATTTTTCAATTAATATTACTAAAACAAGAGAAAAATAATCAAATATAGTCTTTTCACAATTTTAATTTCTACATTTTTAGTTTTAGTTTTCTTTTAAAGTAGGAATTAGTTAATTTTAAAAATTAATTAGCATCATTTTTTATTTGGGTCTTTTATTTTACATATTACTTAAAATCGGAAAATTAAAAAAAATAGTAATAATAATGATGATAAACAATTAAATAAATAGAAAACAAATGAAGAAATAAATTAATAAAAAGGAATCAAGCCAACTATTTTGGGCCAAAAATTGAGCCCAAACCCCTCAAGCCCATTCGAAATTAACCCAAGCCCTATTGTATTACCCAGACCGGTCCAGCCCTTGACGCCACAAAACGACATCGTTTCAGTGGCAACCAATCATATCCGTCTAGGTTCTTTGTTCGGACGGCTCTCAAGTAGGGTGTATATAATATAAAAGTGGCCGAAAAAATCATACCCCTCATCTGGTCGTCTCTCCCATTACCCTAATAAACAAACCCTAGCAGCCCTTGATTCCTCACCCACTCTACGTAGGCTGCCGGCCGAAAATCGCTTCCGCCGGCGGCAATCACCCAAACTCGTTACACCACTACCCCATCTCAACCTCCTCGTTATGAATCCAACAATAATTTCCTTCAAATCATCGCCGAAGTCCTCGAATATTGAATCAAAATTCTGGCCAAAACCCTAAATCACCCAAATCCAACCAAAATTACACGATAGATTCTCCTCATCTCATTCTTTCTAAATCCCAAGTTGATTTCTTAAAATCTAACCACAGTTGCTCGAATGTTAGATCTAGGGTTCTGAGTTAGGGTTTTGGGGAATTTTCATCTTCTCGAGATTTCTCAATATTTGAGTGATCGTCATATGACGTTATTCGCCTATTTTGGCAAAGAATAGGCAAACAACATCATTCGGGGATCAAGCTCAAAGGCATTCGAATTGATTTTGATTCATGTAAGCTTATTTTTCTTATTTCTTTTTTTTTTTACTTTTTGTTTTATTTTATTTTCTAAGCTCTTGATTAGTGCTTATTTACCTTTCTTCTTCAGTATATGAGTAGGGGATTTATTAGAGTCAATTCTGCCCATTTCTTGAGTTTTCTTTTGATCTTATAAGTCTTCCCTGTCTGTTCATAGAATTTGTTTTAGCTCTTTTTGATTTTGTTTATTAGGTTTAGCTTCTTTTCCTTGATTTAGTGTGATTCATATTCGGACTGTTAATCTTGGATTTGCCATTCAGTGTTTTGGATTGCTGTTTAATTGATACTTTCCCATCGTTTGTTAATTTTAATTGATAGGGATTAATTTAAGATTAAGAATATACATTTAGTTTAATTTGTCTAATCATAGTATGTTTAAGCGTTACTATTTTTTTCACTTGATTCTTATTTGTTTTTAATTTACAATTTACTGCTTCATTAATCCAGTGATAGAATTAGCCTTAGAATATTAGTGTTAATTAGGTTTAAACAACAACAACAACAACAACAACAACCCAGTATAATCCCACTTAGTGGGGTCTGGGGAGGGTAGTGTGTACGCAGACCTTACCTCTACCCTCGGGTAGAGAGGCTGTTTCCAAATAGACCCCCCGCATCCTTCCCTCCAAGAACTTCCCACCTTGCTCTTGGGGAGACTCGAACTCACAACCTCTCGGTTGGAAGTGGGGGTTGCTTACCATCAGAGCAACCCCTCTTCCCCTTAATTAGGTTTAAGTTCTAGTTAATTAGTTCAACTGTTAGGATTATTATTAGCTGATTGGATATAGCTGAATATATTAGCCTTTAATTAATTTAATTGAGTTTTAACTAGGACAAAAGGGGTTTGGGTTGGTTAATAATTCCAAGGGATTTTTAGGGGTAGTTTGGGCATAGAAAAGGGTAGTTTCGTTAAGAATAGTAATTTCAAAATGAAATCAAGGGTAGTATAGGTATTGTATAGTTAAAAGAACACTCTAGGACCTTTTAGAAGGGAGCCTTAGTGCAAATTTCAGCTTTCTAGGAGCAGTAACTTGAGTAACAAATTAGGAAATGTCAGGCTAATCAGTCAAAAGGTAAATAACAAAAGGACCAAAGTGTTATAATTGAATACTGAAAATTGTCGTTCAATTTTACCAATAAAAGGCAACCCCAATGCATTCTTTAACAAGTTTTAGACACCACTGAAAATTCCCAGAGTTCCAGCCATTAAAATTCCCTCTCAAAGCTATTTTTCAGTTTTTAGATCAGTATTTTTGAAATTCAAAACTGCAAAATCCAAAAATAGTAGAAAAACATAAAAACCAAAACCATTTTACTATTTCATTGCCTATTTCAATCATTTTCAACTTCCTATTCGGTGATTCTTAATTTTTACTTTAAGGTTGAGTGTTAAAGTATCATGAGGTTCTTTGTTGCTTCAATTCGAGTAAATTTAGTCCTATTAAGTGGGTTTTAGTTCAAGTTGAGATGTAATGAGGATTCAAGAGTATGTTAAATAGGATTTTGGACTTTTGTGAGCTCATTCACATTGGTTTTTGGAGCGATTTACTAAATCCTCTGTTAGCCGCTGCATATTCTGAATTTTAAAGGTATTCCTAGGCCATTCTAGAGTTTTTCAGGGTTGATTTCGAATTTATTATCACTGGCTGAATTCTGGTTTGTTTCTTATTTGAACCAAATTTCAAGTACACACACTAAAAACTATATAATGTAGCTTCTTCAAGTCAAAAACATGAAATGGAGTGGTTGTTTCCGTTCTGCAGTACACTTTATTGTGTTTCTAATCAATTACACTATTTGTAATACATTGCTCTCATCTGTAGGTTCATTGTAATTAAATTGGACTGTTCTGAATCGATTTAGCCCATCTTAGACTGTTTTGAATTTCAATATGGCATTTGGAGATAGTAGATTCTCATTTGTAATAAAAAAAAAACTGGACAATGTGGGTTGTTTGCATTGTTTAATAATGATATCTTAGCCTGTTTCATGTTATAGTGTTATGAAGTTTAAGATCTAAACAAAAGGTATTCATCAAGCTAGTTTTGTCTTTTCTATTTGAAACTAGTGAAATGCTAGGTCTATGCTGAGCTTTTTTTTTGGGAAAAATTTGAAGTTATTATGCTGTAGTTTACTAAATAACGAGTGAGTCTTTACTATATTTCAGGATGCTATAGATTGAATAAAATCAGCCTATCAATACGAATTTTATTTTTAAATATAGTAGGTGTTCAACTTGGACGTATTTGAAGGTCTATTTTTTCACAAGTTACTACATTAATTGTTAAAATTGGAATCCAATGTTATGAGACCTCATTGAAATGGGCATTTAATTTAAGCTCTAGTTTTAGGCCTGAGACTAGCAGCAGGCTGGAGAAATTTAAGTCTCCGATTGGGCCGTTATTATGACCCAACGCTGGATACCCCCATGTCCGCTATCCCTAAAAGGCTGACGCAGTTATTCCTTTTTCTGAGCCCATATGTACCAAAGCCCAAAACAATGCTGAAATTAAAAAAAATTTCCTAAAAGCTGTATTAGGAATGGAGGATTAATTTACACATATAAATTTGGGTTTCGAATTAGGTAGAGGGTTCAAGATAGAAGGGTCTTCCCTTTTGTTTGAATTCGGACTTTAATTCGGGACTCAAATTTATAAATGTGTTAATTGGCCTTTTAGAGAAAAATAATAAATAGAAAATGTTTCTTTGCTTTAGGTTGGCCTTCTAGTAAATGAGACGAGCCTCGCCCAAACCAAATGCAAATTGTGGGACCCTCATTAATTCTATTTAAAAAATTTCATGGCCTCCCAAAAAGATAACAAAGCGTCAGTCTCTTTAGACGCGATTTTAATAAAATTACATTCCTAAACTCGGGTGGGCATTTCATGCAACCCAAATCTAAATAAAAAAATGTTAAATAAGAACGTGTCAAGGATCCAGGTGTATTTTATGTGACGTGATCTGAAAATACGTTTTTAAATGACGTTCACTTTCGTAAATATAACCAAAAAGCAATACTCCTAAAATTCCACTATAGGTTAGAGCATGTAAAAAAGTTAGATTTTTAACCATTTGTAATAATTTAAGCAACCGTTATAGAACCACGGGATCCGGTGGTACCTAACACCTTCCCTCGGGTCAACAGAATTCCTTATTCAAAATTTCCGGTTCGCAGACTCCAATTGGGAAGTCGAAATTTTCCTCGATTTGGGATTTAAATCGGTGACTTGGGAGACCAAAAGTCAATCCTTTCCCAAGTGGCGACTCTAAAATATAAATAAACAATCTCATTTTGAATAATGTCACTTTAAATGAAAAAACTCTCTTATATATTTGTCCTGCGGGGTAGGTGTGTAAAAAGAGAGGTGTGACAGCTCTGTCAACTCTGCTGGGGATACGAACCCAGAATTCCAATTTAGGGTTCAAGATTTCGAGCTTTGTTTAATTATTATATTTGGATTTTATCTAATTTTTCTACATGCTTCAATGCTATATGTGCTAAATATTTACTGATTTGATATCAGTTGAAACTGTATATAAACTGTCGCGAATCCCTTCCTCTTTCTGAATCTTCTACAACATGGAAAATGGTGCACTTCGTGTAGCTTATCTTCTGTTTAGAGTCTTTACCAATTTAGAACGAGGTTTGGATAAGTTTCTAAGCCGGCGGAGCTTCTGTATCCCCGGTACGCCACCTCCCACTCGACTCGAGTTGTCCGCTCGGGTAAGCCAGGTTTAGACCAATAAGCCTAGGGTTTAAACCTAGAAGAAACATAAACTCATGTCGGATCGCTACTTGGACGTTTATTTGCATCATGTGCATTTGACTTAGGGGACTCAACACAGGAGTTGGGTCCATCTAGGACAGGTGACCTGAAATGAAAATGACCATCCTGATGCATCTTACGTGCTGCTTGTGCATTTATTTTCTCGGTTTTGGATGTTGATCGGCTTGTATATAATGAGTGAAAATTGTGAAAATTAGCAGTGTTAGGACTAAGTGAGGGTAGCAATTTATTGTAAAAAAAATTAATGCCTAATTAGAACCGAAATACTACAGGATTTTTGAAAAATGAAAAAAAGAAAAAGAAAGAAAAATATTGAAAAATAGAATGAAAATTGTTGTTCAAAATAGTTTTGATTTTGGCAAATCTGCCTGAACTATGCTGATTTGATTCTCATCAGATGTGAGATACATAGGCAACCCTCATCGGGTCCAACCACGCCTTTTGCAAAAATAACAAAAAAATATCAAATTTTAATTTTTTTCGTTATAAATAAGTCGGGTGATGCCATTCTTGGTTAAAATAAAGTCGAATGTCCCTCAAAAATGATGTTGAAAGGCTGTTTTTGCAAGGATAGCCACCCTGAGTCATTTTAAACTGTTTTTGGGCATAGCCTTAAATTTTCCCTTTCAAAAGTGCTGAAAGGTCGTATCCGCAAAATCGAGTTTTGTTTTCTTAATTGAAACTTTGTAAAAAATAGCCACTTTGTTAAAATAAGCCATTACATGGCTAGTTTGTTATAGTCGCAGTTGACATTGAAACCTTCTCAATCTTGCGAAGGCATGTGGCGATGCCGAATGATCCCCCACGTTCCATAAGATTTGAAGTTTTGATGTATTCATGATCAATTTTTAATCATCGAGTTTGTAGTTTCTTAAACAAATTTTGCAAAAAAATAGCCATTTTATCCTTAATCATTAAATCCCTCTAAACAAAATATGCAAGATGGATTCAAACAACATCGAAACCTTCTCAGTCCTGAGCGAGATACCCCTAAAGCTCCAAATGTGGTGGGATGACCTAGGAACTGGAAGTAAAGAAACAGTGGAAAAAAAATTTGGCGGCCTTGTGGGACTCAAGAACATAAAGCCGAGAAAGGATATTGTTGAAGCATTGATACCGTTCTGGGATCCAACACGAAATGTCTTCAGATTCTCCAATTTTGAACTCATACCGACATTGGAAGAGATGGCAGGGTTTGCATGTCACGACCCCAAATTCGGTCGTGATGGCGCCCAGCACACTGCTAGGCCAGCCTGACCAATTAACAACAATCACGGAGCCATAAGCTCACTTTATCCAATTTAAGCATACGGAAATAATTCAACAGTGATAGATACATATTAAAAACAGGGAACCAAGTCCCAACACGTGCCAACTCCCATAGACCGAAGGGTCAAGAGTCATGAGCCTCTACGGAATATACAAGTGTAAATAGTGAATATAACTGTGCACAAGTGTGGGATGATCAGAACAAAATATAGACAAACTGGAGAATCAGGTCCTGCGAACGCTGGCAGCTACCTCGACTGTCCAAAAGCACTCCCGAGCCGCAATGGAATCAGCTCTGCTGTAATGTACCTGGATCTGCACACAAGGTACAGGGAGTCGGGTGTGAGTACTTCCAACTCAGCGGTAATAAAAGTAAATAATGCTGAAGGGAAGAAAACCACGCAAGGCACTATCTCTTGCTACACAATACGGAACTATCATAAAACTTCAAAACACTATCATTTTATTCCTTTTTAGCATATGTGAGTAGATTATTTAGAAATCTCAATTTTTAGCTACTTTCTTTCATTATAACATACCAATACCTGGGAGAATCTCAAGCAGTGCAAGTCAACACTCAAATCAGCCTCTCGGGCTCAGCACTCCTTAACAATTTATACCAGGAGATCTGGTCAATAAAGCAATAAATGCACATGTGCCAATAAAGTATGAGTGCTAAAATGTTATGCCACGTAGTACACGTAAATCAATGTATGTATGCCATGTAATGCATATGACTGCTACGTCGTGTAGCCCGATCCTTTTGGGTACCCGTGCTCACTGGGGTGTCCAGACTCCGGAGGGGCTCCTACAGCCCAAGCACAATATCAATATCACCCCTGCTGCGGTGCGCAGCCCGATCCATATACCACAGCGGCGTGCAGTCCGATCCATGCATGTGTATGCATATGTTCACATGAATGTCATGCCCTAACATATGGCCCTCGGCCCCAATCAGTCTAACAAATAATCAAGAAAGCCCTACGGCAACAATATCATATTAGCTCACAACAAAAAAATATTATTAAGACCTTGTTCAAGTTTTTCATAACCTTATAAAAATGCTGAATAGCAATAATTCCATTTTAAACCTTAAATTTAGAATAAAATATGCTCAGTGTTATCAAAACAATGATACCAATCCTTGAAGGATTCAAATAATTGGCACGAAGCCCAAACGTGATAATTAGTCCAATTCATTTTAACAATTAGGTGTTATTATTTATTACGCGGGACGGACAAAGTCACGATCCCCAATGGTGCTCTACCCCACGCCCGTTATTCGGCATGCAAGTCACCTCAACACAACACTAAGATGTGCAAGTCCGGGGTTTACTAACCCTCAGGACATCATTTACAAGAATTACCCACCTCGAACCGACGAAAGCTCATGCCCTCGATGCCTTAGCTCCTCGAACCGGCATCCACGCACGTCAAAACTAGAACAAATCAGCACAAATATATCAAAATAGGCTAATGGAACATCACCCAATCGAAAGAACTCGAAAAATATCAAAAATCACGAAATTTGCAAAACCCGAGCCCCGGGCCCACATCTCTAAAAACTTCGAAACTCGTATTTCTAGAACCCTCGTCTCGCCACGAGTCCATACATATAAAATTTACCAAAATCGGAGTTCGATTGGCCTTTCAAAACCCAAATTTTCGTTTTCAATATCTAGGCCACAATCCTTCACAATTTCTACCCAAATTCATGAAGATTGATGTTAATTCTACCATAAAATGATGTTTTTGAGTCAAGAAACTTACCTCCGATGAATACCCGATGATTTCCCAGCGTTTTCCCGTGATTTCTTCTCTCTAGGGCTCAAAAATTATGTTTTGGGTATATGAACCCGTGAGCCCTCTGTTCTGTGATTTTAATTTCACTGCCAGACCAATTTGTTCTACGCGTTCGCGATGGTCTTCACGCGTTCGCGATACTCAGCTCCAGTTTACCCTTCGCGAACGCGATGCTCCACCACGCGTTCGCGATGCACAATCTCCCAGCCGCCGGGTTCTTCTTCTACGCGAATGCGTACACTCCCACGCGAACGCGATGCTCTCCCCTTTCCTTCTACGCGATCACGACTCCCAGTCACGCGAACGCGAAGCGTCACCTTACCTTGCTTATGCGAACGTGACATCCCTGCTCACGAACGTGATGCTTTGATCCGCTTGGCCTTCGCGAACGCGGCCCATGCCACGCGAACGCGAAGGCTTAATGCCTGGGCAGTAACCTGCAATTTACAGCAAGCCTTTTCCAAGTTCAAAATGCCCGATTGATGGTCCGAAATCCTCCCGAGGCCCCGGGGACCCCAACGAAAACCACCAACATACTCCAAAACACGATACGAACTTGTTCCAATCACAAAAACACCATCCTAAACATCAAAATTACCAATTACACATGGATTCAAGTCTAAGTTTCTTCAAAACTTTCAAAACTAACATTCAATCCAAAACCCGATCAAACGACGTCCGAATGTCCTGAAATTTTGTGGACATATCCAAAATCCCATAACGAAGCTACAAGAATTGTCGGAATTCCATTCCGACCCCCGGATCAAAATCTCACCTCCCATCCGGTTTTTGCCAAAATTCAACCTTAGCCAATTCAAGCCTATTTCTACATCGGGCCTCCAAATTCAATTCCGATTGCTCTCCTAAGTCATAAATGATCCCCCGAAACTAGTCGAATCATCAGAATATCTGATTCCGAGCAGTCTAACTCAATAGTGAACTCTAGGTTGACTTTTCATATTCAAACTTCCTTCAAACATGCTATTTGCTTCATTTTCAATTTATTTCACTCCTAACTCACCCGATAGGCTCTAACACTGATATAAAAGCATAAAACATGTAATTGCAACATGACAGGGTGGTAAATTCCCGTAACGACAGGTCGGGTCGTTACATTGCAGGCCTTAATGGGAACATGCGAAGTATATATCCCTTATCACCGAGACCGTTCACACTCCACAGATTCTTAGATTTGCTGAACATTAGTCGGGATATCCGTGACCCGTGTCTAGAGGAAGGGTATTGCACTTTGCACTTCCTCTATCATCAATATGGAAACACAGGGGGCTTTGAAAAACCTAACACAAGCTTGACACACGCTAGAAACAAAGAAAAATGAGAGGCCAGACGAGGGTTAGCATTTATGGTGGCTTTTCTAGGATTTGTTATGTCACGACCCCAATCCCGGTCGTGATGGCGCCCAACACAACTGCTAGGCAAGCCCGACCATTTACACTCTCATCCCGAGCATGAAGCTCAAATCAATTACCTGAACATTTATGTCAACAATAAAGCATAATTGTATAACCACCCCAGAGATCTAGGGTCACGAGTCTGGAGCCTCTAAACAAGATCGGATAACAACATCTAGACCAAATACTAAAGTTTGAATAATTTATATACAAAGGAAAAATAGAATAAGAAGAGAAGCCAGGTTCTGCGAACGCCAGCAGCTACCTCAGCAACTCGGATAGATACTGATAAAAGCTGGAGTGCTCGTCTATCCCTCATGTGTACTTGAATCTGCACACAAAGGTGCAGGGAGTAGGGGTGAGTACTAAGTACTCAGTGAGTAATAAATATATACAAGTAACTGAAAGTAAGAAATCCACAGAATACCACATAATGAAGCTAAACTACAGTTTGATTCCTCCTACGAACTAGCAACAACAACAGTACATTACCACTATCATAGATAATTCATAAACAAAGATGCAATGCAAAGCACATAACCGCTACGGCGTGTAGCCTGATCCATTTAACGTCGACGGCGCTCACTGGGGGTGTGTACAGACTCCGGAGGGGCTCCTACAGCCCAAGCGCAAATACCGTTCCGGCGTGCAGCCTGATCCTCATATCAACCGCTGCGGCGTGCAGCCCGATCCTCATATCAACCGCTGCGGCGTGCAGCCCGATCCATTCTCAGTCCACAATATGCATATGAGTCACACAATAGCTCAACTTATTTATTTCCAGGTTCCAATTCATTTAATTATGAAAATACTTTAATGCTTATTTAATTTTGCAAAATAGATGACTTAGCATTTCAATACGGTGCTTTCAAACCAGGACTGAGATCAGTGATTAAGCAATTAGAGCAATCACATATATAACTATCCCCTAGGGATACTACAGGTCGGCACAAGGCCCCAAACATGGCTTACAACCCACAAAATATATCTAACACAATGTGCGTTTCAACCGTATATAGCATATTATTCACATCGGGGATGGACTAAGTCTGAATCCCCAGTCACAATCAATCCCGCACCTGCCACGGGGTGCGAGCCACGCCCTACTAGCGTCACAATGTGCTAAGCCGGGGTTTCGAACCCTCAGGATACCATATACACTAACTACTCACCTCTAGCCGGTCAAAGACTCGTCCGCGATGCCTTTTACTTTGAATTTTGCCGCCGCGTGCGTAGAATCTAGTCAAACCACAACAATTATATTAAATACGGGTCAAAGAAATAAAACCCAATTCAATTTATGCGAAATACGCGATAATACACCAAGTTGGTAAAACCCGACTCCGGGCCCGCTGCTCGAAAAATTCCTAAATTCATACCAACAGATTCCTTGTCTTGCCACGAGTCCGTGCACATAAAATTTATCAAAATCGGAGTTCGAATGGCCTTTCAAAACCAAAAAATTCATTTTCATGATTTAGGCCCTAGTTCTTCACAAATTCTACCAATTTCAGGAATTTTGGTATTTATTCTAGCATAAAATCATGTTATTGAGTCAAGAAACTTACCTCCAGCGATTACCCATTAATTTCTCTCTTAAAAATCACCTCAGAAGCTTCTTCCCGTTCCAAAATTGGAAGAAAACTCGACCTGCTCGTTCTAGGTATAGTGTTCACGCGTTTAACTACTCCCAATGGATTCCTTGTGAAATTATAATGAATTTAGGCTTTTGAATCACTCAATTTGACCTTATAATGAAGGAGATATGTAGGTTTTAAGATTTGCAAATAGTGCAGGTTTTTAATACGCCGTCAGGGGCAGTTTCGTCATTAACCTGAAAATCTGGCCAACCTTAATAAAATAGCTATAAAATCCTCATACGATGTCCAAATTCGATGATTCTTTTTGCTATGGGTCCGTAATTACGATACGGATTTAATGCTTCATTCAAAACAGTAATAAGTGATTATTTGTTCAATATGATACCCCTTTATGTCCAAAAATACGACGTTGAAACATTAATTAAGAGCGTGATCACAACCCGAAACACATCCGAGGCCTCCGGAACCTCAACCAAAGGCACCAACATATCCAAAAATATCATCCAAACTTTTTCCAATCATCAAAACACACCTAACAACACTGAATCATCAATTCACATCGGATTCAGGCCTAAGTTCTTTCAAAACTTCCGAAACTAACATTTGATCTAAAACTCGACCTAAACAGCTCCGAATGATCTAAAATTTTGCACGCATATCCCAAATCACCTAACGGAGCTACTGCAACTATCAGAATTCCATTTCGACTCCCGGATCAAAATCTCACTTACCGTTCGGATTTCATCAAAATTCGACCTTAGCCAATTCAAGCCTAAAACTTCACCGGACCTTCGAATTCGATTCTGATTGCTCTCCTAAGCCATAAATGATCCTCCAAAACTAGTCGAATCATCAGAATTCAATTCCGAGCTGCCAAAGTCATCGGTCAACATTTGGTTGACTTTTCCAACCTATTCTTCTCAAAAAGGGATTTATGGCCTTATTTCTATCTAAATTCCCTCCGATTTGCTTCTAACTTTCCAAACACATATAAGTTATCATATTGAAGTATTAAATGGAGAAAATGGGGTGATAACTCCCCTAACGACGGGCTGGGTCGTTACATTCTCCCCAACTTAAACAAACGCTCGTCCTCGAGCGTACCTAGAGTTGTACTAGAAGCAACCCAATACCTGACTGACCTTACCAAGCATATATGCGGGGTGGTACCACGTCACCCTATCCATCATAAGTCTGATAACACAATATAGCTGAACTTTCACGGTCCATCTGGAACATAGACCACATTGCACTTTCCAAAATCATATGCCACATCCGACTCCCACGTCTATATTCAGAATACACTCGAACCAACTGTAATAGCCCATACTCGCCACTCCAGGAGAGATCTTATGGTGTACCAAACAACTCAATCACTCGAGATGATGCCCTCTAATCACAACAATTTCCCACGATAACCAAATATTACCGAAAAACCTTTCTCGTTAGCTAAAGTCTTATTTCAACACCTTCATGTATGTTGCCCAAGGCAACCGAACACACGATATATCGAATCCATCTCTCAGGTCATCTATTCATGGATTCATCCCTCTTTTAACTAATACCACGATAGATTTCGGAGCCAAACCTCGATATTACCTTTCTAACCAGCTTAAAACACATATGCCCGCACTCATTACTGGCTCCAATGATCATTTCGATTATAACACACCGCACGGATGATATGACACCTCAACGCCGACCTAAGCCACGACGAGCACAACGCATGCTCCAATAAGAAACGTCTGAACATACTCAAATCATGACAACTAACTCAAACAAAAGAGCTGTAATTCAATTCCTCCGTACCATCTTAACATATGACTGAGATCCAGTCTCGCATTATAGAAATAGAGTACCCGAATTCTCCTCGAAAGGTCATAACATCATATGGCCTTGCCACAACTTATGATTCCATCCAAACACTATTACCCATGAAGAACCTCAAGTCATCTCATCATGCTCAAAACAGCCACGCACAGATCTAGGTCTAAACTCAAGCAATCAATCTCACCCACGGTGAAACAATTAATATACACCATCAAATCTTGTAAGGACACAACCGATGCGCCATTTGCCGAGCGACACCCAACACTGACTTTCCTCAGAGACTACGAAGTATTATGCACAAGGTAGCGTATAGAAAAGCTATTCTCCACATCACACGGTTGCGGCGTGCAACCTGCTCAAAATAACCTACCTGTGGCGGCGTGCCACCCGATCCCGATACCATACCTGTGGTGGCATGCCACCCGATCCAAGTAACTCATGGCGGTGTGCCACCCGATCCACGCATAAATCTCACAAAAGAAATGCACACCGAGTCAAATTGCTCATTACAATAAACATATATATAGCCTCATGCTCGGCCACAAGAAACACATCCTACAAAGTTCCCCAATACCACCGCCACCCGATCCACGCATAAATCTCACAAAAGAAATGCACACCGAGTCAAATTGCTCATTACAATAAACATATATATAGCCTCATGCTCGGCCACAAGAAACGCATCCTACAAAGTTCCCCAATACCGGAACTGAATCAATAGTAGAAACCTCTGCACTGATATCCGCCACGAAGGCCCAATTGACAAAGCAATACCTACCAGCCGTCCGCTAGTCCTGGGTACAACTACCCTGCTGGAGCATACTCCGATGCACTCTACTAAGCAATTTGTGCCATTTCCGACATAGTCCATATCACATTAGTCTAGACGACCTAACTTATGACAACCAGTCTGAAATCAAGTATCGTAACTCAAATCATCATATCGAGCTAAGGGAGAGCCACTTGGGCTTCCAACTTCCAATGATCGCTAAACGGTGCCGATACACACGATATACAACCACTGCATAGGCGGATTACGAGAACTTCTAGTATCCATTACCTATATAACACATGAATTACTATGCCTGATTCCACACTCCATAGTACGAATACATACACACATCAAACATTCATTCATACCACGAAAGTCATTCAGAGATTTTTCCTATGCCATCAACAACTAAATCATCACAGTCGATCCAACAAGAGAATACCACCATACCACTAGGTATTATCAGTTTACATTACCTTGTCCTTTTTGACCATATATCCTGCCAACCACTAGAATAGCAGTACCATTGATCGATTCTTAAATCACCTGCAGCTACCCGCACTACCCAATAATTTTTTTTTTTGACTTCCCGTATATTATGAACTGATCTCAAAGCCTTGAACGTGCCATTACCAATTTTCCATAACACATTGCATATACCATACCACACTGAGATAACATGGAAACTTCTATCCTTTTCCTACGCCGCAAACATCGACGCACTCAACTAGTCAAGGACTTTCATGATTCCATATAGAAGAAAACTCATTACACATTCCCAGCTTCGCATACTGACCGAAATATACTCCCTTTCAAACCACGGTAGAACACATCACAAACTTTTTCTCCCAATTCATTGAACAGATGAACTGCCAGGACTGAGTCCCTTTTACCCAAACCCAGCTAAGCAAACTGCCAGCACGCAAGAGCGTGTTGCACAATACCTGCAAGACTTATTACTTCGAACATATGCCAGGAATTAATCTTATCCTTATTACACTATTTCGGTTCATTATCAAGCTATCCCATTTAACCAATTTCCTTTCTAATTCATCTTTAATTTAATATTAGCCTTTACTGTAGCACCACAATACCTCAACTCAGGTTACCACACGAGACTCATACATAAGACTACACGGTCTCGGGCTCACAGGCTGCTGAATACTCACTCAATGTTTCCCAGAAGTACCACATTCTACAATGCTTTATTTTGAAGAACTTCCTGCGATTTTGAATTCGTATCATTACCTTCCAATACGGATACATAGAATCCCATCATTCACATATCATAACACAAGTCTTGATCTCTTCTAACGAAACCACCGTCTTTAGCCATATACACAATCTTAAGACACTTTACCGTTACAAGCAAAGTCTTGAACACCGCAAGGCTATTATCGGGCGTCATTCACCCTTATTCAATTATAATCCAACTTTCTTATTGAACAGAACCACTCGTGCCTTGTTAGAACTCTGACACCGCAGAACATGATTTCATACAGATGCAATTAGCTATCTTTCTTTTCTATACATCGAACATTCTTTACCAACAGCAGTTCAAGTCATCCTAGTATTTCTTCACATCTACGAAGCACCATAACCTTTATACGAATTTTCCCAATAGACTAGAGACAGAACCAACATAGCACACAACAGTGCAATCAGTTAATCAATAACAACCTCCCCAACTTGGCTCGGAGCCATACATCAAAGCATTTTTAGCCACTCATATCATTATTACTCAAATGATGCCACAAGGTTATAGTGAGATTAAACTCAAGTCATTTACAAGCCTTGACAGAGACTCGAATCATCAGGGACCTTAACACTTCTGCAATTCTTGCATTTATACACACACCACAGTTAAGCCTACTATCTTTAGGTGACAGAAATCTTTTCTAAGTCCCAAATTTCTCAAAAATTTCGGCAGAGTTTCCTTTGTAAATTGGCCTATCCACCTACCAGAGAATCACCAAACTATTCTAACAATACATCCACAACTCTACAAGACATTCCAATGTATTTCAACAACATTAAATCTCAATATTATATGAATCATATTATCACAATTTATACCTGAACCTGCGCTACACCTGCTCGCATCATGACACATATCAAATACCCTCCAGTTACACATCCGAATCAACCCACCTACTTTGCATCAATCTAGTATTTCAGTACAACACCTTCCACCAGGATATACATAGCATAATCACTTTAGTCTTCCTAAGTCTAAACTCGTTCTACTACACGTAAGGCACTTTACCTTCCAACTAAGAGATATGATAAATATTCACCACGCCCATAGCTCGGGGCTACACAACAGATTACAATAAGGATCTAACACCTGACAGCTCGTACACTATTAAGCTGCCATTTCCACATTTAGGAACAATACCGATCACACGAAATTTCATAATATCAGTTTGTAAAATCAGCACTTTGGCGCTCATGTCATAGACAAAGATCTGGCCTCAAGTCCTCCCGACTGGCCCAACATGAACTCGCAGAGATTATGTCTCACCCCTCGACCAGGGAATCACAAGCCATCGAGGCAATTATATCATTGAGCGCTCGAAGCGTACACAGACGTGTGGAAGGAATTTCAAGAATTATATCTCAAGCTGAATCAAGTTCGCACGATAAGAATTCCAAGAAATGTGAAGTGTTTCCTAAAGGTTTGCAGCCTCCCGAGGATAAGTACAGGCGTCCCCGTACCGATCCACGAGACACTACCAACCGGCTCAAGACTCATGAGGCCTAGTAACCAAGGCTTTGATACCAACTTGTCACGACCCCAATCCCGAACGTGATGGCGCCCAACACAACTGCTAGGCAAGCCCGACCATTTACATTCTCATCCCGAGCATGAAGCTCAAATCAATTACCCGAACATTTATGTCAACAATAAAGCATAATTGTATAACAACCCCAAAGATCTAGGGTCACGAGTCTGGAGCCTCTAAACAAGATCGGATAACAACATCTAGACCAAATACTAAAGTTTGAATAATTTATATACAAAGGAAAAATAGAATAAGAAGAGAAGCCAGGTTCTGCGAACGCCAGCAGCTACCTCAGCAACTCGGATAGATACTGATAAAAGCTGGAGTGCTCGTCTATCCCTCCTGTGTACCTGAATCTGCACACAAAGGTGCAGGGAGTAGGGGTGAGTACTAAGTACTCGGTGAGTAATAAATATATACAAGTAGCTGAAAGTAAGAAATCCACAGAATACCACATAATGAAGCTAAACTACAGTCCGATTCCTCCTACGAACTAGCAACAACAACAGTACATTACCACTATCATAGATAATTCATAGACAAAGATGCAATGCAAAGCACATAACCGCTACGGCGTGTAGCCCGATCCATTTAACGTCGACGGCGCTCACTGGGGTGTGTACAGACTCCGGAGGGGCTCCTACAGCCCAAGCGCAACACCGCTGCGGCGTGCAGCCCGATCCTCATATCAACCGCTGCGGCGTGCAGCCCGATCCTCATATCAACCGCTGCGGCGTGCAGCCCGATCCATTCTCAGTCCACAATATGCATATGAGTCACACAATAGCTCAACTTATTTATTTCCAGGTTCCAATTCATTTAATTATGAAAATACTTTAATGCTTATTTAATTTTGCAAAATAGATGACTTAGCATTTCAATACGGTGCTTTCAAACCAGGACTGAGATCAGTGATTAAGCAATTAGAGCTATCACATATATAACTATCCCCTAGGGATACTACAGGTCGGCACAAGGCCCCAAACATGGCTTACAACCCACAAAATATATCTAACACAATGTGCGTTTCAACCGTATATAGCATATTATTCACATCGGGGATGGACTAAGTCTGAATCCCCAGTCACAATCAACCCCGCACCTGCCACGGGGTGCGAGCCATGCCCTACTAGCGTCACAATGTGCTAAGCCGGGGTTTCGAACCCTCAGGCTACCATATACACTAACTACTCACCTCTAGCCGGTCAAAGACTCGTCCGTGATGCCTTTTACTTTGAATTTTGCCACCGCGCGCGTAGAATCTAGTCAAACCACAACAATTATATTAAATACGGGTCATAGAAATAAAACCCAATTCAATTTATGCGAAATACGCGATAATACACCAAGTTGGTAAAACCCGACTCCGGGCCCGCTGCTCGAAAAATTCCTAAATTCATACCAACAGATTCCTTGTCTTGCCACGAGTCCGTGCACATAAAATTTATCGAAATCGGAGTTCGAATGGCCTTTCAAAACCAAAAATTCGTTTTCATGATTTAGGCCCTAGTTCTTCACAAATTCTACCAATTTCAGGAATTTTGGTGTTTATTCTAGCATAAAATCATGTTTTTGAGTCAAGAAACTTACCTCCAGCGATTACCCATTGATTTCTCTCTTAAAAATCACCTCAGGAACTTCTTTCCCGTTCCAAAATTGGAAGAAAACTCGACCTGCTCGTTCTAGGTATAGTGTTCACGCGTTTAACTGCTCCCAATGGATTCCTTGTGAAATTCTAATGAATTTAGGCTTTTGAATCACTCAATTTGACCTTATAATGAAGGAGATATGTAGGTTTTAAGATTTGCAAACAGTGCAGGTTTTTAATACGCCGTCAGGGGCAGTTTCGTCATTAACCTGAAAATCTGGCCAACCTTAATAAAATAGCTATAAAATCCTCATACGATGTCCAAATTCGATGATTCTTTTTGCTATGGGTCCGTAATTACGATACGGATTTAATGTTTCATTCAAAACAGTAATAAGTGATTATTTGTTCAATATGATACCCCTTTATGTCCAAAAATACGACGTTGAAACATTAATTAAGAGCGTGATCACAACCCGAAACACATCCGAGGCCTCCGGAACCTCAACCAAAGGCACCAACATATCCAAAAATATCATCCAAACTTTTTCCAATCATCAAAACACACCTAACAACACTGAATCATCAATTCACATCGGATTCAGGCCTAAGTTCTTTCAAAACTTCCGAAACTAACATTTGATCTAAAACTCGACCTAAACAGCTCCGAATGATCTAAAATTTTGCACGCATATCCAAAATCACCTAACGGAGCTACTGCAACTATCAGAATTCCATTCCGACTCCCGGATCAAAATCTCACTTACCATTTGGATTTCATCAAAATTCAACCTTAGCCAATTCAAGCCTAAAACTTCACCGGACCTCCGAATTCGATTCCGATTGCTCTCCTAAGCCATAAATGATCCTCCAAAACTAGTCGAATCATCAGAATTCAATTCCGAGCTGCCAAAGTAATCGGTCAACATTCGGTTGACTTTTCCAACCTATTCTTCTCAAAAAGGGATTTATGGCCTTATTTCTATCTAAATTCCCTCCGATTTGCTTCTAACTTTCCAAACACATATAAGTTATCATATTGAAGTATTAAATGGAGAAAATGGGGCGATAACTCTCGTAACGACGGGCTGGGTCGTTACATGTTATTTGCCCAAGGAAATACGGTCACATAGACCTCGGGTTAGTAGGAACGATGGATGTGTCTATGAAGAAACCTACTAGCACGGTTGTTTACTTGATCGTTGAAGAGATATATCGGGCTCTAACCAAGTGTCGGGAGGGCGAGAAATTTGTTCAAAGATGTAATCTCTTACTGCAAATATGGATTCTGTAGCATCTATGTCACCGTACAGGGTACATGAATTTCGGGTTAACACATCTTAGTTGCATCAATAAATTTGAAACCCGGGTCACATATATTGACTTTCCCGAAGGTGTTGAGGCTTGGTCATCATCTTTAAGATTGTTGAATGCGGATAAGGTTGAGTGGGCTTATGGGTGGTTCCCACTACTGAAATTGTCTACACATCAGCAGAAGTCCCTAATATTCTTCTAATGGGTATTCGAAGTATACAACCTTACACTCCTTACAGGGTCCTACGACATTTTGGAAGGTTCAAAATAGTGCATAATGATGAGGACTTGAGTGAACAAATTATTGAGTTGTGTCCTAAAGCTGCTTTCCCGGAAGCAAGAATCAGAAAGATATAGAATGAGAGTCGATTTCTGCAACCTGACACCATGATACAAGATTGGGCAAGGGGTGAAGTTGACCTAAAATATTTTACATGGTTCGGCAAAAAGTTTCAGATTACTGGGAGACCCACTAAGAGACCTCATGTACAGAAGTTTACAGACGGAGCCAAAGTCCAATGGGATTGGTTGACAAAAGAGAAAAGTGTACAAATAGCGGCTGATGAAGGGGAGAAAAAGAAATTGGCCCTGGAAAATGAAGCTCTTAAGGCACAGATTCAACAAATCAAAATCGATGCTAGAAATCGAGAAAGAAGCGTGTCTGATGAAAGATTGATAACGGGATTAAAAAGCAAGTGTTGGATTGACAAGAAGAATTAGAAAAACCTAAAAGGAATATGGCATGACTTCGAGCACACTGGGCCAAGAAAACTAAGGAAAGAGCCCAATATGTACAATAGCTGAAAAGAGACTATGAAGGAACCATTGCCAACATGAGAAGAAAAGCAAATACTCGAGAAGAAAACATAGCCCGGCTAGACAAATACTTTCAGGCTAAAAGGGATCGTTGTTATGAGATGATTGCTGAGATCAAAAAGGAAATAAAATTGTTACAAGACATTCACCTTCAAGATTTGCGAGTACTAGAAGCCCGCACCCAACAAATAACCTGACTTCTTCAAGAAAAGTGTCAAATCAGGAAAAGGATCCAACTCATTGCACATTATATTGTCAAGAGGTGCCAGAATGGTGAACATATCTATAGTACCACTTTCATTGCTTTAGTGATGCTATTACTCGACAAGTCATGAATGATTTAGCGCAACTGCAAATGGGGTCTTGCGTGTAGGCTCACGGCAATGCCGAATGACGCCTCGCGGGCACCAGGGTTTAAAGTTTTTATGTACTCCTAGATTAGTCAAGTGCGTATGTTATTTTGAGTTTTTTTGTATTTTCCTTTTTGAAAAAAAAAACAAATAGTCTAATAATTTGTAATCGCAGTTGTCATTAATGAAAATATGAATATTCCCAAAAATTGTTTCTTTATTTCTTGCATATATTTTTGCATTTATTTGCAAGAACTAAGATTTGTCTGATTCATGCGAGGTCATGATACGTAGGCAAAATACATAATATTCGACCGTGATCTTGAGAAAAAGAGAAAAAGAGAAATATGAAGGAAATAAATAAAAGGAAAAACAAGAGAGAAAGAGGAACACAAAAGAAGGCAATAAGGCATTGAGAGAAAACCAGGGCCATAGAAAAGAAAAGCATAAAATGAAAATGTGGGAAAACAGAATGAGAGAAAACAAAACAAAAAGAGAAAAGAGAAAATGAATAAGATAAAAGTCGGGATGACACATGCAACCGAAGAAAACATGTAGATATTTAGTTAATTGTGTAGATGCATCACACTCGAATGTGTAGTTACCTATCTATTACTTGTTTCACACTAACAGTTTTTATTGTCTTTCCAGCTGAGTTTTTAGAAAACGTGGTTGGTTTGTGGTAAGCTGGTCTCGCGTTGATACTTTACTAGATCAAATGGAAGCACCGATATGTCATCTGAAATGGCCTTGCCCGCGATCAACATATCTGAAGACAGCCCACTCTTTGGGATCCCAGCCTCTGAATCCTACACAGCTAAAAAAAATTGAATACTGAGCTTGTGTTTGATAGAAATGTGGGATGCTCAGAATAACATGAAAGAACCACCAAGCACTATCCCTGGATTTCCGGAGTTGTTCCCTAGATGGGGAGGGGTTACCACTGTCTCCATCAGTCATCCAAATATTCCTCTAGGCAAACCTACCCTGACTGCTAACTTTTTCGGAACATCCTCTGAACCTTACACCCAAGTGTTCCCATCTGGGACTGCGCCCAACATCTTCATTTCTCCACTATCCTCTACAACAACTCAACCATCACTCCCAAAACATGCTTTTGACCCTTTAGTCTTCACATTCCAGAATCCGATTTTTCAGGCAGACCCTCCTTAATATCCACAATATACATATTGCTAGCCGGCATATGAGCCCACACTGGAGCAGGACGAAAACTCCTAAGGCCACAGATCGGGATGACATGACAAAGAGGATGAAGAGTTTGGAATAGAGTCTCAAGAATATACAAGGCTTAAGCGGGTAGAAAAGTATTTCTTACAATGATTTGTGCATGTTCCCTCATGTGCACCTTCCTGTGGGATACAAGATGCCAAAGTTCATGAAGTACGATGGACATGGCGATCCCATTGGCCACCTCAAAAGGTATTGTAATCAGCTACACGAAGCTGGTGGGAAAGAAGAGTTACTGATGGCCTATTTTGGAGAAAGCTTGGTGGGCATAACATCGGAGTGGTACATGGATTAGGACATATCTCGATGGCATATCTGGGATGACATTGCCAGAGATTTTGTTTGAAAGTTTCAATACATTATAGACATTGCGCCAGACAGGAACTATTTGGTGAATCTCAAGAAAAAGCCTTCAGAAAGCTTTCACAGATATGCAATCAAGTGGCGCGAGCAGGTGTCAAGGGTAAAGCCTCTAATGGACGAGTTGGAGATGGTGACTGTTACTTTACAGGCCCAAGAAACAGATTATTTTCAAAACATGATGTCTGCCATGGGTAAATCTTGCACAGAGGCCATAAAATTGGAGAAATGGTGGAGAATGGTTAAAAATTGGGAGGAAGAATGTACATGGAGCCTAGACCGATGTTTTCACAAAAATCCCCTCAGCACTATTACCCTCATACAAATATGGCTTATGTTTATCCACCCTATGCGGTCATGAATGCTCAACCTTTCGGCCGACCGCAACTAGTAGCTAACCAAAATCCACCTCCATTCCATAGAAATCAACCTCCTTACAATAACTAGTATAAACCCCGACCACCACAAAATAACTTTCGCCCTCGAGAGTCACCTACACAACAAACGTTTACACCGATCGGTGAACCCTAATCCACCTTATTCCCTAAGATCGTCTAGATGAATTTGTTGTAGCCCATACCCCCAAACAGGCAAAACCCATCATATTAGTGGGGTGCCAGATGTGCATAGCATTCAGGAGCGTAGGGCACAACACTGATAATTGCTGGACATTGAAAAATGCTGTGGAAGATTTAATCGAACAAGGGAAAATAGTGTTGAGGGATGAAGAAGACCCGAATGTTACCACTGCTCACAACAACGGGCCGATAATTGGGATAATCTTTGAAGATTGAGAATTTGATCCAGCCTTAAAATACATAATTGCTATTGCCGATGCCAAAAAGAAGGCTAGGTTAGCTTTGTAGCAGGAAAAAGGAGAGAAGAAGAATAAAGCTATCAAAATTGAGCCTGAGAGGAAAATTGAGGCGAAAGTAGAGCCTGTGCCTCCTATACACGGGGTTCTTTATGTATCATGGGGTCGCTAAGAGATACCACTTGTCGTGAGCACTCCAAGCAAGTATGAAGTAAAGAAAGGGACACAAATATACGTGTCAAAAGGGACCTATGTGGTGCGGGGGATAATTAAACCGCCTCGGCTGAGTGAGCTAGTGGTTATTGGACGCGTACCATAGAAGCCAATGATCAACTCCTCTGTAGTGCCGTGGAACTACCAACAAATTGTGGTTACATATAAAGGCAAAGAATTTACGGGAGAACTCCCAGGAACCACCCCTGTTGAAAAATATTCAAATGTACATGAAGTCAACAATGCTACAAGAAAACGCTTTCCATCTAAGAAGTCGGTAAGTGCCGAAGAAGCAGAGGCCTTCTTTCAGAAGATCAAAATGCCTAACTATGATACGGTGGAGCAATTAAGAGGGTGTCCGGAGCAAGTGTCACTATTGTCATTGGTGATCAAATCCGCCGAACATCAGAGGATCCTCATGAAAACCTCGAACGAGGCATATGTGCCTAGTGGAACATCTGTTGAACAACTTGAAAGAATGGAGGAAGGATTTTTCACAATCAATCAACTCTCTTTCAGCAAGAATGATTTGCCACCCGATGGGAGCCACTCATAATAAATCCTTACACCTAACTATCCAATATGAGGGTTACTATATTAAGCGGGTCATGGTGGATGGAGTCTCAGGGGTTGACGTTTGCCCACTTTCCACGTTACAAAGAATGGAGATCAGATTAGGGAGGATTTGTCCCAACAATGTCTGCGTGAGAGCTTTTGATGGCATCAAGAGGGACATCATCGGCGAAATTGATTTGATACTAACCATAGGCCCAGTGGATTTTGAGGTAACTTTCCAAGTGTTGGATATGGACACATCATATAATTTTCTACTGGGAAAGCCTTAGATTCATGCTGCAGGAGTTGTACCTTCTACCCTCCATTAGATGGTAAAATTTGAATATGAGGATCAGGAGATTGTGGTCCATAGGGAAGATGAGAAGTCTATCTATCGTGACACGTCTATTCCGTACTTAGACGCGATAGAAGGAAGTGAGCACATCATCTATCAAGCCTTTGAAGTTGTGGTAGCTGATCAATATGAGGAAGGAAGTCTGTGCCCCCAGCCTTTCCTGTCTAATGCTTCAATCATGGTGGCCAAAGAAATGATTAGACATGGCTTCAAGCCAATATAAGGATTGGGAAAAGCTTTGCAAGGAATAGCTGAGCCGGTAACTCTACCCACTGTGAAAAAGTATTTCGAGATAGGCTTCCACCCTACCCTAGATGATGAAACATGGGCTGAGGAAATGAAGAAAGAAGGGTGGGTTATGCCATATCCAGTGCCATATTTTTATGAGACCTTTGTCAAGCCTAAGTATGTTGAAGAAGAAGATGATGAGGTTTTCACGGCTGAGTAAATCGAAGATATCTATGGAGCCATGAGAAAAACACTTTATAAGACCCACATGGTCGAGCTATGGTGAGGGACAAGCACCGCTGAAGTTCTCTACATGGGACCAGACGCCAAACTCAAAAGTTTGAAGGCTACGCCATTCCCGATTAGGCGGGAGTCCCGGTAGATTAGCCTTGTCACCTTTTTCTGCATCTCGGGTTATTTCAGGGTGTAACTCGGATGTTTCTTTTAGTTTCCTGTCTTTTAAATTCATGAATGTAAAACCTTTTATCTTCCCAAATTCCAAGAAATGAAACCAATATTTCATCGTCCATTTTCCTTTTATTCTTGCTGATTTCATGTTATTTGCGTTTTTGATATTCTTTTCAATTGTAATAATGCGGCTTTAAATAACATGACATGCTTGCGAACTTCATGCCCTGACTCAAACACGCTATCTAACTGTGAAATAATGAATCAAGAACCGGAACATGATGAAGAATAGGCTTTTAGGGAAATAAACCGAGGACTGGAACAATTTGAGAACAAACCTAAGCAAAATCTGAATGACACCGAACCGGTTAATTTGGGAACCGCTGAAGAAATAAGAGAAACCAAAATAAGCATTCACATAGATGAGAAAACTTGAGATGCAATAATCCAGCTCTTGTTTGAGTTTAAAGCTTTGTTTTCTTGGTCATATGACGATATGCCAGGACTGATTATGGATTTAGTGGTGCATAAACGGCCAATTTACCCTGATTGCCCGCCAGTGCAAGAAAAGCAAAGAATGTTTAAAACCAATAACAGTGATAAGATCAAGGAAGAAATCACAAAATAGCTGAAGATAGGGGTAATTCGGGTGGTCCGATATACTACATGGCTAGCCAATGTGGTTCCTGTGCCAAAGAATGATGGGAAGACCCGGGTGTGTGTGGATTATCGAGATTTGTATAGGGCAAGTCCAAAAGATTGTTTCCCTTTGCCTAACATCCACATCCTTGTCGATAACTACGCCAAACATGAATTACAGTCCTTCGTGGATCGTTACGCAGGATATCACCACGTGATGATGGATGATGAAGACACCGAGAAGACAGTTTTCACTACACCATAAGTTACTTACTATTTCCAGGTCATGCCATTTAGGTTGAAGAATGCTGGGGAAACATACATGAGGGCTATGACTGCCATTTTTCTTAACATGATGCATCAAGAGATGGAGGTGTACGTAGATGATATAATTATCAAGTCTCGGACTCAGAATGATCATGTTTGAGAGCTGAGATATTTATTTGAATGACTGCACAAGTATGATTAGAAGCTGAATCCGGCCAAATGTGCCTTCAGAGTCCCGTCGGGCAAGCTCCTAGGTTTTATTGTCAGCAGGAGAGATATCGAGTCACATCTAGCAAAGATAAAAGCTATTTGAGATCTACTTCCTCCAAGAACCAAGAAGGATATGATAAGTTTATTGGGCAGGTTAAACTATGTCAGTCGATTCATTGCTCAACTGACTACCACATGTGCGCCTATATTCAAACTATAGAAGAAAGATGCAAGATCAAATGGATAGCTGAGTGTCAAGAAGCCTTCGACAAGATCAAGGAATATCTGTCAAATCCTCCGGTGTTAGTCCCTCCTAAATCAGGATGACCTCATTTCTTATATCTAACGGTGCTGGAAAATTCTTTTGGTTGTGTTCTGGGGCAACATGATATAACCGGCAAGAAAGAGCAGGCAATTTAGTATATGAGTAAGAAGTTCACCAGCTATGAGGCCAAATATACTTTGTTGGAGAGAACATGATGTGCTCTAACATGGGTTGCTCAGAAGTTGAGGCACTATCTACAAGCCCATTCTACTTATCTTATAACCAGGTTGAATCCTTTTAAATACATATTCCAGAAGCCGATGCCTACTGGGAGACTGGAAAAATGAAAAATCATGCTCACTGAATTTGACATAGTCTATGTCACTCTCACGGCAATAAAGCCCATGCGTTGGCAGATCATCTGGCGGAAAACCAGGTCGATGATGAATACCAACCACTGCGCAGATACTTCCTAGCTGAAGAAGTTAATTCAGTAGAAGCCATCTCAGAAGACACTCATGCTTGGAAAATGTTCTTTGACAAAGCGGTAAACACAAGAGGTCTAGGCATTGGGGAAATTTTGATATCACCCAATGTTCAACTCTATTAAGCTACAGCTAGACTCTGATTCTTCTGCACAAACAATACAACTGAATATGAAGCCTGAATCATGGGCATGAATATGGCCATTGACCAAGAGGTCGAGATTTATTGATCATGGGAGATTCTGACTTGATTATCCGGCAAGCACAGGGAGAGTGGGAGACTCGAATGTAAAGCTCATTCCATATCGGCAACATGTGGATGACCTCACCAAAAGCTTCAAGTCAATCTAGTTCAGGTACATTCCTCGATGTCACTATGACCTAGCTGATGCACTCGCCACTTTAGCATCAATGTTACCTTACCCAGGTAATGGCCATATTGATCCCCAAGAAATTCAAATCAAAGAAAGGTACGATTATTGTAATGTGGTTAAAGTGGAATCTAGTACTCAGCCATGGTATCATGATATCAAGAGATTTCTAAAAGCACAAGAGTACCCTGAGCAAGCCATGGGAGATCAGAAATGAACCATTAAAAGGCATGCGAGTGGTTTCTTCTTAAGTGGTGATGTTTTGTGTGAAAGGATCCCAGACCTCAATTTGGTAAGATGTGTTGATGCCGAGTAAGCCAAAAGAATCATGCATGAAGTGCACGCATGAGTGTGCAGATGTCATTTGAATGGATATATTTTGGCAAAGAAAATCCAGCGAGTGAGATATTATTGGATAACTTTGGAAAAGGACTACTTCAGTTTTCTTCGAAAATGCGATCAATGCCAGGTGCACGGTGATTTGATTCATACACCTCCAACAGAGCTTCACCCGATGTCAACACCTTGGCCATTCGTTGCTTGGGGTATGGAAGCCATTGGGCCAATCGAGCCAAAAGCTTCTAATGGGCATAGATTCATATTGGTTGAAATTGATTATTTCACAAAATGGGTTGAGGCCATCACTCTCAAGTCGGTCACCAAGAAAGCTGTGGTAGATATTGTGCATTCCAATCTCATTTGTTGTTTCGGTATCCCTACCACTATCATTACCGACAATGCTGCAAACTTGAACAGTCATCTGATGGAAGAGGTATGTGAACTATTCAAGATAACACACATAAACTCTACTCATTATCGGCCAAAAGCCAATGATGTTGTTGAAGCCGCAAATAAGAACATCAAGAAGATTTTGAGAAAAATGATTCAAAGCTCTATGCAGTGGCATGAAAAGTTGCCTTTTGCATTAATTAGGTATCATACCATAGTGCGTACATCAATCGGAGTAACTCCACACTTGGTCTACGAAACTGAAGTAGTCATACCTGCAGAAGTAGAAATCCCTTCGCTTCACATAATTGTTAAAGAAAAAATTAAGGACAGTGAATGGGTTAAAACCCGGTTGGAGAATTTGTCTTTAATTGATGAAAAAGTAAATGGCTGCAGTTTGCCACAGGCATTTGTACCAACAAAGAATAGCCCGCGCATATAACAAGAAAGTACATCCCAGGAATTTTGAAGTGGGACAGCTCGTGCTCAGACGCATTCTCCCTCATCGCTAGGAAGAAAAAGGAAAGTTTGCTCCTAATTGGAAAGGTCCATTCATAATCCAGAAGATATTGCCAAGAGGAGTACTATATCTGGGAGGCATCGAAGGAAATGATCCTTAAATATTAGTTAATGCAGATGCAGTGAAAAGGTACTATGTCTAGGTCCCTTGGGGTGATGGTTTTTGCTTAATTGAAATGATGAAGACTTTCTTTCTCGCTACCCTCTATGGAATCCGAAATTATAAAAAGACAAAACAACAAAAAAAATTATTATCCTGAACTACGTTTTGACTTGATCCCAAAAGGGATAATGGTTCGGCCATAAGTCCGCCGCAATGGTTCCATAGTTGTAGTTCAATCCAAAATCCTTTATACCCTAAAGACCTTGTCCAAGTCCTTCAGATCAATTGGCAAAGGCAGGGAAGGGGAAAACATCATCGTTGGAATTTGATACAACTCAAATTTAGAGAAATAATATAAGAGAGTCTCGGTGAAAACCATCGGACACCATAAGGCGATGGTGAGTAGAGAAACTGAAAATGAGAGTTTGCTTAGTGAAAACTCGTAAAGAGCACTATCGAGCGGCTGTGAGAAGAGAAATGACAGAGGTCGATTGGCGAAAACCTGTAAACGGCGCTGTCGACCAAAAAGAAGACATCTCGCCACTAAAAGAGTCTTGGCAAGGTTCCTAGGTTTTGAAATGCTGATCAAGGGGTTCACGAGAAGCTGGAAAGTTTGATGAGTCGGGCGTCCAGTCCAAGAAGTATGTCATGATCATTTGAAGCCAGTATGCACCAAAGATATGTCCTTCTTTTCTCCCCGAAAGGGATTCTTCTCTTTAAACGCATTTGCTCGCTTCCTTGAATCCCTTTCGTTTTAACTCTAATTCTAGAATTACTACAAAGAAGAGGTGGCATGACTGGTTTCATATGGCTCCGCCTGACAAAGGCCAAAGAAGATACCCGGCCTCAGCGGGTGCATCAGCCCAATCTCGATTGACCATGGTAATTGATTACTGCAAAATAAAGATATTTGAAAAGAAAGAAAGTCAATGGCAAAGGGCTCAAGGTAGCATGAAAAGGTCAGAGCCCGCACAGGTGAGTTATAATGAAATCCCGAAAATTGAATCATGTCGATTTAAAAGGCAATTTACCCTCAAAGCCAACAAGTAACCAAGTTCCCAACAGAAATAGGGCTGGGATCAAGAAATTGGGATGATCAAGGCTACAAAACCAACCACTATTTCAAACTGATCAAGTGTTCTTTGTTGAAAACAGGTTCTATTCAAAGTAACTGTGCAACACACGGGTACAACTTAAAAGGAAAATGAAAAGCGCAAGCACTGAAACAGCTTTGCAGTAAGGAAGCGACCAAAAGGAAATTTCCCAAAACTCTATCGTGCATGTTGCTAAATAAAAAGGAAAATGTAAAAAAATAAAGAAAAGAAGAGAAAAGAAATAAAATGAAAACCCCAAAAGAAAAATCAACCATTGTAGCAAGGAGATTATTTCTTTCCAAATCCCGGCATAACCCGAGGATCTCCCTAGCAAAACCAAAGGAGCTTTTTCTTTCAAAATCCTGGCATAACCCGAGGATCTCCCTAGCATAACCCAAGGAGCTTTTTCTTTCAAAATCTCGGCACAACTCGAGGACCGCGCTGGCATAAACCAAGGAGCCTTTTCTTTCTAAATCCCATAACCCAAGAATCTCCCTGGCATAACCCAATGGGTTTTTTTTCCAAATCCGGCATAACCCGTGGATCTCCCTAGCATAACTCAAGGAGCTTTTTCTTTCCAAAATCGTGCCATTAACCTGTGGATCTCCCTGACATAACCCAAGGAGCTTTTTCTTTCCAAATCCCGGCATAACCCAAGGATCTCCCTGGCATAACCCAAGAAGCATTTTCTTGCCAAATCCCGACATAACCCGAGGATCCCCTGGCATAACCCAAGGAGCATTTTCTTTCATAATCCGGACATAACCCGAGGATCTCACTAGCATAACCCAAAGATATTTTTATTTCCCAATCCAGACATAACCTGAGGATCTTCCTGGCATAATCTAATGAGCTTTTTTTTTTCAAATTCTGGCATAACTCGTGGATCTCCCTGGCATAACCCAATGAGATTTTTCTTTCAAAATCCCAGCATAACCCAAGGATCTCCCTAGCATAAACCAAGGAACTTTTCTTTCCGAATCCCGGCATAACCCGCGGATAACCCAAAGAGCTTTTTCTTTCAAAATCCCAGTATAAACCGAGGATCTCCCTAGCATAACCCAATGAGCTTTTTCTTTCAAAATCACGGCATAACCCGAGGATCTCCCTGGCATAACCCAAGGAGCTTTTTCTTTCCACCTTTTCTTTCCAAATCCCGACATAACCCGTGGATCTCCATGGCATAACCCATGGAGCCTTTTCTTTTCGTCCCGGCATAACTCGAGGACCCTTTTGTCCTTTTCCTAGCATAACTCGCTCGTTTTCCAACATAACCTGGATTCATTCACAATGATACACAATCTTGATTTGACTGCTTTGATATGCATCACAACTAACTCACGGAATTTTCCTTGTGAAAACTGGGCAGAAAATTTCGTTTGATTGTTTTTTTTTTGGTATCTTAAGCAGGTTGACCTCAAAATACAAGGTGTGAGATGATCAATGCACCAAATTTCAATCCAAAATCAAGAAAAGAAGAAAAGAAAACAAATAAATAAATAAATTCAAATGCGAAGAAAGCAAGGGAACAAATGGCTCAAAATTTGATTGAATTCACAAGCTCTGTTGATCCCCTTTTGACTCAATGTTGCAGAAAGAAGCAAACACCTACAACTTATGAGCATCAAGATTCAGATCAGGGTCCACAGCAAAACTAGCTAAGACTCAAGATCAAGTTTCAAGAGAATTATAGATAGGGATCTTCTAACTCATAGTCGATAGGAATAGCTAGCTTAGTTTTGATTTTCCTTTTGGTGTAATAAGGAGGTCAGCAAACAGTAGCAACAGCAACAGCTGTGAAATTCACATCTCATGGTAGTCACAGCTACCAAACTTTTCAGAACTACACTGACTTGATTCCTTTATAGCCAAGGATATGTAGGCAATCTTTGAAGCAGGATTCGGTCACACGGTTTTCAAAATTCTTCTCATGGGGTGCTAAGTAGGGAAAAATCCTTCACGGTGCTCATTTAGTTTTGCCCGAAAACCCTTCGTGCCTTTATAGCCAAGGATATGTGAGCACGTGATTTTTGTCGCGCTTAATTTACTCCTATAAATTCATTAGAAATAGAATATTTTCTTTTATTATTTGAATTTTTAGGAATTAATTGCATGATTTCTTTTTTGGTGTCTCGTTTGCATTTTGTGTATATTTTTGTTTTCTATAATTCGTAAAAATACACAAAAATAGTACACTTGCATTTAAAATTTAAAATTTAATTTTTATATTTTTAAATTAATATTACTAGAAAAAGAGAAAAATAACAGAAAATAGTCTTTTCACAATTTTAATTTCTACATTTTTAAATTTTTTTGTTTTAGTTTCTTTTAACTTTGGAATTAGTTTATTTTAGAAATTAATTAACATCATTTTTATTGGGGTCATTTATTTTACATATTAATTAAAATCAAAAAATAAAAATAAAATAAATAGTAATAATAATAATGATAAACAATTAAATAAATGGAAAACAAATGATGAAATAATTTAATAAAAAGGAATCAGGCCAGCTATTTTGGGCCCAAAATCAAGCCCAAACCCCTCAAGCCCATTCGAAACTAACCCAAGCCCCAATGTATTACCCAGATCGGTCCAGCCCTTGACGCCTCAAAACGGTGTCGTTTCAATGGCAACCTATCTGAACCGTCTAGTTTCTTTGATCGGACGGCTTAAGTGGGGTGTATTTCTCACCAGCTCCGCCGTAAGCTGCCGGCTGGAGATCGCTTCCGCCGGCGGCGATCACCCAAACTCATCCAAATATACACCACTACCCTATCTCAACCTCCTCGTTACAAATCCAACGATAATTTCCTTCGAATCATCGCCAAAGTCCTTGAATATTTAATCAAAATTCCGGCGAAAACCCTAAATCACCCAAATCCAACCAACATTACACCTTAAATTCTCCTCATCCCCTTGTTTCTAAATCCCAAGTTGATTTTATTCAAATCTAACCACAGTTGCTCGAATCTTAGATCTGGGGTTCCGGGCTAGGGTTTTGGGGAATTTTCATCTTCTCGAGATTTCTTAGTATTTGAGTGATCATCATATGACGTTATTCGCCTATTTTGGCAAGAGTAGGAAATAACATCATTTGGGGATCAAGCTCAAAAGCATTTAAATTGACTCTGATTCATGTAAGCTTCTTTTTCTTATTTTTTTTTCTTTTTTTTTTTTACTATTTTGCTTTAATTTATTTTTTAAGCCCTGTATTAGTGCCTATTTACCTTTGTTCTTCAGTGTATGAGTAAGGGATTTAGTAGAGTCAATTATGCCCATTTCTTGAGTTTTCTTTTGATCTTATTAGTCTTCTGTCACGACCCCAAACCCGGTCGTGATGGCACCCAGTACACTGCTAGGCCAGCCCGACTAATCCACAATAATTACGGAGCTATGAGCTCATGTAACCAATTTAGACATAACAATTATAAGTCAACAGTGATAAGAATACCAAACCAGGGAACCAAGTCCCATAACAGTACAACTCCCATAGACCGAGGGGTCAAGAGTCAAGAGCCTCTACAAATAACATAAGTGTAATAGTGTTTTACATGATACTTAGTGCTCAAAGAAATAGAAATACGAAATCAAAAGACAGATGGAAGGGATGTCAGGTCCTGCGGACTCTGCAGCTACCTCGACTACCCCGCAGATATCGCCTCGGAACAGCTACCTGATCCGGACTACTGAGAGTTACCTGGATCTTCACACAAGTAGCAGGGAGTAAAATGAGTACTGCCAGACTCAATGGTAATAAACAGGGGTAAGACAATGCAGATAAGAAACCACAATAAAGCACTATGTAAAGCCGTACTCAAATCCCTGTAACAGTTCAATATCAACAGTAATGTACCAAGAAGTATCAATAACACAGTATAACAGCTAGCAGATGTAGCTAAATGCAATGCAATGCATGAAATGACCGCTACAGTGCGTAGCCCAATCCAATTTGAGTACCCATGCTCAATGTGGTGGTTCAGACTCCGGAGGGGCTCCTACAGCCCAAGCACAATATCATGAATATACGCTGTGGCGTGCAGCCCGATCCACTACCAGTCAGCTAATATGCAAATGCAGCCTCGCATGCTCAAAAGTAGTTTTGAAAACTCTTTTATCATTTTTCAGTTGAAAACAGTATATCAAGGTTCCAGAGATTTGAAGAAATTATAATAACAGTAATAGCTACGGACTGGTAGTAAAACTAGCATGCCGATGTCACAGAACAATGATAACGATCCTCATAGGATCCCAATAACTGGCTCACGGCCCATAATGTACTCAACCATCCGAGAAGGAGGTTCAACGGCTCAAGAGTAGCCAATATCACAATATAATATGCAACCATCCGAGAAGGAGGTTCGACGGCTCAAGAATAGCCAATATCATAATACAGTAACAACAGGTCGGACTAAGCCATAGTCCCCAAATCACAATCGACCCCGCACTCACAAGAGAGTACGTGTCTCGCCGCTATACAACGTCACAAAGTGGTATACCGGGATTTCGAACCCGCTGGTCATCACCCACATCCATTACTCACCTCAATACGGCTCGAAGACTAGTCCGCGATGCCCTTTCCATGAGAATCAAGCTTCGCATGCGTAGAATCTGATCAAATATAGTAGAAACACATCAAATTAGGCCAATGGAATGATACCCAGTCGAAACAACTCAATTTACACCAAAATTTACAAAGTTGTCAAAACCCGACTTTCAGTACACTTCTCAAAAAATTACGAAAGTCATATATTCGGAACCCTCGTCTCAACACGAGTCTAGGCATATAAAATTTACCAAAATCGGACTCCATTTGCCTACTCAAATCAGTGATTTTCTATAATTTTAGGCCTAGGGCTAAAAACCCCCTTTAATCTTCCATTTACAGAGAAATACCCAAAGATTTCATGATAAAATACAGTAATTAGGCCATGAAACTTACCTGCGACGAATACCCAATGAATTCCCAGCAATCTCCTATGAGTTTCTCTCTCTAGAACTCAAAAATGGAGGTTTTATCGTTAAAAGTCGTGACTGGTCTGTGTCTGGAATTTAATTCACTGCCAGACAAATTACTTCTTCGCGTTCGCATTCGCGTTCACGTTACCTTCTCACGCGTCCGCGATGCACAGTCCAATTTCCTCTTTGTGAACGCGACCCACCCCACGCGTTCGCGATGAACAACTCTTCAGCCATCCAGAATTCCTTCTACGCGAATGCGATACCCAGGGACGCGAACGCGATGCCTCACTATTTCCTCTTACGCGATCGCGACGACCATCATCGCGAACGCGATGCTCATACCAGCCTTTCCTACACGAACGCGTCCCTTGCCTCGCGAACGCGAAGGCTTAAAATCCTGAACAGTTTCGGCAATTTTTCTACAGATTTCCAAGTTCCAAAATGTCCAGATGATGGTCCGAAATCACCCCGAGGCCCCCGGGACCCCAACGAAAACCACCAACATACTCCAAAACACGATACTAACTTGTTCCAATCATAAAAACATGTCCTTAAACACCAAATTCGTCGAATTATAGCGGATTCAAGCCTAGGATTTCATCTAAACTTCCGAAACTAACATTCAATCAAAAACCCGACCAAACGACGCTCGATTGACCTGAACATTTGCAGACATATCCAAAATCACATGACGAAGCTACAGAAATTGTCGGAATTCCATTCCAATCCCCGAATCAAAATCTCACCTACCGTTCGGATCTCGCCGAAATTCAACCTTAGCCAATTCAAGCCTATTTCTACACAGGACCTCCAAATTTAATTATGATCACTCCCCTAAGTCAGAAATAACCTATCGGAACTAACCAAATCAAAAGAATCCGATTCCGACCCCTCTAACTAAATAGTCAACTCCAGGTTGACTTTCCACATTAAAGCTTCCTTCAAAAATGCTATATGCCTCATTTTCAACCCAAATCACTCCTAACTCACCTGATAGACTCTAACACCGATATAAAAGCATAAAGCACATAAATGCAAGGTAACGGGGTAGTAATTCCCATGATGACGGGCCAGGTCGTCAAATTCTCCCCCTCTTAAGCAAATGCTCATCCTCGAGCGGGTCAAGAAACATACCTGAAGTCTCAAACAAGTGAGGATATCTGCTCCGCATCTCCCGCTCAATCTCCCAAGTGGCCTCCTCCACGGGTCGACCTTTCCACTGAACCTTAACTTATGCAATGTCCTTGGACCTCAATCTTCTCACCTGATGGCCCAATATCGCAATAGGCTCCACATCATAGGTCAAATCATCATCAAGCTAAATAGTGCTAAAGTCCAACACATGCGACGGGTCGCCAACATACTTCCGGAGCATGGACACGTGAAACACTGGATGAACTCCCGATAGACTGGGTGGCAAAGCAAGTATATACGCCACCTCTCCAATCCTCCCGAGGATCTCAAAAGGTCCAATAAATCTCGGACCAAGCTTCCCTTTCTTCCCAAATCTCATGACGCCCTTCATCCGCGAAACCTTCAACAAGACTTTCTCACCCACAAAATAAGACATATCTCGAACAATCCAGTCCGTATAACTCTTCTGGCGCGACTGAGCTATGCGAAGTCTCTCCTGAATAACCTTTACCCGATCCAAAGCATCCTGGACTAACTCTGTCCCCAACAACCTTGCCTCACCGGGCTCAAACTAACCAACTGGAGATCTACACCGTCTCCCATATAAAGCCTCATATGGCGCCATCTGAATACTGGATTGGTAGCTGTTGTTATAGGCAAACTCTGCGAGAGGCAAGTAATCAGCCTACGAACTACCAAAGTGAATAACACAAGCTCTTAACATATCCTCCAAAATCTGAATAGTACGCTCAGACTGTCCGTCCGTCTGAGGATGGAATACAGTGCTCAACTTAACCTGGGAGCCCAACTCCCGCTAAAATGTCCTCCAAAACTGTGAAGTAAACTGTGTACCTCTGTCTGATATAATAAAAACTGGGACTCCATGCAATCTAATGATCTCCCGAATGAATATCTCAGCTAACCGCTCCGAGGAGTACGTAGTACACACAGGAATGAAGTGAGCTGACTTGGTCAGCCAATCCACAATCACCCAAATAGAGTCAAACTTCCTCGCTCTCCGAGGGAGTCCAGTAACAAAGTCCATAGTGATCCTCTTCCACTTCCACTCAGGAATATCAATGCGCTGAAATACACAACCGGGCCTCTGATGCTCGTACTTAACCTGGTGACAGTTGAGGCACCGTGCTACATGTCTGACAATGTCCATCTTCATCTTTCTCCACCAATAGTGCTGTTTCAAGTCTTGGTACATCTTCGCGGCTCCTGGATGGATAGAATACCTCGAGCTATGGGCCTCCTCCAGAATCAACTCACGAAGGCCATCAACATTGGGCACACATATCTGGCCCTGCATCCTCAATACGCTGTCACTATCAATGGTGACATCCCTAGCATCATTATGCTGAACTCTGTCCCTAAGGACAGCCAAGTGTGGATCATCATACTGGCGCTCACGAATACGGTCATATAAAGAAGACCAAGATACAACACAAGCCAACACCCTGCTGGGCTCGAAATGTCTAACCTCACTAGCCGATTGGCTAGCACCTGAACATCATAAGCAAATGATCTCTCCTCAACTGGAATATATGCCAAGCTCCCCATACTGACCGCCTTCCGGCTCAAAGCATCGGCCACCACATTGGCCTTCCCCGGATGATATAGAATAGTAATGTCATAATACTTGAGCAACTGAAGCCATCTCCGCTGTCTCAAATTAAGGTCTTTCTGTTTGAACAAGTGCTAGAGACTACGATAGTCGGTATACACCTCACAAAACACGCCGTACAAATAGTGCCTCCAAATCTTCAAGGCATGAACTATGGCAGCTAGTCAAAGAAGAAGCAATGGATGAAAATACCTGAACAAACCAGCGATAATATCCCGCCAAGCCAAGAAAGCTCCTGATCTCTGTAGCTAAGGACGGTCTAGGCCAACTCTGCACCACTTATATCTTCTTTGGATCAACCTGAATACCATCACGAGACACCAGATGACCCAGAAATGCTACTGACTCGAGCTAAAACTCGCACTTAGAGAATTTAGCATATAGCTTCTCCTCCCTAAATCTCTGCAACACAATACTCAAATGCTAAGCATGCTCCTACTGACTACGGGAGTAGACTAGAATATCATCAATGAATACAATCATAAATGAATCCAAATAGGGTCTGAACACACTGTTCATCAGATGCATAAATGCTGTTGGGGTGTTGGTCAGCCCAAAAGACATCACAAGGAACTCATAGTGGCTATATCTTGTCCTGAATGAAGTCTTCATAATATCAGAGTCCCTGATCTTCAGCTGATGATAGCTTGAACGAAGATCAATCCTAGAAAACACTCTCTCACCCTGTAACTGATCGAACAAATCATCAATGCGCGGTAAAGGGTACTTGTTCTACACTGTTACATTGTTCAATTATGTATAATCAATACACATCCGCATGGAACCATCTTTATTTTTAACAAATAACACCGGTGCACCCCACGGGGACACACTTGGGCGAATAAAACCCTTATCCAGAAGCTCATGAAGCTATTCTTTCAATTTCTTCAACTCAGCTGGTGCCATCCGATAAGGAGGAATAGAAATGGGCTGAGTGCCCGACACCAAGTCAATGCCAAAATCAATACCTCTATCAGGTGGCATGCCCGGCAGGTTAGAGGGAATACATCTGGAAAATCCCTTACAACAGGTACAGAATCAATGCTAGGAGACTCAGCTCCCACATCTCTCACAAATTCTAAGTACGACAATCACCCCTTTTCAACCATTTTCTGAGCCTTTAAAAATGAAATAACACAGCTAGGAACAAAATCAGTCGAACCCCGCAACACAATCTGAGAAATTCCAGGAATAGCCAACGTAACTGTTTTAGCATGACAGTCTAATATAGCATGGTACGGAGACAACCAGTCCATACCCAATATCACATCAAAGCCCACCATCCCCAACAATAACAGATCTTCCTGGGTCTCTAGAACCCCAATAGAAATAACACAGGATCTATAGACATGATCCACAACAATCGTATCACCCACGGGCGTGGATACATGAACAGGTAAATCAAGACTACCACGAGTAGAACCCAAATGATATATAAAATAAGAAGAGACGTAAGAATATGTTGACCCTGGATCAAATAGAACAGAGGCATCTCTGTGACAGACAGAAATGATACCTGTAATCATTGCATCGGAGGCAACTGCATCACGCCTGTTAGGGAGTGCATAGAATCGTGCCTGGCCTCCACCGGATCTCTCCTCGCCTATGGGGCGACCACGAGAAGACTGACCTCCACCTCTACTAGTCTGAGATGGTGCTGAAGAGGAGGGATGATCCCTCTGCTAAGCCCCGTCCCTACGAAGTCGAGGGCACTGCCTCCTCATGTAGCCAAACTCACCTTACTCATAACAGCTACTTGGTGTTGGAGAAGTGGACTAAAGGAAACCCCTCGTCGCAGAAGAACCCTGGGCTAAAGAAGTAGGTGCTGCACTCTCGGCTAGGAGGGCACTAAGTGAAGACTGGCCCTACTGGAATCCCTGGCGGCCACGACCAGAAGAACCTCCACTCTGCTCAGGGCGGCCTGAATGGGAAGGTCTAGATGAGCGGCCTCTGGCCTGCTGAAAATGCCCTCTAGATGGAGCACCACTGAAGCTACCAGAACCACGAGGCCTCTTGGCCTCCCGCTTCTCCCTCTCTCGACGATGATCCTCCTCAATGGAGCGTGACATATCCACAACCTGCTCAAATGATGACGATATAACTCTCTCTGGTCATAAGATTGTAGATGGAGTAGTTGAGGCTATCCATGAACCTCTTGATCCTCTCCCTATTAGTAAGGATCATCCACGTGGCATGCCTTGCCAACTGTGTGAAGCTAAGCTCATACTGGGTCACTGACATGTCGCCCTGAACCAACCACTCAAACTGGCGACAAAGCTCCTCCTGACGGGACTGAGGTACATACTTCTCTAGGAAGAGAGTAGAAAAATGCTTCCAGGTGTGAGGTGCTACTCCTGCAGGACTACGCCTCTCAAACTCCTCCCACTAATCAAATACGGGACCAATAAACAGAAAAGTAGTGAATGAGACTCCGCTGGACTCTAGAATACCAGCTGTACGTAGCATCCTCTAGTACTTAGCTAGGAAACTGTGGGCATCCTCGCCCTCAGCGCCACTGAAATGAGGTGGCTGGAGTCTACCAAATCTCTCTAGACGACGCTGCTCGTCGTCGGGCATAACCTGAACTATATGCTCTCGAACTGGTGCAGCTGGAGGAATAACTGGTGCAACCACCTGAGCGGGGATCGTCTCTGGCGTCTGAAGTCCCTGAACCACTTGCTCAGGCGTACGAACTGTAGGGGTCTGCTGACCACCCCCTGTCTGAGATGTCGCTGCAGTAGAGGTAGTTGATACTACGTGGGCCAATCCGGAACACACCGATAATATTTGGGCCAGAGTCTCATGAAGACCGGGAATAACAATAGATACAGTCTGGGCCTAAACTGGGGCTACTGGAGCATCAACCTCTGGGGGCTGCTACTGGACAGGAACAACAGGCGGGTCAGTTGGCACTGCCTCAGCTGCCCTACCTCTACCTCTAGCACGACCGCGCCTACGGCCTCTGGCAGGTGGCAATGGAGGTCGTCCACCTAGTCCTGATGCTCGCATTCTCACCATTTGTGAGAGAATAGAATATAGAAGTTCAGTTCTAAGAACAACAAGATCGCACGATAGAGTTCAAGAAAAGTGAAGTTTTTCCTAAAGGTTCGCAGCCTCCCGAGGATAAGTATAGACATCCCCGTACAGATCCACAAGATTCTACTAACCGGCTCAAGACTCATGACGCCTAGTAAACCTAGGCTCTGATACCAACTTGTCACGACCCCAAACCCGGTCGTGATGGTGCCCAACACACTGCTAGGCCAGCCCGACCAATCAACAACAATTACGGAGCTATGAGCTTATTTAACCAATTTAGACATAACAATTATAAGTCAACAGTGATAATAATACCAAACCAGGGAACCAAGTCCCATAACAGTACAACTCCCATAAACCGAGGGGTCAAGAGTCAAAAGCCTCTATAAATAACATAAGTGTAATAGTGTTTTACATGATACTCAGTGCTGAACGAAATAGAAATACGAAATCAAATGATAGATGGAAGGCATGTCAAGTCCTGCGGACTCTGCAGCTACCTCGACTATCCCGCAGATATCGCCTCAGAACGGCTACCGGATTAGGACTGTTGAGAGGTACCTGGATCTGCACACAATGTGTAGGGAGTAAAATGAGTACTGCCAGACTCAGTGGTAATAAACAGGGGTAAGATAGTGTAGATAATAAACGACAATAAAGCACTATGTAAAGTTGTACTCAATTCCCTATTACAGTTCAATATCAACAGTAATGTACCAAGAAGTATCAATAACACAGTATAACAGCTAGCAGATGTAGCTAAATGCAATGCAATGCATGAAATGACTGTTACGGCGCGTAGCTCGATCCAATTTGGGTACACGTGCTCACTGTGAGGGTTCAGACTCAAGAAGGGCTCCTATAGCCCAAGTACAATATCATGAATATATGTTGCGGCGTGCAGCCCGATCCACTACCAATCAGCTAATATGCAAATGCAGCCTCGCAGGCTCAATAATAGTTTTGAAAACTCTTTTATCATTTTTCAGTTGGAAACAGTATATCAAGGTTCCAGAGATTGGAAGAAATCATAATAACAGTAATAGCTATGGACTGGTAGTAAAACTAGCATGTCGATGTCATAGAACAATGATAACGATCCTCGCAGGATCCTAATAACTAGCTCACAGCCCATAATGTACTCAACTAACCGAGAAGGAGGTTCAACGGCTCAAGAGTAGCCAATATCACAATATAATATGCAACCATCCGAGAAGGAGGTTCGATGGCTCGAGAATAGCCAATATCATAACACAGTGCCAACAAGTCGGACTAATCCATAGTCCCCAATCACAATCGACCACGCACTCACAAGAGAGTACGTGTCTCGCCGCTATACAACATCACAAAGTGGTATACCGGGGTTTCGAACCCGCTAGTCATCACTCACATCCATTACTCACCTCAATACGGCTCGACGACTAGTCCGCGATATCCTTGCCATGAGAATCAAGCTCCGCACGCATAGAATCTGATCAAATATAGTAGAAACATATCAAATTAGGCCAATGGAATGATACCTAGTCGAAACAACTCAATTTACACCAAAATTTATAAAGTTGTCAAAAACCGACTTTCGGTACGCTTCTCAAAAAATTACGAAAGTCACATATTCGGAACACTCGTCTCAACACGAGTCTAGGCATATAATATTTACCAAAACCGGACTCTATTTGCCCACTCAAATAAGTGATTTTCTATAATATTAGGCCTAGGGCTAAAAACCCCCTTTAATCTTCTATTTACAGAGAAACACCCAAAGATTTCATGATAAAATACTGTAATTAGGCCATGAAACGTACCTCCGACGAATACCCGATGAATTGCCAGCAATCTCCCGTTAGTTTCTCTCTCTAGAACTCAAAAATGGAGATTTTATCACTAAAAGTCGCGACTGGTCTGTGTCTAAAATTTAATTCACTGCCAGACAAATTACTTCTTCGCGTTCGTGTTACCTTCTCACGCGTCCGCGATGCACAGTCCAATTTCCTCTTAGCGAACGCGACATACCCAACGCATTCCCGATGAACAACTCTTCAGCCATCCGGAATTCCTTCTACGCGAACGTGACACCCGGGGTCACGAACGCGATGCCTCACTATTTCCTCTTACGCGATTGCGATGACCATCATCGCGAATGCGATACTCATACCGGCCTTGGCTATGCGAACGCACCCCTTGCCTCGCGAACGCGAAGGCTTAAAATCCTACACAGTTTCTGCAATTTTTCTGCAGATTTCCAAGTTCCAAAATGCCCGGATGATGGTCCGAATTTACCCCGAGGCCCCCGGGACCACAACAAAAACCACCAACATACTCCAAAACACGATAAGAACTTGTTCCAATCATAAAAACATGTCCTTAAACACAGAAATCATCGAATTATAGCGAATTCAAGCCTAGGATTTCATCTAAACTTCCAAAACTAACATTCAATCAAACACTCGACCAAACGACGTCCGATTGACCTGAAAATTTGCGAACATATCCAAAATCACTTGACGAAGCTACAAAAATTGTCAGAATTCCATTCCGACCCCTGGATAAAAATCTCACCTACCGTTCCGATCTCGCCAAAATTCAACCTTATCCAATTCAAGCCTATTTCTACACCGGACCTCCAACTTCAATTCTGATTGCTCCCCTAAGTCACAAATCACCTCCCGAAACTAACCAAATCATCAAAATCCGATACTGACCCCTCTACCTAAATAGTCAACTCCAGGTTGACTTTCCACATTGAAGTTTCCTTCAAAAAGGCTATATGCCTCATTTTCAACCCAAATCACTCCTAACTCACCCGATAGACTCTAACATCGATATGAAAGCATAAAGCACATAAATGCAAGGTAACGGGGTAGTAATTCCCATGACGACGGGCTGGGTAGTCACATATTCCTTATCTGTTCGTATAATTTATTTTAGCTTTTTTCATTTACCTTTGTTAGGTTTTAGCTTCTTTCCTTTTATTTACTGTGATTCACATTCGAACTGTTAAACTTGGATTTGTGATTCAGTGTTTTGGATTCCTGTTTAATTGATATTTTCCCATAGTTTGTTAATTTGAATTGAAAGGGATTAATTTAAGATTAAGAAAATAGATTTAGTTTAATTTTTCTAATCGTAGGATTGTTTAAGTATTACTATTTTTTTACTTGATTCTTAGTTGTTTTTAATTAACAGTTTACTGCTTCATTAATACAGTGATTGAATTAGTGTTAATTAGGATTAAATTATAGTTAATTAGTTCAATTGTAAGTATTTTTATTAACTGATTGGATATAGATGAATAGATTAGCCTTTAATTAATTTTAATTGAGTTTTAACTAGGAAAAAAGGGATTTGGGTTGGTTAATAATTCGAAGTTGTTTTCAGAGGTAGTTTGGGCATAGAAAATGGTCGTTTTGTTAAGAATAGTAATTTCAAAAAAAAAGTAAGGGTAGTATAGGTATTTTATAATTAAAAGAATACTCAAGGACCTTCTATAAGGGAGCCTTAGTGTAAATTTAAGATTTCTAGGAGCAGTAACTTGATTAACATGTTAGGAAATGAGGGGTTAATTAGTCAAAAGGTAAATAACAGAAGGACCAAAGTGTTATAATTGAATTCTGAAAATTGTAGTTCCTTTTTGCCTATAAAAGGCAAGCCCAATGCATTCTTTTACAAGTTTTAGACACCCCTTGAAATTCCCAGAGTTCCAGCCATTAAAATTCCCTCTCAAAGCTATTTTTTTTTAGTTTTTATATCAGTATTTTTGAAATTCAAAACTGCAAAAAATCCAAAAAGAGTAGAAAAATAGGAAAAACCAAAAACATTTTACTATTTCTTTGTCTATTTCAATCACTTTCAAGTTCCTATTTGATGATTCTTCATTTTTACTCTAAGTTTGAGTCTTAAAATATCAGATGGTTCTTTGTTGCTTCAATTCAGGTAAATTTAGTCCTATTAAGTGGGTTTTAGTTCGAGTTGAGCTGTTATGAGGATTCATGAGTATGTTGAATTGGATTTTGGACTTTTGTGAGCTCATTCACATTGGTTTTGGGGTGATTTGCTAAATCCTCTGTTAGCTGCTGCATATTCTGAATTTTAAACATATTCCTCGGCCGTTCTAGTGTTTTTCTGGGTTTATTTCGGATTTATTCACACTGGCCAAATTCTGATTGCTATTGTTACTGTTGCGGACGCCTCTCTTGTTTCTTTCACACTAAAAACTGTATGATGTGACTTCTTCAAGTCAAAAACATGAAATGAAGTGGTTGTTTCCTTTCCGCTGTACACTTTATTGTGTTGTTAATCAATTATACTATATGTAATTCATTGCTCTCAAGTGTAGATTCATTGTAATTAAATTATACTGTACTAAATCGATTTAGCCCATCTTAGACTGTTTTGAGATTCAATATGGCATTTGGAGATAGTAGATTCCCATTTGTAATTAAAAAAAACTGGATTATGTGGGGTTTTTTTGCATTTTTTAATAATTATAGATTAACCTGTGTCATGTTATAGTGTTATAAAATTTTAAGATCCAAACAAAAGGTATTGATCAAGCTTGCTTTGTCTGATCTATTTGAAACCAGTGAAATGCTGGGTCTATGCTGAGTTTTGCTTGGGAAAAAATCGAAATTATGATGTTGTAGTTTACTAAATAACCAGTGAGTCTTTACTAAATTTTAGGATGCTATAGTTTGAATAAAATCAACCTATCAATACGAATTTTGTTTTAAAATAAAGTAGGTGTTCAACTTGGACGTATTTGAAGGTCTATTTGTTCAGAAGTTACTACATTAATTTTTAAAATTGGAATCCAATGTTATGAGACGTCATTGAAATAGGCATTCGATTTAAGCTCTAGTTTTAGGCCCGAGACTAGCAGCAGGTTGGAGAAATTTGAATATCCGATTGGGCCGTAGTTGTGGCCCAACGCTGGATAGCACCATGTCCGTTATCCTTAAAAGGCTGACGCATCTATTCCCTTTTCTAGGCCTATATGTAGCAAAGCCCAAAAGATTGCTTCGCTTTGAATTAAATCACTTATTGAAGTTTGCCTCATTGACCTCTTTGGGGCCACATTTCAAGGCCCAAACAATTGAGAAATTAAAAAAACCACTTAAAAGATATATTAGGAATAGGTGATCTATATATATATATATATATATATATATATATATATATATATATATATATATATATATATATATATATATATATATATATATATATATATATACATATATATAGAGGGCCCTAACCCCGGTGAGGTGGCACTCCAAATAACCATCAATTCAATTTCTTTGCCTCTAGGTTTTTTTACCGGTAGTTTCACAATTAAAAAAAAAAGAACTCTCTCAATCACCGTTTCAAAATTCTCTTCGCACCGTTTCAACCACAAATCTCTATCTCTATCTGAAAATAAAAAAAATCACCATATTGAAACGCTACTTCATATTGACAATTTCTAAAAGCAACAGAAGAAATCACATTTGATTTTCCACTCTCTCCCCTACAAGTTAGCAATCTGATACCCACATCCATTTTCATTATTTTCTTAGAAATTTTATTACTATTTATTTTATCATTATTTATGCATATGATATTTGTCTAATGAATTTGTCAGTGTATCGGAATACCTTTGTTTGTTATACCCTATGTCTGTATCCTCATAAATTAAGAACCGTTTTCATTGTATTACAACTTTAAAAGCCTTACAAATTTTTCTATCAACTGTAAACCTCATAAGCCTCCATCAAAAGAATATTCTGAAGATGATTTGGAAGCACATTCACATTCCCACATTTTGTTACGTTTTTGAATGTGGTATATCTGCTTTGATTTTTGTGTCCCTTTCGGTTTGACTCTTTCATACAAACTTTTGCTATTTAATTTATGTTTTTAAATTAGGATGTTCGATTATATTAAGTTAAGATATTGCTATTACTGGTGGGTTTTAATTTACTTTGTTTGTTCCCTTTTGTTTCATCTTTCATAGAAATTTTTGCTTTTTATGTTTTATTTTCATTTTAATCTATTAAGAAAGACAACTATATGCCTGAATATAGGTGGAAGAAGTGCTAGCAGAGACATCTCTGATTTGGTGAGAACTGAACTAAGTTTTTAATTTTTAATTTTTGAATACTTGGGTCTATTAGAACAAAAAAATCAGTTCCCTCTCCACCTATAAAGACAACTGAAGAACAACGTCCTACACAAATAGATTCAGAGAAAAGTTGTCACTCCATAATTCTTGGTCTGTAATCCTTTTAAACTTATTTATCATTTATGAATTACTCTTACAACAAAAAGCTTGTGATCTTTTTAAACCTATTCTTTTGGGTATAGAAAATTATTACTTTTGCTTCTTTTTAATTTATTTAATGAGATAAAGTAATTTTTTTGCCTTTTTCTTATTTACTTTGTGAATATAATGGTGGAATCAAATAAATTTGAAATTTTTTTATATAAAATTAAATTCAATATAATCAAAAGAATTAGTCACATTTTTAGTAAATTAAATTTTTTAGGTCATGATTCGGAATCATAAACCTTTTGGGCCATCAACCCTCGTATTTAAAAGCCCTTATATTTATTGTTTGTTTATATTAGCAAAATAAATACTTTTATATGTTTGTTGGGGCGCGACTTTTGTGACATTTAATATCGGAGAAAGTTATAGTAGTAAAAATCTTGAACTTTTTATGATAATAATACATATATCAAAGATTGTTATTCTTGTAATTATGTATATGTATGCACGTTTACACTTGGAAAGGATAAAATTTAAAAAAAGAAGTATTTGTGTGAGAAATAAAATTAAATCAAGTATTCATAAAATAATGATGGAATTTACAAACTATGTAAACATTACAATTTAGTTTTCCTTTTCAAACTAAATAAAATGTCTGCGGTTTTTTTTGCAACTAAAGGTCTCAAAGAATTTCTTAAAAAAATATTTAAATATACTAAATATTTGAATTCATTAAGATTATACAATGAAACATGTATTTACGAGCACAACTGTAGAACCTACAACTTTAAATAGGGTTGGTTCTACACATACAGATAGAAGGGGTTGGGGGACTTTTATTAATTTTTATCGTAACATTACAAAATTTATAAATTACTATAGGTTTGACAATTATTATTAAGATAAAATATGTTATTATGGAGTTAAAAATGATTATTTTTGTTTATAACTGCCTTTGAAAATGGTGATGATTTGGGACATGAACAAAGGAAAGAACGTGTTTTTATTTTATTCTCTTAAGCAAACAAGGTAGATTGATTGTATTTGGTCTTAATACATCTTTGCTAATTCATTTTGGTGATCCTCTCACTATTGATACTACCACAATATTGCTAATTCTTTGAGCGATAATTGCTTTAAAAAAAAGAAGAAGAAGAAGAAGAAAAAGAAGAAGAAAAAGTTAGTGCAATCAAGATATTGCAAGTTACTTTATGTAATTGTGGTGACACTGAAAGTTTATCAATTTCCTTTTTTGTTGATATTGTGCTCTAGACAATAAAAATAATATGTTTTAAACTACTTTCAGTAATTTATTAGTATTAGAAAATTATCATTTCAAAAATTGAATAGGTTTTTCTTAACCGCGCGAAGTGCAGACTAATTAACTAGTTTACACATATGAATTTAGATTTTGAATTAGGTAGCGGGTTAAGCTAGAAGGGTCTTCCCTTTTGTTTGAATTCGGACATGAATTCGGGGCTCGATTTTATAAATGTTAATTAATTGGCCATTTAGAGACAAATAATGAATAGAAATTTTAGTTTGCTTTAGGTTGGCCTTCTAATAAAATGAGACGAGCCGCACCCAAACCAAATACCAATTGCAGGGCACTCATTAATTACATAATTAAAATATTTATAGATTCGGGACGGGCGTCATCCCCAAAAGATAGCAAAGCATTAATCTCTTCAGGCGCGATTTTAATAAAATTACATTCATAAACTCGGGTGGGCATTTCCTGCAACCCAAATCCAAATCCAAAAATATTGAATAAGAATGTGTCAAGTATTCTGCTGCATTTTATGTGACGTGATCCGAAAATACGTTTTTAAACGACGTTCACTTTCGTAAAAATAATCAAAAAATGGAAAATAATCCTAAAATTGCATTATTGGCTAGAGCATGTAAAAAATTATATTTTTAGCCATTTGTAATAATGTAAGAATTCAAAATCCAATCATTTCCCAAGTGGCGACTCTAAAATATAAATAAACAATCCCATTTCGAATAATGTCACTTTAAATGGAAAAACTCCCTTATACATTTATCCTTCGAGGTAGGTGTGTAGAAAGGAGGTGTGACATATATATTATTTCCTGAGAATTTTAAATGTGGATATTAACTTTCATGGTTTGATTTAAATTGATAAGATAATGTAAAGTAAACTTGAAAATCCTTTATTATTTGTTAAAGGTATTTACTTGTTTTCCCGTCATGCGAGTTATAACTGCTAAAAAAATCCATAATTTCCTAGCACTTTTAGTATATTATTATTGGACCCCTAGCAAGTATTGAAGTCGACAATCTCATCTCTACTTCTTCGAGATTAGGCGGGATACTCATTGAGTACACGTTGTTTACGTACTCATACTACACTTCTTTGCATTTTTGTTGCACATGTATATATAAAACTAGTGGCCTTTTAGGTGTAGCAGCGCGGATGATACTGGGACAAGGTTAGTTGCATTATTCGAGGCCGCCCGTAGATAGTATAGTCCCTTTCAGTAATTGTACTTCTTTCTTGTCCACTGTATTTTGAACGGATGTTGTATTTTATTTTCTTACAAGTAGATTTACATGCACTTGTGACACCGGGTTCTGGGAGGATCTTGGATTATTTAGTATCAAGTCTTTGATTGACTTTATGTTCATTTTGTAAAATTATTAATATCTAATATTTAACATGTAAAAACAATGATTTCCGCAAATACTAACACTGAAATTTAATTGTGCATTCTTGGTTGGCTTGCCTGACAGCAGTGTCCGGCGCCACCACGACCCTTAGTGGATTTTGGGTCTTGACAAATGTGTGGAGCTTGGAATATTTGGAAGCACAGTAGAATGTTCATTTGCTAATATTATTACCAGTATTCGATAATGCTTTATTCATAGCATTCCTATACCTTCCTGAAGATCCGATAAGCCCAACATTAATTCCTTCAGATGTGTCAATTGGGCAAATACGTCCATAGTGACTAGGATAGATATCTCATATGCGAAAACTAGCAGTGCGCGCTGTCAGTCCTCCAGGGCCAAAATAACTTAATTTTCTCCCATGAACTATTTGTATCAATGGATTAGTTCGATCAAAAACTTGAGATAATGGGTGTAAACCGGAAAATGATTCATAAGTAGTTGTTAATGGAGTTGAGGTTACCAAATTCTAAGGTGTCGGTATCAATTTATGCCAAATTGCTCCACATATAGTCCTATGAATCACATTTTCTAAACGAACCAAAGCCAATCCGTATTGACCTTGTAAAAGATCTGCTACAAACGAATATGTTTATTTTTCAAATTATTCATATCGTCAAGTGCACCCATGCCAAATTTCAGCCCAATCAAAAGATCAACGACTGCTAATATATCTTGTGGTAACAAAAATATATTGTTCTGAGGTATCTTGCCCAGGGGAAAGCTACATCTAGTACCAGACCGTTGATTTGGATGACACACCCCGGGGTTTTTTTGAACTGTGGAAACCCCAGAAGTAGTAGAATTGATTCTCAGGGTCCCTTAGCCCCTAGATTGGTATGCAAGTGAAAGAAGAACAAAAAAGAGTGCTTGCATTTTTTATTTCACACAGATTTCCCTATACATCAGTTCCTTTCTCACGGAAATTAGAAAGACTTTAAAAAATTGAGTACTCAGTTGATTTATCCCATTTTTTATCATAGACCAAGGATCTATTCTCATTCCTTGTCTACTCTTTCTTTCTAGTATTTTGATTTTGATTATTTTTTAATATTCTATTTTATCAGTCATAGCAATTAGGAATTGAGAATCTGTATATTTAGATCAAAGAAGGGTCTGGCTATTGGAATAATGGTATCCATTGCTATTTCAGCCCTTGTTGTTAGTAAAATTGGTGAATTAAGTGAAGGTATGGAAAGAGAGGGATTCGAACCCTCAGTAAACAAAAGCCTACATAGCAGTTCCGATACTACGCCTTCAAAAACTCGTCCATCTCTCCAATGCCACTAGTAGAGTAAGCCCTTCCCACGTGTCAAGTTGAATATGAATAAATGAATGCAACCTCGATTATGTCCCAAAAATCGGGTGAATAGCGAGTCAGTCATAATCCATATTCCATTATTTGATAGGTACGACCAATCTATTTTAATTGAAATTTTTTCATCAAAGACAAGAAGAAGAAATTTTTTTTGTTTTCCTAATTTCACGAACGAAAGAACTCACCCTTGTTGATAAAGGCTTCTTGATTCGTAATCAGGAATATAGGTCAAAAAAGAGTAATCGTCAACTTTAGTTTTGGTTATTTCTACAATTAGATCTTCTATCACAAAAGAAAGCGCTATTATTACCTTATATATTTTGATTTCGACAAACTAACTACATTTTTGCTACAAACACAAATAAGATAATTGAACTTAGTTCGGTACTTGATTTTACTTGACTTTGATTCAAAGGAAAAAAGGCGTGAAGCTTAAATAACTCACTCAGAATGCTTTTTAAAAGATTATATGGTACAATTAGATCGAATAAACCCTTCTGGAATAAGTATTCAGCTGCTTGTGAACCTTCAGGTATTCTTTTATTCAATATTTGTTCAATTACTCTTTTACCTGAAAATGCAATATAGGCATAGTGTTCATCAATAATGATATCCCCTAATATACAAAAATTGGATGTCGCTCCACCAGTTGTCAGATATGTAAGGATTGATACATAAAATAACATTTTATTTAATTAATAATCATATAAAGCATATGATATTTTAGCCATTTTCATCAGGCTTAAATTTCCTTTCTGCATGCCCCTCCCCCCCCCCTCCCCCGTAACGACCCGACCGGTCATTTTTGAAATTTTCGTCCTGATCCCCAATTAACTGCTTTCTCTAAGTTCAGTTCTGCTATTTTTGTTGCTAGAATGTTCGATTCTAGAATTCGGAGTGTTTTGGGATACTTCGTCCCTACATGACAACTTAATAGTTGAAAAATGGTTCGTATTCGTAAAGGTGTTAATACGAAATCGGAATGGAAATCTGATGGTTCCGTTAACTTTGTTAGGGGATTTTGGGGTTGGGAGCGTGTTTGGAATGTATTTTGGAGGTCTGTAGCTCATTTAGGCTTGAAATGCCGAAGTTTTAAATTTTTGAAAATTCGGTCGTTAGGTGAGATTTTGATTCGGGAGTCGGAATGGAATTCCGACAGTTGAAGTAGCTTCGTTAGGTGATTTTGGATAGGTCTGCAAATTTTCAGGTAATTCGGACATCGTTTGGTCGGTGTTTTGATAGAATGTAGGTTTCACAAGTTTTGGTTGAAACCTGGGCTTGAATCCGCGATGATTTGATAATTTTTATGTTTGATGATATGTTTTTATGTTTGGAACAAGTTTGTATCATAATTTGGAGTAGGTTGGTAGATTTGGTTGATGTTCCAGGGGCCTCGGGGGTGTTTCCGGGGGTCAAACGGGCCATTTCTAGTTGATGAACATGTCAGATTTTGCTGTCATAAGTGTTGCAGACGGTTGCTCTATGCGATCGCAATGTGTATGATGCAATCGCATAGAAGGCTTGGGAGGAGGTTCAAATTTGCTCAATGAGATCATGGAAAGGTGCTATGCGACCGCATAGTGTAAGGGTTAGGGGTCCCGGGTTCCTATTCTTTGTTCAATGCAATCGCAGTGTATGAATGCGATCGCATAGAGTTGTTTGGTAAAGCAATGCGATCGTAGGGTGATGTGTGTGATCGCATAAGGTAAATTGGAAGGCTGAAAAGTTTGTTCTATGATACCGCAATAAGTGTGATGCGATTGCATAGAGCTATTTACTGGGCTGAACAAAATTAGTTATAAGACATTTCATCTGCGAAGGTTCCTCCATTTTTACTCAAACTCAACTAGGAAGCTCGATTTTGGGTGATTTTTTGAGTGCTTTTTAGAGGCAATTGTTGGGTAATGATTTCGTACTCCCTTATGATTATTATTCACTAATCTAAACTCAAATTCTTCCTTTAATTTCGAATTTTGGGTGTAATTTAGGTAAGTTTCTTAGAAAAAACTTTGATGATTTGGAGGGGAAAACAAACTCCGATTTCGATAAATTTTATATGGTTAGACTCGTGAAAGTACGGGGGTTCTGAAAACATAAAAATAGTTTGATTCCGACCAGATGGCTGGAGGGGTATTTTTGTCATTTTACCCATTTTTGTGTCGTAGCTTTAATTTTATCAGTGTAATTAGTTACTTGTGATGTTATTTACACAATGTAATTGGTTTGAATAGATTTGGGCCACTCGGAGTCGGATACTCGTGGCAAGGGCATTATTTCTTAGCGATTTTGTACCGGGATTGAGGTAAGTGGCTTGTCTAACCTTGTGTGGGGGATCTTTTCCCCTAGGATATATTATGTGTTGATTTAAATGACTTGTACGCGATGTGACGGGTGTGTAATTGCGCAAATTTTTGAAAAATCCACTTTACTTAAATTGGTCAATCAGTGTTATCTATGTTATTTGATTGGTTTAATTGCAAGAATTATCCTATGTTAGCTAGGGAAGCATGATTAGATAGGATTAACTATCTAAATGCCTACTTGTTTTAATTAAATTTCCTAGAACATGTTGAGACTGGACTTAATTGTTAATTGTAGCAGTGTATTTCATTTCCCTCTACGTATTCTCTTATTTGATTGTGTTTGTGTTCTGTGGACTATGGGTTCGATTCCTGGAGATCCGGTGCTACTGAGGTAAAGGACCGCGGGTTCAATTCCTGGAGATCCTGTGATACTGATATAAAGGACTGCGGGTTCAATTCACGGATATCCTGTGATACTGATATAAAGGATTCCGGGTTCAATTCCCGGAGATCCTGATACTGATATAAAGGACTGCGAGTTTAATTCCCAGAGATCCTGAGCTACTAAGTATAAATGGACTGTGGATTCAATTCCCGAAGATCATGAGCTATTGATTTTGTACTTGTTGTGTTGATTTCTCTGTGTTAGCTTAACTGTAGACGGCTTGTAGTTTCTATCTCATTTTGCTGTTATTTCAGATTTACTCCTGCTTTTGCACTATTCGATATTATTATTATTATTATTATTATTATTATTATTATTATTATTATTATTATTATTATTATTATTATTATTATTATTATTATTATTATTATTATTATTATTATTATTATTATTATTATTATTATTCTCGGTATGTCCCTGACCTTCCTTGTCACTACTCCATCAAGGTTAGTCTTGGCACTTACTGAGTACCGTCGTAGTGTACTCATGCTACTCTTCTGCACACTTTTTGTTGTGCAGATCCAGGTCCATCTGATCAGACGCACTATCGCTGATCAAGGTTATGCTCAGGAGACTCGAGGTATGCATCTGTTGTGTCCGCAGATCTGAGGGTCTTCTTATGTTCTTCCCTAGTGATGCTAGTTATTCCTTTTTATTTCGGTTGTATAGATACTCTTGGTGGATAGAGCCATAGTTATATTGTCTTAGCCTGTGTTTGCCCGTGAGTTTCCGGGTCTTGGTGGTTATATTTATTCTGGAAATTTTGGTAAAGTGTATGTGGCGAGTGGCACCTATTACATTTTATGTGTTATTCCGCTGTTATTTCTTGTTGTTTGTAAAAGTTGTAAATTACGCATTGTGTAGGCTTACCTAGTCGCGAAGACTGGGTGCCGTCATGACAGGTTCATGATTGGTGAACTAGGGTCGTGACAAGTTGGTATCAGAGCTCTAGGTTCAAAGGAGTCACGGGACACAAGCCAGTTATTTAGAGTCTCGCTCATTGATATGGAGATGTCAGTATTTATCTACGAGGGGCTATGTAACTGTTTAGGAAACTCTTCATTTCTTTTGAATTCCTTGTCCTACGATATTTTGACACCAAATCTAAACTTTTGTCTTCTATTCTCTCACAGATGGTGAGGACACGGGCTACTCGTGAGGATCAGGCACCCGTAGCCCCTGTTGCCACGCCAGAGGCTGGTGCCGAGGTAGAGGTCAAGGGCACACCCGAGGTGCAACCACAGCACCCACGCGCACTGCTTTTGAGGCACCACCAGTGGATCAGGTTGGAGTGCAGGCACATGGTACACCTACTACAACTACTACGACTCCAGCACTCCAGGAGACTCTGGCTCAGGTTTATGAGCATGTACACTACTCTGGCTTAGGCGGGGGGAGGGGCCTAGACTCCCGCAGCCCTGACTCCTGAGTAGCGAGTGCCCATGGAGCAGGTTCCAGAGGTTATTCCTATACCGCCCGCCGAACCAATACAGCCCCGGAGGTGGGTCAGCTGCCTCCGAGGACGAGCAGTGCAGGTTGGAGAAGTTCAAGAAATATGATCCCCCAGTGTTCAGTGGTTTAGCTTCAGATGAAGCCTTGGTAATTTTGGAGTAGTGTCATCACATCCTCCGTACTATATGTATAGTGGAGACCAGTGGGGTTTCTTTTACTGCTTTTCAACTTCGAGTGGCCGCTTGTCCAGTCGAGTCTGCCTCGCTAACTTGGACACAGTTTTTTGATATGTTTTTTAGGGAGTTTGTTCCCAGAGCCTTAGGGATGCTTGGCGTGCAGAGTTTGAGCCGTTGCGCCAGGGCTCTATGACAGTATCTAAGTATGCCATCAGTTTCACCCGGTTAGCCAGACATGCACCTGCTTTGGTCGCCATTGTCAGGGAGAGATTGCGGAGGTGTATTGAGGGTCTTATTTGGCCTATCCGGTCCAGCGTGGCTAGACAGCTAGAGACGGATGTGTTGTATCAGTAGGCGGTGAGTATTGCCAGACGAATTGAGGGTATGCTCGCTAGGGATCAATGAGAGAGGGAAGCCAAGATATCTCGTGAGTCGGGTCATTTCTCTGGTGCCCGTACTGTTGTAGCTGATCGTTTTGGCAGGGGTTATTCCGGTCGTCCGGTTCATTTAGCTTTGCCTGCAGCTGGTGGTACTCCAGCTCCTCCAGCACCTCAGGAGCCTTACTATGCTCCCCCAATTTTCAGTGCGCCTCCTACGCGGGGTACCTCCAGGGGTCAGTCCAATAGGAGCGGGTCCAGTTAGTCACATCCACCGTGTCTTCCCAAGGCATGTTATGTGTGAGGGGATACTCGCCATCTGGTAAGGGAGTGCCCCAGGCGTGGAACGGGAGCTCCTCTACAGACTTCACAACCTCATCATGGTTCACGGGATCAGCATGCCTTCGTTCCAGCTCCAGATGCCACCCTACCTACCCAGCCAACCAAGGGCGGGGATCAGGGTGATAGAGGCCACCCTCGAGCGAGTGGTCGAGCCAGGTTTTATGCTATTCCTGGTCGCGCCGCAGCTGTCGCCTCTGATTTTGTTATCACATGTATTATCATGGTTAGTCACAGAGATGCATCGTTTCTATTCGATCCTAGTTCTACTTTTTTATACGTGTCCTCTTATTTTTCTTCACATCTGTGTGTGCCTCGGGATTTTTTGAGTACCCCCATTTATGTTTCTACTCCGATGGGAGATTCTTTGGTTGTGAACCGTGTGTATCGATCGTGTTTGGTCACTATTTATGGTTTTGAGACCAGAGCTGATCTTTTATTGCTCGATATGGTTGATTTCGATATTATTCTGGGCATGGACTGGTTGTCTCCCCATCATGCTATTCTTGATTGTCACGTCAAGACCGTGACGCTGGCTATGGCAGGCATTCCATTTATTGAGTAGAGTGGTACTCTAGATCACACCCCCAGTCGTGTTATTTTCTTTCTCAAAGCTCGGCGTATGGTTGAGAAAGCGTGTGCTGCTTATCGAGCTTATGTGAGGGATGTCAGTGCCGACACCCCTTCTACTGATTTAGTCCTAGTGGTACGTGATTTCTCTTATGTGTTTCCAACTGATCTCACGGGCTTGCCGCAAGATAGAGATATTGATTTTGGTATTGACTAACTACCGAACACTCAACCTATTTCTATTCGTCTGTCTGCATGGCTCCTCCCGAGTTGAAGGAGTTGAAAGATCAGTTACAGGAGTTGTTGGGTAAGGGTTTCATTTGACCCAGTGTTTCACCTTGGGGTGCTCCTATGTTGTTTGAAAAGAAGAAGGACGGTTCTATACGCATGTACATTGACTATCGCCAGTTGAACAAAGTTACAGTAAAGAACTGGTATCCTTTGCCACGCATTGATGACTTATTTGATCAGCTATAGGGCGCACGAGTGTTCTCCAAGATTGATTTGCACTTTGGTTATCATCGGCTGAAGAATCGGGGGCCAGATATCTTGAAGACTGCCTTCAAGACTCGGTATGGTCATTACGAGTTCCTCGTTATGTCTTTCGGGCTGACTAATGCCCCAGCAGCTTTCATGCATTTGATGCACAGTGTATTTAGGCCATATCATGACTCGTTTATGATTGTTTTCATTGATGATATTTTGGTATATTCTCGTAGTCGGGAAGAGCATGAGCAGCACCTAAGGATAGTGCTTCAGACTCTGAGGGAGAAGCAATTATATGCAAAGTTCTCTAAATGTGAGTTTTGGCTGAGTTCGGTGGCATTTCTAGGCCACGTGGTGTCGAGCGAGGGTATTCAAGTGGGATCCGAGGAAGGTGGAGGCCGTGCAGGGTTGGCCCAATCCCTCCTCAGCTACTGAGATTTGTTGTTTCCTTGGTTTGGCGGGTTATTACCATCGCTTTATGGAAGGGTTCTCTTCGATCGCAACACCTATGACAAGATTGACCCAAAAGGGTGCCCCTTTTCAGTGAACAGAGGAGTGTGAGGCAAGCTTCCAAAAGCTTAAGACAGTTTTGACTTCGGCCCCTATCTTGATGTTGCCTACTGGTTCGGGGTTCAATACAGTTTATTGTGATTCCTCACTGGTTGGACTCAAAGCAGTATTGATGCAGGACGGTAGGGTGATTGCCTACATGTCTCGATAGTTGAAGGGGAATGAAAAAAACTACCTTGTCCACGATCTTGAGTTAGCTGCCATTGTCCATGCATTGACGATTTGGCGTCATTATTTGTATGGGGTTCCTTGTGAGATTTACACTGATCATCAAAGTTTGCAACACTTGCTTAAGAAGAAGGACCTGAACATGCATCAGAGGAGGTGGTTAGAGTTGTTAAGGGACTATGATATTACTATTCTTTATCACCCAGGCAAAGCCAATGTGGTTTTTGATGCCTTGAGTCGCCGGGTGGATAGTTTGGGGAGTTAGGCATATCTACCAGCATCAGAGAGACGTATGGCGATGGATGTTCAGGCTTTGGCCAGACAGTTTATTTGATTGGATCTTTTGTAGCCCAGCCCCGGCTCTATGGCCTGTATGGTTTCTAGGTTTTCTCTATTTGATCGCATCAAAGAGCGACAATTTGATGACCCTTATTTGCATGATCTTTAGGACGAAGTTCGACGTGGTGATGCTCGAGATGTTACCATCGGGGATGATAGAGTGATGAGGATGTAGAGGCATAATTTTTGTGCCCAATGTGGATGATCTTCGAGAGTTGATTCAAGTTGAGGCCCATAGCTCACGATATTCCTTCCATCCAGGTGCCGTGAAGATGTATCAGGACTTGATGCAGCAATATTGGTGGAGATGGATGAAGAAGGATATAGTTAACTATGCTTCTAGGTGCCTCAACTGCCAACATGTGAAGTATGAGCATCAGCGTTCGGGTGGGTTATTAAAGCAGATTGAGATCCCAAAGTGGAAGTGGGAGCGCATCACCATGGACTTCGTATCTGAATTTCCATGGAATGTGAGGAAGTTTGATTCTATTTGGGTCATTGTGGATCGACTGACCAAGTCCGCCCATTTCATACCTGTGTGCATCACTTACTCATTGGAGCAGTTGGCGGAGATCTATATTAGGAAGATAGTTTGATTGCATTGTATTCCAGTTTCCATCATTTTAGACAGAGGCACTCTGTTTACATCACAGTTCTGGAGAGCTGTGCAGCAGGAGTTAGGTATTTTGGTGGAGCTGAGCATAGCATTTCACAAGGACAGTCTGAGCGCACTCTTTAGATTTTGGAGGATATGCTCCGTGCGTGTGTTATTTAGTTTGGAGGTTCATGGGATCACTTCTTGCCACTGGCGGAGTTTGCTTATAACAACGGCTATCAGTCTAGAATTTAGATGGCACTGTATGAGGCCCTATATGGTATGAGGCGCAGGTCCCCGGTGGGTCGGTCGAGCCAGGCGAGGCCAGGTTGCTAGGTAGTGAGATGGTCCAGGATGCAATGGATAAGGTCAAGGTGATTTAGGATAGACTCCGTGCAACCCAGTATAGACAGAAGAGTTATGTGGACAAGAAGGTTCGCGATATGGCATTTATGGTCTGCGAGCTGGTTCTACTTCGGGTCTCGCCATGAAGGGCGTCATGAGATTTGGGAAGAAATGGAAGCTGAGTCCGAGATTTATTAGGCCTTTTGAAATTTTGAGGCGAGTGGGGAGTTTGCATATGAGCTTGCCTTACCTCCCATCCTAGTCGGAGTCCATCCAGTATTTCATGTTTCTATGCTCTGGAGATACCATGGTGACCCGTCGCACGTGTTGGATTTTAGTTCAGTCTAGCTGGACAAGGATCTATCTTATGTTGAGGAGCCAGTGGCCATTTTGGACAGGAAAATCAGAAAGTTAAGGTCAAAGAACATCGCTTCAGTGAAGGTCCAATGGCGGGGTCAGCCGACCGAGGAGGCAACTTGGAAGACCGAGCAGGATATGTACAGCCAGTACCCTCATCTTTTTGCTACTTCAGGTATGTTTTCTATGCTCCTTTGAGGGCGAACGAATGTTTAAGTGTGAGAGGATGTAACAACCCGTACGATCATTTTTGAAATATTCGCCTCGATCCCTAATTAACTGATTTCCCTAAGTTCATTTCTGCTACTTTGGTTTGCCGGGATGTTCGGTTCTAGAATTTGGAGTGTCTTGGGATACTTAGTCCCTAAATAAGAGCTTAATAGTTGAAAAATGATCCGTATTTGTAACAATGTTAATACGACCACAGAACGGAAATCTGATGGTTCTGTTAGCTCCGTTAGGTGATTTCGGGGTTGGGAGCGTGTTCGAAATGTATTTTGGAGGTCCATAGCTCATTTAGTCTTGAAATGTCGAAGTTTGAAATTTTTGAAAATCCGGTCGTTAGATGAGATTTTGATCCGGGAGTTGGAATGGAATTCCGACAGTTGCAGTAACTTCAATAGGTGATTTTGGATAGGTCTGCAATTTTTCAGATCATTAAGACATTGTTTTGTCGGGGTTTTGATAGAATGTAGGTTTCGGAAGTTTTTGTTGAAACTTAGGCTTGAATCTGCCATGATATAATGATTTTTGTGTTTATTGATATGTTTTTATGATTGGAACAAAATCGTATCGTGATTTGGAGTAGGTTTGTGGTTTTGGTTGAGGTCCCGATGGCCTCGGGGATGTTTCCGGGGGTCAAACGGGCCATTTCTAGTTGATGAACATGTCAGATTTTGCTGTCATAAGTGTTGCAGATGGCTGCTCTATGCGATCGCAATGTGTATCAAGCGATCACATAAAAGGCTTGGGAGGAGGCTAAAATTTGCTCAATACGATTGCGGAAAGGGCTAAGAGATTGCTAGTTGTAGATGTTTGTTCTCTACGATCGGGAAGGTGCTATGCAATCACATAGTGTAAGGGTTAGGGGTCTTAGGTTCCTATTCTTTGTTCAATGTGATCGCGGTGTATGAATGCGATCGCATAGAGTTGTTTGGTAAATCAATGCGATCGTATGGTGATGTGTGCGATCGCATAAGGTAAATCGGAAGGCTGAAAAGTTTGTTCTATGCGATCGCAATAAGGGTGATGCGATCACATAGAGTTATTTACTGGGCTGACAGAATCAGTTATAAGACATTTCATCCACGAGGTTTCCTCCATTTTTACTCAAACTCAAGCTAGTGAGCTCGGTTTTGGGTGATTTTTTGAGTGTATTTCAGAGGTAATTGTTGGGTAACGATTTCTTACTCCCTTATGATTATTATTCACTAATCTAAACTCAAAATTTTCCTTTAATTTCGGATTTTGGGTGTAATTGGGGTATGTTTCTTAGAACAAACTTTTATGATTTGGAGGGGCAAACGAATCTGATTTTGATAAATTTTATATGGTTAGACTCATGAGGGTACGAGGGTTCTGAAAACATAAAAATATTTTGATTCTGAGCCGATGGTTGGAGGGGTATTTTGGTCATTTTACCCATTTTGCGTCGTAGCTTTAATTTTATTAGTGTAATTAGTTACTTGCGATGTTATTTACACAATGTAATTGGTTTGAATTAATTTGGTCCACTAGGAGATAGATACTCGTGGCAAGGGCATTATTTCTTAGTGATTTTGTATCGGGATTGAGATAAGTGGATTGTCTAACCTTGTGTGGGGGATCTTTTCTCCTTAGATATATTATGTGTTTATTTAAATGCCTTCTACGCGAGGTGAAAGACGTGTAATTGCACAAATTGTTTAAAATCCACTTTACTTAAATTGCTCAATCAGTGTTATCTCTGTTATTTGATTGGTTTAATTGCAAGAATTATCATGTGTTAGCTAGGAAATCATTATTAGGTAGGATTAATAATCTAAATGCCTACTTGTCTTAGTTAAATTTCCTGGAACATGTTGAGACTGGACTTAATTGTTAATCGTAGCAGTGTATTTCATTTCTCTCTGCGTATTGTCTTATTTAATCGTGTTTGTGTTCTGTGGACTGCAGGTTCGATTCCCGGAGATCCGGCGCTACTAAGGTAAATGACTACGGGTTCAATTCCTAGAGATCCTGTGATACTAATATAAAGGACTGCGGGTTCAATTCCAGGAGATCCTGTGATACTGATATAAAGGATTACGGGTTCATCTCCCAAAGATCCTGTGATAGTTATATAAAGGACTGCAGGTTCAATTCCCGAAGATGCTGAGCTGCTAAGTATAAATGGATTGCGGGTTCAATTCCCGGAGATCCTGAGCTATTGATTTTGTAATTAGCTAGTATTTTTTGTCTTTGCTAGGATTGAACCATGGTCTCCCATGATTTAATTCGCTTCATTGACCACTAGGCCGCACCCTTGGGTGGTGGTGCTTATTATTATTATTATTATTATTATTATTATTATTATTATTATTATTATTATTATTATTATTATTATTATTATTATTATTATTATTATTATTATTATTATTATTATTATTATTATTATTATTATTATTATTATTATTATTATTATTATTATTCTCGGTATGGCCCTGACTTTCCTCGTCACTACTCCATCGAGGTTAGGCTTGGCACTTACTGAGTACCATCGTGGTGTACTCATGCTACTCTTATGTACACTTTTTGTTGTGCAGATCAAGGTCAATCTTATCAGATGCACTACCAGTGATCGAGGTTATACTCAGGAGACTCGAGGTATGCATCTGCTGCGTCCGCAGATCCGGAGGGTCTTCTTCTGTTCTTTCCTAGTGATACCAATTATTCTTTTTTATTTTGGTTGTATAGTTACTCTGGATAGAGTCACAGTTATTCTCTCTTAGCCTGTGTTTTTCCGTGAGTTTCCGGGTCTTGGTGGTTATATATATTCTAGAAATTTTGGTAAAGTGTATGTGCCGAGCGCCACCTATTACTTTTTCTATGTTATTCCGCTGTTATTTCTTGTTGTTCGTAAAAGTTGTAAATTGTGCATTGTATTAGCTTACCTACTCGTGAAGACTGGATATTGTCATTACAGGTTAATGATTGGTGAACTTGGGTCGTGACACCCCCACAAAAGAAGATGCTATAATAAGGGGTAAAATTTGATTGGCAGCGTGTTAAATCAAACGGGTGATTTTCGTTTCAACAACGTATCATGTACTACCATTTGCATCAAGCTCAAATTTCCTCAACCCCCCTATCCCCCCTCCAAAATAACATACTATAATAAGTGGTAAAATTTGACTAGCAACGTGTTCAATCAAACGGGTGATTTTCTCTTCGTCTACGGATACCATATTACCCCCCCATAAACTGATAAATCCATAACCCCAATTGCTATTGGAATGACGTTTAGTTGGCCTATGCCTGTTTCAACAGCCTCGGTTAATCCTGTCTTTCTTTGATAAGAATCAATACGATCTTTATAAGGCTCCTTCGCTTAATGAAATTCATTTTGATCCAGAAAGACCATGTCTTCATTCATGGATCCCAATTACCCAGATCAATCAAAAGTTTAATTCTATCTGAACTACGCATATTCAAATGATATCCACATTGTACATAAATATTCATTTTTTATTTCAATATTTTCTTATTATTTAATCCACAACAATTTTCACATTGAACCCTGTCAACATGAAAGCGTAAGAAATCAACAGGATCCCCTTCTTTGTTTGTTTGATTCGAAGGGGAAATGCCTATTGAATTCTTAAGAATCATAATTTTGTTTCGTCTAGATGGTAAAATGGATTTATTTTCTTTACAAAAGTTCAGTTTTCTCATTTTTCTTATCATGTTTTTGAATAATTCACTATTCTGACCACGTGTTGTTTATCTATGATAGTATCTATCAGTACTTTTAAAGTTGGAAGGAAGAAGGAACTACTCAATTTTTTGGCTGCTATAATATATTAGATATCGTGCAAATCCTTTCTATACTAATCTAATGTATAACATTACTCACTCTATTACATTACTCTATTTATTTTCCCTATTTCCCCTTCATAACATTCATAAAAATGGAGAGATTTATTGATATATTTATTGGATACTATTGGACTCACGGGGCTTGAACTCGCAGCTTCCTCCTTAAAAGGGCAGTGCTCTAACCAATTGAACTACAATCCCAGAGAAATACGGGATCTAGTAGAAAATTTAATTCATTTTTATCTCCATATTGGGTATTTCTGAAGTATAAAGGGGGTTATATCATCTCACGGTGGATTGACAAATTATTGGGCGGAGCTGAATTTGAACTAGCATAGACATATTGCCAGCAAATTTACAGTTTGTCCCCATTCGCTGCCGGGCATTGACTAACAATTAAGAAGTATCATAAAAATATAAAAAGCTTCTTTTTCCTGGTCAAGTCAATAAAGTAATGAAATTCTTCATTTTCCATTTTTTTATAAAAAAATGGATTTATCTTAACCACATGATTTTCTTTTAGTCTTCTAGGGTTGGGTCTTATATCAGGGGTCTAGGAGTGGTATTACTTCTATATCAAATTTGTTTTGCCTTTTCATAGGGATTGGTTCTTGTTTGTACATCATTATTCTATATTCTATCTACTCCTATTTTGTAGTTGTTGCGCATCAACTAATTAACGTCAGAGCAATAAATGTTTTAATCAATTTTGCTGTGATGTTCATGAATGATTCAGAATATTACAAAGATTTTCATCTTTGGACCGTAGGAGATGGAATTACTTCGATGGTTTTTTATAAGTCTTTTTATTTCACGAAGTACTACTATTTCAAATACGTCATGGTGCTGGATTATTTAGATCACAAGATCAAAATCGATTATAGAGCAAGATTTTATAAGTAATAGTCAAATAATGAAAATATTTATCAATATATTTTTTTTCTTTCATTTGAACTGATTTTAATAATCCTTTTAGTTGCTTTAATAGGTGCAATTATTGTAGCTCGTCAATAAAAAATTTCTATTAAAACGTGAAACTAAAATAGAAATGAAAGAAAATGAATGTGAGAGTATTCATATTATGTACAATATCTTCACTCTCAATAATTATATACAAGTCTATTGAACATAGAAAGGCGGGATGGCCATGACGTGTACGTGTCGGATAACCAAATCCTCATTGAATTTGATTTTTCCATCAGATGGGGATCATACATGTTCTATACCCGTGAATACTCCTCTGGTATGAAAAGTTCTTAATGTTAATTGAGTGCACTATTCTCCAATCGATTGACCTATAATAATAATCGCCATGAGTAGGACTCTGGCCACAACATAATCGAAAAAATCAAGATGTACTCCTACGAGTAGAGGGAATTCAAATTGAAATTGTTTGGGCCCGAAAGGTTATGAATCGAATTACAAGTCCAATGCCTATGTCTTTATTTCTAGTGGCAATACACCGCAGACCTATGTATATATCATCTGCTAATACCAGACCAATTAATTTTTTGGATAAAAATCCTTTTCGGCATCATCCCATTCTGAGGACTCGTAGAAATACCCTAGTTCGCAGTCGACAACATCTTCACCATCTAGAGTAACGATGAGTTGAGGCACATCGTGCATTAATGGGTGCTTGTGACGACCCAAAGTGTCATTACTTATTTTTTCAATCATTTCGAGCTTCTGAAGCCTTGAAAACCTCATTTATAGTTACCTCGATTTGCATGCGCAGTCCGGGCGCGAAGCCGGGAAAATTTTTATGTTGAAATATATGAAGCATGTGAAAATTTTGAAGAATTTTGATATGGTTGACTTTGGTCAACATTTTTCATAAAAGGACACGGACCCGTGATTTGACGGTCTCAAAAAATCCGTAAAAAAATATAGAACTCGAGTGTATGCACAGAATCAAAATCCAAGGTCTAGAACCCCGGTAAAAGAATTTTCTGTTAAATTGTTTTCTGGAAATGTTTAAGGGAAATAAAACTGAAATTTAATTAAAAAGTAATGGTATCGGGCTCGTATTTTGGTTTCGATGCCCGGTACAAGTTATATATGTTGGCTAAGCGCTTCCTGTAAAGTTTTGTTGAAAACGGACGTCCTTTGACGTGTTTTGGCTTTAAATTGGAAATTTGGAAGTTTAAGAAAATTGGAAGAATTCTTGAGTTTTAAGGCACAATTCATTGATTTTGATGTTGTTTTGGTGATTTTATCGCTCGAGTAAGTTCGTATGATGTTTTTGAGTCAGTGATATTTGGTTTGGAGCTTCGAGGGCTCGGGTGAGTTTCGGATACGTATTGGGATGGTCTTGAAGTTAGAAAAATTGCAGAAAATCTGCAGCAGACATTCCTTCATCGCGTTCGTGTCCCATTGGTCGCGTTCACGATGCCCATCTTGCACCATTCTTCGCATTCGCGTAGCCTAATTCTACGCGTTCGCGTAAGATCTCACGTGTTCGTATAGGCCAATAGTGAAGCCCCCAATTTTCCTTCTACGCATTCGCGACTTGATCCACGCGAACGACATGCCTACCCATTTTCCTTTATCGCAAACGCGACAAAGGTGTCGCGAACGCGATGAACAAACTTTCGCCCAGTGATTTTAAGTTCTTAAAACAGAATAGAAACGGGATAAAAATCACATTTCTCAACTCTCTCTTCTCCACAGCTTTTGGGGCGATCTTTGGAGCATTTCTTCACCAATGTTCATTGGGTAAGTATTGTTTAACTCGTCTTGTTCATTTTTCATCAACATCAATCAAATTCTTAGGCCTAAACATGTAAAAATAGGTAGAAAATTAGAGAATTGGGTAGAGTTAGGATTTTCATATAATTTGCGATCTAGACCTCGTTTTGGGGTCGAACATAAGAACAAATATCATATTTGAACTCGTGGAAGGATGGGTGAATCTATTTTGGTTCGAACCTCATGTTTCGATCATGTGGGCCTGGGGTCGATTTTACTATTCCGGGCAGAATGTTGTAAAAATTATATTTGCCATATGAACTAATTCATTAAATAGTATTGATGATATTAAATCAATTGTATATAGATACGATTGAATTAGATCCAAATTCGAAAGGAAAGGGCATTGGTACAGATTGAATTGACCGTAAACTTTCGAGGTAAAAGTTTGAACTATACTAGCTTGAGGGAATAGGAGTTGGGTTTATGTGCTAATTGTTATGTGTGGAGTCCGAAGTATAAGCATGGTGATGAGTATCTATACGTTAGGGGTCGAGCATGACGATGAGTCTTTAAACGGATTAAATTCCTATTAATCTTATGTGATTGTACGAGAGGAATTATTATTGGTTTCATACCAGTAATATATATAAATTGTTGGTTAAAGTTTATTGGTGTCACACGGGTAACATACATATATTGTTGAGTAGTTATTATTTATTGGTTTCATACCGGTAATATGAATGTTATTGAAATTGAAGAATTACTAGTTTTATACCGCTAATATATACATATAATAAAATGGGATTGTGTGGCATACCGACCACCTATATATAGTAAAATGGGATCGTGTGTTACACCGACCACCTATATATAGTAAAATGGGATCGTGTGGCACACCGGCCACTTATACATTAATAAATGGGATCGTGTGGCACTCCGACCACAAAGCTATATGATTGTTGGCATTAGCCATAGATGCCGGAGCCGATTTATTAAATTCGGAGCGAGTGGTACGCCTACCACAAGATACAAAATGAAAAATAAATCAAGACATGAAAGTGGATTTTATTCCATTGTTCATAATATTTCTGATAATATATATTTTTGGTTGCTACTCCAGAGCATGTTCTTTCCCTTATAAATGTTCAATAATGTTTCCTGCTATTTTGTCGTATATGTATATATTTTTCACTGCACAGGTTTATGTGGGTGTCTGGTCCTAGCCTTGTCACTACTTTACCAGGATAGGTCAGGCACTTACCAGCACATGAGGTCAGTTGTGCTGATGCTACACTTTGCGCAGATACAGGTTTCGGACAGCAGCATCGACAGTAGTGCGATTGTTGATATTCCGGTCACCGAGACTTCGAGGTAGTCTTGCAGGCGGCCGCAGGACCCGTTGTCTCCTATATCATTACTTTTAAGTCTGTTATCTCATGTATTCAAGATAAAAAGTTTATATTTCTTTCAGAAGGTTACGTGTATTATTATTAGAAGTTCGCGAGTATTGTGACACAAGTTCTTGGATAGTGTATCATGTTTGGGTTTCTGTATCATATCTAATAAAATTTGCTAAGTCATTCGCTAAATTTATTTATTCTGCTGTAATTATATAATTTTATTTAAAGTTTTAAAAAGAGAGTTGTAACCAATGAAAATGTAAGTAAGAATGGCTTGCCTAGCTTCCATTAGTAAGCGCCATCATGACTCTCGATGGTGGAAAATCCGGGTCGTGACAGTGCTAAGGCCCCAAATTGACTATCATGAGGTCTTTTCTTGTAGTTGGTGTAGTCATAAGTTTTTCATCGATTCATTCTTCTATGAATTGCTGAAAGTGAAAAGAAGTTCATCAAAATTTAATCGAAACATATAAGTGAAATTTGCTTTTGCAATTAGATTATTTTCTTTCTATTTCTATCTTTGTTCCAATTTTCCTTTCTAAAAAAGGGCCTTTAACCAAAGTAAAAGATTACTTCGTTCTTGATAGTTATTTGCTTACTCAGTTGATAGGAACATACTCTGGATTAGAATTATGGGGAGTACTTCTGGATAATTTCTACGAACGTAAAGCCCCAATTCGAATTCCTTTTATGTACAAAAATATCCTCTTGGATAAATTACATAATCTCAATTACTAATCCGTTGTGTATCTTGCCCTTTCTAACCATTCACTTTTTTTTTGCTTTCAACCTCCCATTGTGGAAATTCATCTATAGTGATAAACAGTAAAAACTCCACATAGTTGATCTTTTGAAAACGTTATAAGCTATCATGATAATTCATTGGGGTAAAAAATCTCTATTGCTTATGTATACTTTTTTTACCATTTGATTCTTTTACATAGGAAATAAGACCCAACCTTTTTACTACGAATTTAGAACTCATTTTCTTTCACTCATATAACTATCTGGTTTAGTTTATCAACCCAAATGCTAAATAAAATTGAAAATATATATGTTCAATCGAATCGTTTTACCTTTGTTTCTAGAAAGAAAAGAATTTGGAGAAATTTTGGGTCTCACTGAATCACACTGTCACGACCCCAAATCCGATCGTGATGGCGCCCAGCACATTGCTAAGCCAACCTGACCAATCAATATCGACAACGGAGCTAGAAGCTCTCTTTAACCCATTTAAGCATTTCAAAATATGAAACAATAGTACAACAGTAGGGAAACCAAGTCCCAAAATATACTAACTCCCATAGACCAAGGGTCAAGAGTCATGAGCCTCTACTGAACATGAGTGTATAATGGTTTACAAGATACCAAGTGCGGAAAGAAATGTCAATACAAAATCAAAAGACAGTAGGAAAGGAATATCGGGTCCTGCGGACTCTGCAGCTACCTCATATATCCCACAGATGTCGCCTCGCACAGCTACTGGATCACTGCTGAGAGGTACCTGGATCTGCACACAAGGTGCAGGGAGTAAAATGAGTACTGCCAGACTCAGTGGTAATAAACAAGGGTAAGACAGCGCAGATAAGAAATCCGCAATAAAGCACTATGTAAAACTATAATCAGCTACCCTGTCATAGAATCAATCTTCACTGTACCTGTACCAACAAATACCAATAAATAGCATAACAGCTAGCAGATGTAGCTAAATGCAATGCAATGCATGATATGACCGCTACGGCGTGTAGCCCGACTCCAATTTTGGGTACCCGTGCTCACTGTGGGGGTTCAGACTCCGGAGGGGCTTCTACAGCCCAAGCACATCTCATAGAGATATTCCTGCGGCGTGCAGTCAGATCCAACATATATCTCGCTGCGGCGTGCAGCCCGATCCACTACTAGTCAGCTAATATGCAGATACAGCCTCGCGAGGCTCAAAAGTAGTTTTTGAAAACTCTTTTTATCATTTTTCAGTTGGAAAACGGTAATATCAAGTTCCAGAGATTGGAATTAGCATAATAACAGAAATAGCTGCGGACTAGTAGTAAACTAGCATGTCTATATGATAAGACCATGATAACGATCCTCGCGGGATCCAATAACTGGCTCACGGCCCACATGTATACTCAACCACCCAAGAAGGGGGTTCCTCGGCTCAAGAGTGGCCATTATCACAATATATATATATACAACCATCCGAGAAGGAGGTTCGACGGCTCTAGAATAGCCAATAATACAGTATCAACAGGTCGGACTAATATATATAGTCTCCAATTCATGATCGACCCCGCACTCTCAAGAGTGTGCGTGTCTCGCCGCTATACAGCGTCACAAAGTGGTATACCGGGGTTTCGAACCCGCTGGTCATCACCCACATCTATTACTCACCTCTAGCCGGTCGTAGGATCGTCCGCGATGCCTTTTCCTTTGAATTTAGCTCCCTCGTGCGTGGAATCTAGTCAAACCACAATAATTACATCAAATACGGGTCAAATAATCATAACCCACTTCAATTTACATGAAATTAGCATAATTACACTAAGTTGGTAAAATCCGACCCCGGGCCCCACTGCTCGGAAAATTCCGAAATTAGCACCAACGCGATCCTTATCTCGCCACGAGTCCGTGCATATAAAATTTATCGAAATCGGAGTTCAAATGGCCTCCCAAATCCAAAAATCCCGTTTTTCAATATTTAGGCCACATTTCTTCAAGATTTCAACCCAATTTCATGAAGATTGATGTTAATACTACCATAAATTGATGTTTTTGAGTCAAGAATCTTACCTCCGACGAATACCCGATGACTTCTCGGTGATTTCCTCGAGTTTTCTTCTCTCTAGGGCTCAAATGTGTGTTTTGGGTTAATGAACCCGTACCCTCTGTTTCTGGATTAAATTCACTGCCAGAAATATTTCTTCTACGCGATCGCGATCTTCATCACGCGATCGCGATGCTCAAAATCTCGGCCTCACGCGATCGCGACATCCTTCACGCGATCGCGATGCACAATCACCCTGCCTCACGCGATCGCGTCCATAATCCTGCGATCGCGTAGCTCATTTTCCCCGGACCCATTTCTTCTTCTACGCGATCGCGTAGATAAGCATGCGATCGCGATGTACACCCTTTTAATTCTATGCGATCGCGACTGTTACCCTGCGATCGCGATGCCCTAGTCCCCAGCTCTACGCGATCGCATCCCTATTCCCGCGATCGCGGAGAGCAAATGTCTGCTGCGTTTATGACAGCAGCCAGCTTTTCTCTTTTCTTCCAAAAATGGTCCGTTTGGACCCCCGGATTCATCCCGAGACCCCCGGGACCCCAACGAAAACCACCAACATACTCCAAAACATGATACGAACTTGTTCCAACCATAAAAACACCATACTAATCATCAAAATCACCAATTAACCACGGATTCAAGCCTAGGTTTCTTCAAAACTTTCAAAACTAACAATCAATCCAAAACCCGATCAAACGATGTCCGAATGACCTGAAAATTTGCAGACATATCCAAAATCACATAACGAAGCTACAGAAATTGTCGGAATTCCATTCCGACCCCCGGATCAAAATATCACCTACCATCCGGTTTTCGCCAAAATTTAACATTCGCCAATTCAAGCTTAAAACTACACCGGACCTCCGAATTCAATTCTGATTGTTCTCCTAAGTCATAAATGACCTCCCGGAACTAACCGAATCATCAGAATCCGATTCCGAGCCCTCTAACCAAATAGTCAACTCCAGGTTGACTTTCCTTATTCAAGTTTCCTTCAAAAAGGCTATATGCCTCATTTCCAATCCAAATCACTCCTAACTCACCCGATAGACTTTAACACTAATAATAAAGCATAAAACATACAATTTCAACATAACGGGGTGGTAATTCCCGTAACGACGGGCCGGGTCGTTACATTCTCCCCAACTTAAACAAACGCTCGTCCTCGAGCGTACCAGAGTGGTACTAGAAGCAACTCAATAGCTGAATGACCTTACCCATCATATATTCGGGCGATCATACGTCACCCTATCTCACGCAAGTCCGAAAATACCATATAGTCAAAATTTCACGGCCCATCTGAACCATAAATCACATTGTACTTTCTGAAATCATATACCAATTGCTAGTCCCATTCCTGTACTCAGGATACACTAGAATCCACTGCAATAAGCCATACTCACCACTCCGGGTGAGATCATATGATGTATCACACAACCCAATCACTCGAGACGATAGTCTCTAATCACAACAACTGGCCACAATCACCAAATACTAGCTGAAAAAACCTTTTCCATTAGATGGAGTCTTGTTCCAACACCTTCATATCATGCCCACGGCAACCAGACACGCGATATATCGAACCCATCTCTCAGGTCAACCATTCATGAATCCATTTCACTTTTAACTGATACCACAACAGATTTCGGACCCAAATCTCGGTATTACCTTTCTAACCAACTAAAATCACATATACTCACATTCATTATTGGCTCCAACGACCATTTCGATTATAACACATCGCACTGGTGATAAGACACCTCAACACCGGCCTAAGCCATGACGAGCACAACATAGGCTCCAATAGAAACGTCTGCACACACTCGAATCATGACAGCTCAAATCATGACAACTGTCTCCGGCAAATAGAGCTGCAATTTAATCCCTCTATGCCATCATAATATAGAACTGAGATCGCGTCTCGTATTATAGAAATAAAGTACCTGAATCCTCCTCGAGAGGTCATAACATCACGTGGCCTTGCCACGATTCGTGATTCTATCCCAATGTTATTACTCATGAAGCACCTCAAGCCACTAAGCTCAAAACGATCAGCCACGCACATATTTAGGTCTGAACCCAAGCAATCAACCTCACCCACGGTGAAACAATTAACGTATGCTATCAAATCCTGAAAGAACACAACCGATGTGCCCTTCGCCAAGCGATACTCAATACGGACTCTTCCTCAGAAGCCAGGAGGTATTGTATACCAGGTAACATATAACTAACTATATTTTCACAATATTCTGTTGCGGCGTGCAACCCGCTCCAATGACATACCCGTGGCGGCGTGCCACCCGATCTAGATACCATACCTGTGGCGGCGTGCCACCCGATCCAAGTAACCCTCGTCAAATGAATACACGTCGAGTCAAGTTGCTCATCATAATAAACATATATAGCCTCAAGTTTGGCCACATGAAACGCATCTGACAACGTTTCTCAATACTGGAACTGAATCAATGGTAGATATCTCTACACTAACATCCGCCACTAAGGTCCAACTGACAAAGCAACGCCTACCAGCCGTCCGCTGGTCCTGGGTACAACTACTCTGTTGGAGCATACTCTGATGTTCTCTGCTACGCAATTTGTGCCATTTTCCGACATAGCCCATATCACATTAGTCTAGACGACCTGGCTTATGTCAACCGGTCTGAAATAAGGTATCATAACCCAAATTCATCATATCAAGCTAAGAGCTAAACGGTGCTAATACACACGATATACAACCACTGCATAGGCGGATTACGAGAACTTCCAGACTCTAACACATGTATTACATATGGATCACTATGCCCGATCCCACACTCCACCGTACGATTACATAACACACATCAAGCATCTATTCATACCTCGAAAGCCATTCGGAAATTTTACTATGCCATCAACGACTCAATTATTACAGTCGATCCCACAAGAGAATACCACCATACCACTGGATATCATCAGTTTACATTACCTTGTCCTTTTTGGATCATATTCCCTGCCAAGTTAATAGAATAGCAGTACCGTTTTTCTTAAATCATCAGAAAGATCGATTCTTAATTCATCTGCAGTTGTTCGCGTTGCTCAATAATTTTATTGACTTCCCATATATTATGAACTGTTCTCAAAACCTAGAATATACCATTATCAACTTTCCATAACACATCGCGTATACCATACTAAGATAACATGGAAATTCTTATCCCTTTCCTACGCCGCAAACATCGACGCAATCAACTAGTCAAGGACTTTTATGATCTCATATAGAGAAAACTCATTACACATTCCAAGCTTTGCATACCAACAGGAAATACACTTATTTTTCAAACCACATTAAAACACATCATAAACTCTTTCTCCCAATCACATTGCATAAGTTAAACTGCCAGGACTGAGTCCTTATACACATATTATACCCATATCGGGTTACACGACTGCCAACACTCAAAAGCTTTATTGCACAATATCTACAAGACTCATTACTTCAACCACATACCAGGAATTAGTCGTATTCTTTATCATACCGCTTCGGTTTATTAACAAGTTGTTCCATTTACCCAGTTTCCTTTCTGATTCATCTTTGATTTAATATTAGCCACTACTGTAGCACCATAACACATGAACTCATTCCACACGAGACTCGTACATAAGACCACACGGTCTGAGACATATAGGCCACTGAATAGTCTCTCAATATTTCCAGAAGGATCACATCCTACAATACTTTATTTTGAAGAACCTCTTGCGATTTGAATTCGTTATCATTACCTTCAAATACGGATTACATAGAATCCCATCATTCACATAATATAACACAAGTACCGATCTCTTCTAACGAAACCACCATCTTTAGCCACATGCACAAATTTGAGACACTTGACTGTTACAAGTAAAATCTTGAACACTGCAAAACCATTCTCGGGCATCATTCACCCTTATTCAGCTGTAATTCAACTGTCCTATTGAGCAGAACCACTCGTGCCTTATTAGAATTTTGACACTGCAGATCATGATTACATACAGATACTATTAGCTATCACTCTTTTCTATACACCAAGCATTCCTTACCAACCTCGGTTCAAAATACCCTAGTATTTCTTCACATCTACGAAGCACCATAACCTTTATCAGAATTTTCCCAACATACTTAGAGACAGAATCAACATAGCACACAATAGTGCAATCAGTTAATCAATAGCAACCTCCCCAACTTAGCTCGAAGCCATTCATCAAAGCACTTTCAACCACTCATATCGGTATTACTCAAGTGATGCCGAAATGTTAGTATGATATTAAACTCAAGTCATTTACAAGCTTCGGCGGAGATTCGAATCATCAGAAATATTAACTCTTTTGCAATTCTTGCATTCATTCACACACAACAGTTACGCCCCCTCTTTAGGTGACAAAATCTTTTCTAAGTCCCGAATTTTCCAAAAGTTTCGGCAGAGTTTCCTTTGTAAATTGGCCTATCCACCTGCCAGAGAATCACCAAACCATTCTAACAATACATCCACAACTCAACAAAACATCACAATGTATTTCAACAACATTAAATCTCAATACTACACGAATCATATTATCACAATTTATACTTGAACCTGCGTTGTATCTGCTCGAATCATAACACATATCAATACCTTTCAATTACACATGAGAATTAACCCACCTACCTCGCCTCAATTTAGCATTTCAGCACAATACCTTCCACCAGGATACACATAGCATAATCACTTTAGTCTTCCCGAGTTTGAACTCGTTCCACTACACATAAGGCACTTTACCTTCCAATTAAGAGATATGGTAAATATTCACCACGCCCATAGGTCGGAGCTACACAACAGATTAGACAAGAGTCGAAAATTTAACAGCTCATCCATTAGTAAGCCTCCCTAATACTCTACAGATCAGCACAAGGCCCCAAGCATGGCTACTAGCCTAAGTACATAGATATAAGCCCAGTCACAATACCACCACGCTCGTCACATGACGCGTATTCCATCTCAGTACAACACTGTATAGTGCAAATACGGGGTTTCAAACCCCCAATACATTATCTATTGCCACTACTCACAAAATCAGCATCTCGATGCTCAAATCATAAACAAGGTCCAGCCTCAAGTCATCCTGACTGGCCCAACATGAACGCACAGAGATTATATCTCGCCCCTCGTTCGAGGAAATCACAAGCCATAAGGCAATTACATTACTGAGCGCTCGATGCGTACACAGACGTGTGGAAGGAATTTCAAAAATTATATCTCAAGCTGAATCAAGTGCACACGATAAGAATTCCAAGAAATGTGAAGTGTTTCCTAAAGGTTCGCAGCCTCCCGAGGATAAGTACAGGCGTCCCCGTACCGATCCACAAGACTCTACTAACCGGCTCAAGACTCGTGAGGCCTAGTAAACCTAGGCTTTGATACCAACTTGTCACGACCCCAAATCCGGTCGTGATGGCGCCCAGAGCACATTGCTAAGCCAGCCTGACCAATCAATATCAACAACGGAGCTAGAAGCTCTCTTTAACCCATTTAAGCATTTCAAAATATGAAACAATAGTACAACAGCGGGGAAACCAAGTCCCAAAATATACTAACTCCCATAGACCGAAGGGTCAAGAGTCATGAGCCTCTACTGAACATGAGTGTATAATGGTTTACAAGATACCAAGTGCGGAAAGAAATGTCAATACAAAATCAAAAGACAGTAGGAAAGGAATATCGGGTCCTGCGGACTCTGCAGCTACCTCGTATATCCCACAGATGTCGCCTCGCACAGCTACTGGATCACTGTCGAGAGGTACTTGGATCTGCACACAAGGTGCAGGGAGTAAAATGAGTACTGCCAGACTCAGTGGTAATAAACAAGGGTAGGACAACGCAGATAAGAAATCCGCAATAAAGCACTATGTAAAACTATAATCAGCTACCCTGTCATAGAATCAATATTCACTGTACCTGTACCAACAAATACCAATAAATAGCATAACAACTAGCAGATGTAGCTAAATGCAATGCAATGCATGATATGACCGCTACGGTGCATAGCCCGACTCCAATTTTTGGGTACCCGTGCTCACTGTGGGGGTTCAAACTCCGGAGGGGCTCCTACAGCCCAAGCACATCTCATAGAGATTTACTGCAGCGTACAGTCCGATCCAACATATATCTCGCTGCGGCGCGCAGCCCGATCCACTACTAGTCAGCTAATATGCAGATACAGCCTCGCAGGCTCAAAGGTAGTTTTTGAAAACTCTTTTATCATTTTTCAGTTGGAAAATAGTAATATCAAGTTCCAGAGATTGGAATTAGCATAATAACAAAAATAGCCGCGGACTAGTAGTAAACTAGCATGTCTATATGATAAGACCATGATAACGATCCTCGCGGGATCCAATAAGTGGCTCACGGCCCACATGTATACTCAACCGCCCAAGAAGGGGGTTCCTCGGCTCAAGAGTGGCCATTATCACAATATATATATATACAACCATCCGAGAAGGAGGTTCGACGGCTCTAGAATAGCCAATAATACAGTATCAACAGGTCGGACTAATATATATAGTCTCCAATTCATGATCGACCCCACACTCTCAAGAGTGTGCGTGTCTCGCCGCTATACAGCGTCACAAAGTGGTATACCGGGGTTTCGAACCCGTTGGTCATCACCCACATCTATTACTCACCTCTAGCCGGTCGTAGGATCATCCGTGATGCCTTTTCCTTTGAATTTAGCTCCCTCGTGCGTGGAATCTAGTCAAACCACAATAATTACATCAAATACGGGTCAAATAATCATAACCCACTTCAATTTACATGAAATTAGCATAATTACACTAAGTTGGTAAAACCCGACCCCGGGCCCCACTGCTCGGAAAATTCCGAAATTAGCACCAACGCGATCCTTATCTCGCCACGAGTCCGTGCATATAAAATTTATCGAAATCGGAGTTCAAATGGCCTCCCAAATCCAAAAATCCCGTTTTTCAATATTTAGGCCACATTTCTTCAAGATTTCAACCCAATTTCATGAAGATTGATGTTAATACTACCATAAATTGATGTTTTTGAGTCAAGAATCTTTCCTCCGACGAATACCCGATGACTTCTCAGTGATTTCCTCGAGTTTTCTTCTCTCTAGGGCTCAAATGTATGTTTTGGGTTAATGAACCCGTACCCTCTGTTTCTGGATTAAATTCACTGCCAGAAATATTTCTTCTACGCGATCGCGATCTTCATCACGCGATCGCGATGCTCAAAATCTCGGCCTCACGCGATCGCGACATCCTTCACGCGATCGCGATGCACAATCACCCTGCCTCACGCGATCACATCCATAATCCTGCGATCGCGTAGCTCATTTTCCCCGGACCCATTTCTTCTTCTACGCGATCGCGTAGATAAGCATGCGATCGCGATGTACACCCTTTTAATTCTATGCGATCGCGACTGTTACCCTGCGATCGCGATGCCCTAGTCCCCAGCTCTACGCGATCGCATCCCTATCCCCGCGATCGCGGAGAGCAAATGTCTGCTGCGTTTATGACAGCAGCCAGCTTTTCTCTTTTCTTCCAAAAATGGTCCGTTTGGACCCCCGGATTCATCCCGAGACCCCCGGGACCCCAACGAAAACCACCAACATACTCCAAAACATGATACGAACTTGTTACAACCATAAAAACACCATACTAATCATCAAAATCACCAATTAACCACGGATTCAAGCCTAAGTTTCTTCAAAACTTTCAAAACTAACAATCAATCCAAAACCCGATCAAACGATGTCCGAATGACCTGAAAATTTGCGGACATATCCAAAATCACATAACGAAGCTACAGAAATTGTCGGAATTCTATTCCGACCCCCGGATCAAAATATCACCTACCATCCGGTTTTCGCCAAAATTTAACATTCTCCAATTCAAGCTTAAAACTACACCGGACCTCCGAATTCAATTCCGATTGTTCTCCTAAGTCATAAATGACCTCCCGGAACTAACCGAATCATCAGAATCCGATTCCGAGCCCTCTAACCAAATAGACAACTCCAGGTTGACTTTCCTTATTCAAGTTTCCTTCAAAAAGGCTATATGCCTCATTTCCAATCCAAATCACTCCTAACTCACCCGATAGACTTTAACACTGATAATAAAGCATAAAACATACAATTTCAACATAACGGGGTGGTAATTCCCATAACGACGGGCCGGGTCGTTACACACACGTAGAGATATTGATAAAACACATAGAGCTAATGGCCATGAACAGCTTCTCCAAGGGTGGCCAAATAAGGCTTAGCTGATCGTATCACAATCGAGTCAACTTGAAGAAGTATAACTTGACCCGATTTGAGGGCGGTTCATTTTTTGTTGTACATTCATTTAACAAATAAACTGTCCAAGACTAATTATTTTAGATGTATCTTCACTATAATTGTGATGGAGAAAATACAAATTCAAATTGAATACATTTAAAATAATATTAAGAGACCGATCAGGATTAAAAAAAATTCATTTTCATCCATTAAATAATCACTTGAAAAGTATGTTTTTTAAATTGTCGAGTTGCAAATAGTTAGTTACTAGGATCTGATTACCAGTTATTAAATGGTATAATGAATAAAAATTCTCAATTGGAAGGGATGTTCAAAAAGGGCCTAAAGAAATCACAATTGGAATTAGGGGATCTCTTTTAATTGATTCTTTTATCACACTGTAATATTTTTCATTTCCATAATAGAAAATGGTAATAGCTAGGATTCATAAAAATATTAAGAATCCACTCATGGGACAAGAAACCCTTCTTACACGAGGCACTAATAAATTTATAACGTCTAATTAGATCGGGAATCGTTCAAATTAAGAACAAAACTCATGATTTTACTTTCCCTATAATTTAATTGAAGTCGTAGCCCTATCCATTTATTCCTACTACCCAACTTTGTTTGTTCCTTTCCAAGAATTCTAACATGATTTTATACCCATCTAGGAACAATGAAATATTCTCAGAACTTTCTGTTGATACGACATGCAATGTTTACCAGTCATTCACTTTCAGGATCAGACGTGGTCTTCCAAACATTACTGAGAGTATGGACAAACCCCCCACTTCATCCATGTATGTAAAAGAGACTAGCCACACTTAAAAGCCAAGTGCTCTACCGTTGAGTTTATTGTATTTATTGTTAAATATTTTAGGATAATGCCATGACATATCTCATATTTTGTATTATTTTCTTGGAAAATACCTTATATGGGTATCTTACTAGGACTAAAAAAAAATTTTGAGCACAATTTATATATTATGTTCTACGAAGATTTTATCGGGAAAAAAACTTGAAAAATATGAATAACCTGAAAATACAAGAAAACCTGAGATTGAAAACCCCGAGTTTTATTGGTTTGGTTTGATTTTTAAATTTAATAATCCGGCAAAATTGGTTTGGTTTGGTAATTATAAAATCCGAACCAACCCAACCTTTGTACGCCCATAATGATTCCTATGAGAGTCTGTAGTATTGTATTGTTGTAATGATCCGACCGATCTTCTCGAGCATTTGCATTCACTCACCAGTTTTCAGGAATGGCTGGCCATGTATGATGTATTATGACTTATGTAAATTGTTTATTTTGATTTACAAGTTAAAAAGTGAACAAATATGGAAGAATGATTCTCAGCTTGAAGCTTTAAATTTGAAAAGTTTGACAAAGTTTTTACATTTTAGTATTCGATCTTGGATTTAGATTTTTATGATTTAGTTAGCTCTATTAGGTGATTATGGACTTGGGAGCACTTTCGAAATGTGATTTGGAGGTCCGTGGTAGAATTAGTCTGAATTGGCAAAATTGGAAACTTGGTGTTTCTCGATTAGTAGTGAAAATTTTAATATCGATTTTGGAATAGAATTTCAGAAGTTGGAATAGGTCCGCGGTGTCAATTATGGTGTGTGTGCAAAATTTCAGGTCATTCGGAAAAGGTTTGATAGGTTTTTTCATTATATGCGGAATTCAGAAGTTTAGAAGTTCTTAGGCTTGAATCTGAGGGTGATTGGGTGTTTGATGTTATTTAGAGCGTTCAGAAGTTTTGAATAATTTTGAATAGTGGTATATGACTTGTTGATATTTTTCTTTGAGGTCCCTAGGACCTCGAGACGAATTCAGATGGCTAACGGAAAGGTTGGAAAGTGGTTTGAGCAGTTGAAGCTATTGTTTATATCATATTCGCACATGTAGATTAGGGGCCGCAGATGCGAGGTCCATAAATGAAAAAATGGACCGCAGAAGTAGAGAAGGATCATATGAGCGGATATTGGACCGCATCTGGCAGGCCTAGGGCATAGGTGTGGAATCTAGGGATTTAAGCGAGAGGCATAGATGCGGCATTTGGACCGCATGTGCGGTTTCATAGGTGTGTAACTTTAGCCGCAGATGAGGAAGTGTTGGGCAGAATGTATAAAAAGGCACCTTCGCGAATTTTGGACATTCTTCACCATTTTTCATCTAGATTTGGAGCTTTTTGGAGCAATTTGAAGAGGGATTGAAAGGGGTTTCCATTGAGGTGAGCAATTGGAGACCTAATACTCATGATTATGGTAGTTTTTTGTTGTTTAATGATGTAATCAGTGGTGATTAAAGGTGAAATGAGGGGTTAGGGGTTGGGATTTTTGAGAGTTGTGATTGAATGTTTGAGGGGTCAAATGGAGTCGGATTTTGATAACTCTTATATGTATGGACTCATGAGTGGAAGGAGTTTCTAGTTTTGTATTTTTTGTCGAATTCCGAGATGTGGACCAAGGGCCGGGTTTGGGTGAATTTTGGGATTTGGATTGAATTGATAGTTTTTTTTCATTTGGAATTGGTTCGTTGGCATATATTGACTGTGTTGTATTGCTTTTGGTTAGATTTGGGATGTTTGGAGGCCGATTCCAAAGGCAAAGGCGTAGCGGAGTAAGATTTGGCTTTGTTTGACGTAAGTAACGTTTCAAAACTTGGTTATGAGGGTTCGAAACCCCGAACTATGTAATATATAATTAAATATTGAGGTAACACAAATGCCAAGTGACGGGAATATGAGTGTGCACCATGAGAAATTTTGGCCTGGTTCATTGTATGGCACCGCTTAGTGACTCTTTCTTGTTGATATTGTGTTGTGATTATGTGATTAAGTTGATGAACTATAAATCATGCTAATTACCATGTTAGGGCTTCATAACGATATTGTTGAGACACGAGTGGTCAGTTCTTACTGTCATCTCAATAGTATCGTTGTAATTCTATACTTAGTCTTGTTCATGCATATCATATCATGTCTCAGTCTATATTTTTGATTTATGGCACATCATATCATTATTTCGAGCTAGTTTCAAGGCATTGTGAGTCCGAGTGTGTGCGACTGGAGAGTGATGGCTGAGTAAAGTCGAGAGCCTGATTATGAGTCACAGTTATGGGGTCGGACTACACGCCGCAATAGATTGTTAATTATACCTTTATTGGCTTGTTATAGCACTTGGGCCGTAAGAAGCCCCTCCAGAGTTTACACAAACCTAGTGAGCGCAGATGATATTATTGTGGGATAGATTTCCCTGCACATGGATTTGTCCGAAGAATTGACATATGGAGATGGATTTCTTCATAGGGATGGATTTCCCTTTTTTTTCCTCGGTATCGAGTGAAGTTTACTCATTGTTGAGTATATTCTGGAATGGATTTCCCTGGGCCAGATGGCCATGCGCGATACTGAGTGCTTAAGTGTGTATTCGTATATACTTGGAGATGGATTTCTCCTCAAGGTTGGATTACCCTTGTTGCTCAGTATTATATGACTTTCAGTCATTGTTGTATATTTTCCAAGATGGATTTCCCTAGGCAGGATGGCCATATGCAGTACCTAGTAGTTGAGCACTTGAGAGTGGGAGCATACAGTGCATTTTCATACACTTTTTCCATTGCATGTAGAGATTTGTTGAGCTTCATACTTCACATTGTTCGTATGGGTAGTTTGCTTTACTGTTCTTTTGAATAAGTCAATTGCCAGCATGCCAACTTTATTGTACAATTTAAATTTGTTATAGTTGCTGAGGTTTAGCCCGTTACTACCTATCACACCATGGTTTTGAATTGTTACTTACTGAGTTGGTGCACTCACGTTACCCCCTTCACATTGTGTGCATATCCAGGAACTCAGGTCACGGTTGCAGTTGTTTACTATTCCAGACGCGAATTTCTCGGAGATAGAGAGGTAGGTGCCTGACGTTCACAGTCCCGCCTTTATCCTTCTTTGTCTTCCTTCTGGTATATATTTTGTACTTCCAAACTATTTTGGTCTTGCTTTGATTCGGAGCAATTATAGTATTGCTTATGACTTTGTGACACCCAAGGGCGGGCTTTAATATTTTGAATTTGATTTATGACACTTTATATTTTTTGGAAATTTCAATTGAAAAATATTGTTATTAACTTTTTTAATAAAAGGTTGAACTATTTTGGGAAATGTGTCGGTTGGCCTATTTCCATGACAAGCACTATCGTGATTGGGTTGGTTTTGGGGTTGTGACTAATTGGTATCAGAGCCTAGGTTACATAAGTCTCACGGGTCATAAACGGGTTTAGTAGAGTCTCGCGGATCAGTTCAGAGGCATTTGTACTTATCATAGAGAGGCTACAGAACCTTTAGAAAATTCACTCTTGTATTCTTATCATGCATTATTGATTCAGCTTGAAGTGTAACTCTGTGTATTCCTTTCACGCGTTCGTATGCGCGCATGAGCACTCTGTCTCAACTGTGCATCGATGACCTATGGTTTCCTATACAAGGGGTAATATGTGATTTCTGTGTTGATGTTGGGCCAGTCTGGAGAACTTGAGGCTGGGCTTTGCATGTAGCTTTAGCATTGAGGTGTTTATTTTGTGAGTACATATTTTTGAGATTTATATGTTTGGTAGTGTCTCTTTGGTGGAAGTAATGGCTGGATGGCTATGTGATGAGCATGATGTGACTGCGATATGTGTTTATGTGATCTGAATATGATGAAAATGGTTTGCTTGAGGGTAGAAAGAATGATTTGGTGCTTTATTTCCATATCGGTTTGATGTATAGCCCTGAGTTATGGGTATGTTGAATGATCTTTTCATTTAGTTTACTTGGGAATGAAGTGGATTTCATGCCGTGATATAAGTTCAGGCTCAAGAAGATTTAGTGATTGCGTGATATTTATAACGGTTGAAAGGTATGAAGAGATGTTAGTTTGAGGCAAAACATGTGTGCTGTCCCAGAAAAGTCAGAGTATCAAGCCAGAACACAAACTTAGAAAATTTTGAATACAGTTTTTCCTCTCTTAATCTTTGCAATACTACCCTCAAATGTTGTGTGTGCTCCTCCTAGCTACATGAGTACACCATGATATCATCAATAAATACGATTAGAAAAGAATCTGTATACGGATGAAACACACTGTTCATCAAGTGCATGAATGCGGCTTGGGCATTAGTCAGCCCAAAAGACATCACCAGAAATTCATAGTGCCCATATCTAGTTCTCAAAGTTGTCTTCATAATGTCTGAATCCCTAATCTTCAACTGATGATAACCCGATCGAAGGTCAATCTTAGAGAATACACTTGCTCCCTGAAGCTGATCGAACAAGTCCTCAATACGAGGTAATGGGTACTTATTCTTTACTGTCACCTTGTTCAACTGCTTGTAATCAATGCACATTCTCATTGTGCCATATTTTTTCTTTACGAATAATACCGGTGCACCCCAAGGTGACACACTCGGGCGAATGAACCCCTTATCTAAGAGTTCCTGAAGTTGTTCTTTCAACTCTTTTAACACAGCTGGTGCCATGCGGTAGGGAGGAATAGAAATGGGCAGAGTGCCCGGCACCAAGTCAATACCAAAATCAATGTCCCTGTCCGGTGGCATGCCCGACAAGTTTGCTGGAAATACATCCGGGAAATCCCTCACAACGGGGACCGAATCAAGACTAGGAGTATCGGCCTCAACATCTCTAATGAAAGCCAAATAAGATAAACAACCCTTCCTAATCATTAGTTGGGCTTTTAGGAAGGAAATTACTCTGTCGGATACATAATCAGTCATGTCTTGCCACTCGGTCCCCGGATTACCTGGAATAGCTAATGTGATTGTCTTGGCATGACAATCTAGAATCGCATGGTAAGGAGATAACCAATCCATGCCTAGAATCACGTTGAAATCCACCATGCTCAATAATAATAAGTCAACTCGGGTCTCCAGACCCTAATAGTAACAAGACATGATCGATATACATGATCCAAAATAACGGTATCACCCACCGGGGTAAACACATGCACGGGCAAGGTAAGAATACCACGGGTCGTACCCAAATGATGCGCAAAATATGAAGATACATAGGAATAGGTAGATCAGGGATCAAATAAGACAGAAGCATCCATGTGACAGACTGAGATAATACCTGTGATGACAGCATCTGATGCACTAGTGTCCCTCATAACTGGAAGAGCATAAAATCGGGCCTAACCTCCGCCAGTACGATACTCACCCCTAGGGAAACCTCTGGCTACCTGGCCACCACCCCTAGCTGACTAAGCTGGTGCTAAAGAAACAGGGGCAGAAGATGAAGGTTTGGTCCCCTTGCTGAGACTGCTTACGAAAAACAACTGGGGACACTCCCTCCCGATATGGCCAAACTCACCACACTCAAAGCAATGACCTGAAGCTGGAGAAAGGGACTGTTGAGGACCCCTCGATGCAGATGAACCCAGAGCTGAAGGAGCAGAAGTAGAGCTTTGAGTTGGAAGAGCGCTCAATACCGGCTGGCTCTGCTGACGACCCTGCTGACCCTAATGGCCTTGATGACCCTGACGACCACGGTCCGACGAAGCTCCACTAGACTCTGCACGGCCTGACTGAGGAGATCTGAAGGAACGACCTCTAGTTGTGCTGAGGATGGCCCCTAGACGGAGCACCACTGTAACTACCTGCATCACGAGGTCTCTTAGCCTACCTCTCCTCAAGCTCTCGACGGAGGTCTGTCACAATTTGATGAGCTGCATCAACCACCTCCTCAAAAGTAACTGCTGAAGCCCTATCTCTAGTCATCAATATGCGGATAGGATAATTGAGACCATCCATAAATCTCCTGATCATCTCAAGATCTGTTGGAATAATCAACAAGGCATGCCAAGCTAGGTGTGTAAACCTCAACTCGTACTGAGTCACTGACATATCTCCCTGCTTCAACCACTCGAACTGACGACGTAGCTCCTCCCTCTGAGACTAGGGCACATACTTCTCTATAAATATCATGGAGAACTGCTTCCAAGTGAGGGGCGCTGCCCCAATAAGCCAATGACTCTTAAACTCCTCCCACCAATGAAATGCTGGTCCTATGAACTGGAAGGTAGTGAGAGAAACACCGCTAGACTCCAGAATACCCGCAGTACGAAGCATACGCTGACACTTATCCAGAAAACCCTTGGCATCCTCACCGTCAACACTGCTGAATGCCGGAGACTGTAGCCTCCCGAACCTCTCCAACCGACGCTACTCGTCATCAGGCATAGCTGGAACCACATGAGCTGGGGCTAGTAAAACTGGTGCGGCCGGCTGAACTGACTGAGCTGAAGCTGCCTCAGGTGCCTGTAAATCCTAAACTATCGGCTCTGGTGTACGAGCAACAGGGGTCTTATTTCCTCCCCCTGCCTGTGAAGAAGCTATTGTAATAGAGACCGCAACCAACTGAGCTAAGCTAGTACACACTGATAGGATCTGTCCAAAGGTCTCCTGAAGATCCCGTATCTCAATAGACATTATCGGTGCCTGAACCTGAGCTCCTGGGATGCCTACAGCTGGGACCTGATGCTGAACCTGGTCCACTGGCACTGGGATCTGACCCTGAGTCTGGTTAGCTGTTGGGTCAGTAGGTGCTGTCACTGCTGCCCTACCTCTGCCACGACCACGGCCTCTAGGTGCCACTGGTGTTCGTCCGCCACGTCCGTTAGCACGTGTTCTCTCCATCTGCGAGAGAATAGAATACGAAAAAATTTAGTTTCACGATAACACAAACCGCATGATATGAATCCAAGAAAATGAAGTGTCTCCTAAAGTTCTGTAGCCTCCCGATGATAGATACGGACGTCTATGTACCGATCCACGAAAGCCTACTAAACCGGCTCATGACTCGCGAGGCCTAGTAACCTAAGCTCTGATACCAACTTGTAATGACCCCAATCTCGATCGTGATGGCGCCCAACACTAAAGCTAGGCAAGCCAGACCAACAACTGTTTCCAAATAGAAAACCAGTCCCAAATGGACGAATTCAAGAAGAATATAAGAGTCAATAAATATACTCCAATAATAATAGTAGAATAAAATACTTCGAAGAGCGAACATCGAAAATAACACTCCTAAAAGATCTGGGGTCACGAGTCTAGAGCCTCTAAACAAAACTGAATAGTAATAGGAATACTGAACAAAATACTCAAGTTTAGAGGTATATAGATAATAAACTAAATTAAAGAGAAAAGTTAGGTCCTACGAATGCCAGCAGCTACCTCAGCAACTCGAGTATACTATGAAAATAAGTTGGAATACTCACCTAACCCTCCTGTGTACCTGGATCAGCACACAAAGGTGCAGGGAGTAGGGGTGAGTACTAAGTACTCAGTGAGTAAAAAGTATATAAAATAGCTGAAAATAGGAAATCTATAGAATACCATAGAGCAAAGCTAAAACTACAGTTCGATACCTGCCATGAACTAACAACAACAGCAAGTCACAAATATCACAGGTGATTTACAAATAAGAATGCAATGCAATGCACATGACCGCTACGGCGTGTAGCCCTATCCGTTTAACGTTGACGACACTCTCTGGGGTGTGTGTACAGACTCTGAAGTGGCTCATTTAGCCCAAGCGCAATATTCATATCATCCGCTATGGCGTGCAACCGGATCTATACTCAGTCCAAAACATGCATATGAGTCACACAAGAGTTCATTTTATTTATTTCCAAGTTCTAGTTTATTAACAGTGAAAAATACTTTAATTTTCCAAGAACATGTGACTTAGCATTTTATAACAGTGATGTTAAACCAGGACTGATTTCAATGATTTTGCAAATCATATTATCACATAGATATTTATCCCCTAAGGATTCTACAGGTCGGCACATCGCCCCAAACATGGCTTATAGCCCACAAATATATTTAACACAATGTGCGTTCGCCAATATAATATTATTCATATTCGGGATGGACCAAGTCTCAATCCCCAATCATAACCAATCTCGCACCTGCCATGGGGTGCGAGCCACGCCCTAATAGCGTCAGAATGTGCTAAGTCAGGGTTTCAAACCCTCAGGCTACCATATACACTAACTACTCACCTCTAGCCGGCCGTGGACTCGTTTACGATACCTTTTCCCTTCAAATTTGCCGCCTCGTGTCTCAAATCTAGTCAAAACCACATCAATTACATCAATATGGGTCAAAGAAACATAATCCAATCAAAATTACTTGAAAAATGCAATAATATACGAAGTTGGTAAAACCCGATCCCCAAGCCCACTTCTCGGAAAATTCCTAAATTCATACCAATGGATTCCTTGTCTCACCACGAATCCGTGCATATAAAATTTATCGAAATTGAAGTTCGAATGGCCTTTCAAAATCAAAAAATTCAATTTCAAAATTTAGGCCCTAGTTCTTCATAATATCTACCCAATTTCATGAGTTTTGGTGTTGATTCTAGCATAAAATCGTGTTTTTGAGTCAGACCTGCAGCGATTACCCGTTGATTTCTCTCTTCAAAGCTCTCAAAAGATCCCCCCTTGACGAAGTAAAAATGGTGAAAATATCATTAGGGTCCCATCTGAAATTAACTTTAACTGTTCTGCCCAGACGCCTTCTTCTATGAGATCGCAATGCCTCTCTTGCGATCGCATAGAGTAAATTTTCCAAGTCCAAAATTCCTTCTCTGCGATCGCAGGACTCACCATGCGATCGCATACCTTTGCCCCCCTTACACTACGCGATCGCATCACCCCTTATCGCGATCGCACTGTACACCTTCATCAACCTATGTGATCGCACACCCCTTCACGCGATCACATAGAGTAAATTTGCACCCCCATTAGATCCTTCTATGCGATCGTAGACCTATCTATGCGATCGCATAGAACAAAAAATGTCAGCAATTTTCTGCTCAATTAATATGTTCAAAGCTTGCCCGTTGGGCATCCGAAATCATCCTGAGGCCCGCGGGACCTCAACCAAAAGCACAAATACATCACATTACTTCATTCAAACTTGCTCACAACATAAAAACTCCATCATAAATATCAAAATCACCAATTTCTCATGGATTCAAGCCTAAATTTCATTACAACTTCTGAAACTAACATTTGATCAAAAACCCGACCTAAACACCTCCGAATGACATGAAATTTTGCACGCATATCCAAAATCACCTAACGGAGCTAGTGCAACTCTCGAAATTTCATTGCAAGCCCCGGATCGAAATCTCAACTACAGTCCGGAATTCTCCAAAATTCAACCTTAGCCAATTCCAGCCAAAATCTACACCAGACTTTTGAATTCGATTCCTATTGCTCTCATAAGTCATAAATCATCCCCCGAAACTATTTCAATCATCAAAAATCTATTCCGAACTTTCTAACTCTTCGGTTGACTTTTCTAAACTATTTTTCTCATAAAGAGGTTTATTGCCTCATTTCTATCTAAATTTCACCCGATTTGATTATAACTCTCCAAACACATATAAATTAGCATATTAAAGTATAAAATGAAGAAAATTGGAAGGTAACTCCCGTAATGATGGGTCGGGTCATTACAACGTTAATGTAGATTCCTCACTTAGGGATAAGGTTAGATTACCTACTGGAGATAAGGTGGACATAACAAGTATTGGTTGGGAATCTATTTTCAAATGAGAGATGATATCTAATGTTCTTTATGTGCCTAACTTTAAATTCAACCTCCTATCAATCTAAAAAATAACAAGGGAACTCTCCTACTTTGTGGCTTTCTTTCCTGATTTTTGCATACTTCAGGATCTATGCAATGGCAAGGTGAAGGGGATTGGTAAGGAGCCAGATGGTCTATACATTTTCAGGTTTGAGGATAAGAAGAATAAGTTTCAGAAGCATGTTCTGGTGACAACTGCAAACAAAGAAGATTGCAAGCTATGGCATTTGAGGCTAGAGCACCCCTCTATTACTGTTATGAAGAGTATGAGTTAACTAGTCATAACATAAATAGTTTGCTTATGAATAATTGTCCAGGCTGCCTTTTGGCTAAGCAGTCTAGGCAGAAGTTTCCTATAGGCAACTCTAGAGAATTAGCACAATTTCATCTTGTACATATGGATCTTTGGGGACCCTACAAAAATCCTACTTTTGATAAAAAATACTATTTCTTGACCACTATGGATGATCACGATAGATTTACTTGGGTTTTTCTATTGCAATTGAAAACTGAAGTCATGGTTGCTATAACTAACTACCTATTGTTGATCAAAAATCGGTTTTGCCTAGTGGTTAAAACAATAATATTAGATAATGCCACTAAATTCTTCAATTCACAATGCACTAAGCTATTTAAAGACTTGAGAATTATTCATCAAAGCAGTTGTGTTCATACTCCACGACATAATGGTATTGTGAAAACATGGGCATATACTGGTTATGACTACGACCTTGAGATTTCAAGCCAACTTACCCATCAGATACAGGGGACTACGTGTAAAAGCTGCAGTCTACCTGTTGAACAAACTACCTTCTATTGCTACACAAGGAAAGAGTCCTTTTGAACTCTTATATGGAAGACAAGCATCCCTTGTATATTTGAGAGTGATCAGTTGCTTGTGCTATGCAATGTTGGCTCCCAAATGTGACAAATTTGTTGAAAAAGCCAAAACATGTGTGCTTATGGGTTATTCTAGCACACATAAGGTTTATCGGTTGATTAATTTGTCAACCAAACATTTCTTTGTGAGTAGAGATGTTGTGTTCAAGGAGTTAGTCTTTCCCTTTGCACATTCCTAAACTTCTGAATCTCCTTCAATTACTGAATTTCTTATGCACGAACATAAGGTATTTTTTCATACACAAATTCATGTTGTTTTTCCCACTCAACCAATTGTTGAAGCTACATTACCATCTGTAGATCGACATGCTAGTGACACAGTTGATGATAATGCAACTGATTATCCCTATTGATTCTCCAACTGAAGCCAATAGTCATGGAGATTCTCATGATGATCCAATGAACAACTTGCCAAACTTAGGTGTTGGGGAAAATTCACATATATATTTAGGATATTTTATTGAAGTAGAAGCATGCACTTTCTGAACTTTAGTAGACCCTTCCATACTCAGAAAATAAAAAAGGCAATATGTGCAACCAATATGGATGAAAGACTATGTATCAACATGGAAGAATACCAACAGATATCCCATAACCAACTATCTATCCTGCAACAATGTATCAGTCCTATTTGGCTAAGTTCTCCAATCTGGTGAAACCTCAAACTTTCAAGTAGGAAGCCAAAGATGAAAGATAGATAGAGGCCATGAAGCAAGAGATCAAAGCTCTAGAGCATAATTATACTTGGGAAGTAGTACTACTATCTAAAGGGAAACATGTAGATAGATCTAAGTGGGTATATAAAATCAAGTACCATGGTAATGGTGAAGTTGAAAGGTTCAAGGAAAGGCTAGTGGACAAAGGGTATAGCTAACAAGAAGGTTCGGATTATCATGATACATTTTCACTTGTTCTGAAGATGGTCACTGTAAGATCCCTGATAGCCTTAACAATGTCAAAAGGATGGAACTTATGTCATTTGGATGTCTACAATGACTTCTTACAAGGTGTCTACATGGAATGCTTGAGGGATTCAGAAGTTAAATGCTTGAGGGTTTCAGAAGTCAGGGGGAGAAGAAAGTGTGCAAGTTGAGAAAGTCCCTAAATGGACTCAAACATGCCCTTAGGGAATAGAATATCAAGCTCACAGGTGCTCTATTTAGTGCAGGTTTCGTTCAAATCACTCTCTATTTACCTTGAAGGGAGACATAGTGATCATCTTTGTCTATGCTGATGACTTGCTGATCTCTAGCAGTAATATACAACAAACCGCTGAAGCCAAACAAGTCTTGCATCAGCAATTCAAGATGAAGGACTTAGGGGATCTAAAGTACTTTCTTGGCATTGAAGTGATTAGATCTAAATATGGCATAATTTTAAATCTAAGGAATTATGTGTTGGAGTTGATCTTTGAGCTAGGGTTAAGTGGATCCAAATTAGTCAATACACCTCTTGAATCAAACCTAAAACTCATCACAGTAGAGTTTGATGCTGCCAAAGGATCTACAGATGAAACACTTTTAGAGGATGTCAGTCTCTACCAAAGGTTTGATGGGAAGCTAATGTATGTCACTATCATTAGTCCTGACATCAATTATGCAGTTCAAACCATGAGTCAGTTTATGCAAAAACCTAATAAGTCACATTGGGAGGCTGTTATCAGAGTTGTAAGATACCTGAAATGTTCACTAGGACAAGGAGTATGGATTAAGGTAAAACCTAGTAGTACTCTAACATGTTTGTGTGACTCAGATTGGGCTACTTTCCCAAACACTAGAAGATCTGTAACATGTTATGTTATCAAGTTTTAAAGCTAATTAATCTCGTGGAAATCCAAAAAATAACACACTGTGTCTAGGAGTTCGGTTGAAACAGAGTGTAGAAGCATGGCCTTAGGTGTTGCAGAAGTCACTTGGCTGCTTGGATTGTTTCAGGAGTTGGGACGCGTTCAACCTGTAGTTGTAATGAGTGGTAGCAAATTTATTATGCGAATAACTTTTAATCCCATTTTTCACGAAAGGACAAAACATATCGAGATCGATTGATACTTTATTCGAGAGAAGATTAAAGGGGGAATGTTACAGACATTCTATGTGTCTACCAGGGATCAACTAGCTGATTTGTTGACTAAGGGCTTAGGACAGCAATAATGCTTGTATTTGTTAGGAAACTTGGGTGTGCTCAAGATATTGCACCCGCCATCTTGAGAGGGAGTATTATCTGTGCAGATGGAATTGTAATTGTGCACATGTCTTATTTAATAGGCAGATTATTAGTTTAGTTAGTTAGGTGATTATTAGTTGTCAATTAGTTGTCATTAGTTGGGTAGTTAACTTGTATATATGTACGCCTACTATAGCTGAAGCAATGTAATAGTACCATTTTCTCAAAATCCATTTCTCTCTTCTTTTTTCCAGTTTTCTCTAAGTATTCCCATGGATGAACACTGTTCTCATCCACAATTTAACATAGTGCTCCCACCATTCCAATTAACTTAGTTTGACTCTTATATGAGGTTTAAAAAAGAACAAAAACTTTTGAATTTTTTTTAAACATATGTTCTCAATGAAGAATGGCTAGGATCAATGAAGTAGACAATTAATCAACCAAATTTAGTAGCACCTTATGTCCAAATATAGTGTAGCAGATGGTAATGAGGTATTTGTCCTCATCATTTAGCAACTCGATCACGTAGTTACCTTAAAAAGGGGCTTTAAAAACTCATCTAGCCTCTCACAGACAATCATTCTCTTATTTATGATAGGAATTTTTGCCCCAAAAAAACTAAGATATGAATCTAAGTAACTAGTGGTGCTTCTGATATGGTATTAACTGGCATTTGAAATAATAATAATAATAATAATAATAATAATAATAATAATAATAATAATAATAATAATAATAATAATAACAATAATAATAATAATGTTATAAAATAAAGACTATAAAGTAAAGACAAGTAAAGAGAGAGACTGATATATTATTAAAGTAAACATAAGTAAAGAGAGAAACTGATATATTATTCGAATTCAAACTGATGTACATAATGAACCAAAAACTCTTCTATTTATAGAAGAAAAGAAGTTGTTGTGTAAGCTGCTACTGCAATGTCACGACCCCAAACCCGATCGTGATGGCGCCCAGCACACTGCTAGGCCAGCCTGACCAATCAAACAATAATTACGGAGCTATGAGCTCATTTAACCAATTTAGACATAACAATTATAAGTCAATAGTGATAAGAATACCAAACCAGGGAACCAAGTCCCAAAACAGTACAACTCCCATAGACCGAGGGATCAAGAGTCAAGAGCCTCTACAAATAACATAAGTGTAATAGTATTTTACATGATACTCAGTGCTGAAAGAAATAGAAATATGAAATCAAATGAGAGATGGAAGGGATGTCAGGTCCTGAGAACTCTGCAGCTACCTCGACTATCCCGCAGATATCGCCTCGGAACGGCTACCGGATCAGGACTGCTGAGAGGTACCTGGATCTGCACACAAGGTGCAGGGAGTAAAATGAGCAAAATAACAGTAATAGCTACGGACTGGTAGTAAAACTAGCATGTCAATGTCACAGAACAATGATAATGATCCTCGCAGGATCCCAATAACTGGCTCACAGCCCATAAGTGTACTCAGCCGTCCGAGAAGGAGGTTCAGCGGCTCAAGAATAGCCAATATCATAATACAGTATCCATAGGTCAGACTAAGACATAGTCCCCAAATCGCAATCGACCCCGCACTCACAAGAGAGTACGTGTCTCCCCGCTATACAACGTCACAAAGTGTTATACCGGGGTTTCGAACCCACTGGTCATCACCCACATCCATTACTCACCTCAATACGGCTCGATGACTAGTCCGTGATGCCCTTGCCACGAGAATCAAGCTCCACACTCGTAGAATCTGATCAAATAGAGTAGAAAAATATCAAATTAGGCCAATGGAATGATACCCAGTCGAAACAATTCAATTTACCCCAAAATTTACAAAGTTGTCAAAACCCGACTTTCGGTACGCTTATCGAAAAATTACAAAAGTCACATATTCGGAACCCTCGTCTCAACACAAGACTAGGCACATAAAATTTACCAAAATTGGACTCCATTTTCCCACTCAAATCAGCAATTTTCTATAATTTTAGGCCTAGGGCTAAAACCCCCCTTTAATCTTCCATTTACAGAGAAATACCCAAAGATTGCATGATTAAATACTGTAATTAGGCCATGAAACTTACCTCCGACGAATACCCGATGAATTAGCAATCACCCGTGAGTTTCTCTCTCTAGAACTCAAAAATGGAGGTTTTATCACTAAATGTCGCGACTGGTCTGTGTCTGGAATTTAGTTCACCGCCAGACATATTACTTCATCGCGTTCGCGTTACCTTCTCACGCATCCGCGATGCCCTCAATTTCCTTTTCGCGAATGCGACACACCCCACGCGTTTGCAATGAACAACTCTTCAGCCATCCGGAATTCCTTCTACGCAAACGCGACACCCAGGGACGCGAACGTGATGCCTCACTATTTCCTCTTACGCGATCGCGACGACTATCATCGCGAACGCGATGCTCATACCAGCCTTGCCTACATGAACGCGGCCCTTGCCTCGCGAACGCGAAGGCTTAAAATCCTGCACAGTTTCTGCAGTTTTACTACAAATTTCCAAGTTCCAAAATGCCTGGATGATGGTCCGAATTCACCCCGAAGCCCCCGGGACCCCAACGAAAACCACCAACATACTCCAAAACACGATACGAAGTTGTTCCAATCATAAAAACACGTTCTTAAACACATAAATCATCGAATTATAGCGGATTCAAGCTTAGGATTTCATCTAAACTTCCGAAACTCACATTCAATCAAAAACCCGACCAAACAACGTCCGATTGACCTGAAAATTTGCAGACATATCCAAAAATACATGACAAAGCTATAGAAATTGTCGGAATTCCATTCCGACTCCCGGATCAAAATCTCACCTACCGTTCGGATCTCGCCAAAATTCAACCTTAGCCAATTCAAGCCTTTTTCTATACCGGACCTCCAAATTCAATTCTGATCGCCCCTCTAAGTCACAAATTACCTCCCGGAACTAACCAAATCATCAGAATCCGATTCCGAGCCCTCTAACTAAATAGTCAACTCAACATTGACTTTCCACATTAAAGCTTCCTTCAAAAAGGCTATATGCCTCATTTTCAACACAAATCATTCCTAACTCGCCCGATAGACTCTAACACCGATATGAAAGCATAAAACACATAAACGCAAGGTAACGAGGTGGTAATTCTCGTTACGATGGGCCGGGTCGTCACATTCTCCCCCTCTTAAGCAAACGCTCGTCCTCGAGCGGGTCAAGAAACATACCAGAAGTCTCAAACAAGTGAGGATATCTGCTCCGCATCTCCAGCTCGATCTCCCAAGTGGCCTCCTCCACGGGTCGACCTCTCTACTGAACCTTAACGGATGCAATATCCTTGGACTTCAATCTTCTCACCTGACGACTCAATATAGAAATAGGCTCCACATCATAGGTCAAATCATTATCAAGCTGAATAGTGCTAAAGTCCAACACATGTGATGGGTCGCCAACATACTTCCGGAGCATTGACACGTGAAACACTGGATGAACTCCCAATAGATTGGGTGGCAAAGCAAGCATATACGCCACCTCTCCAATCTTCCCGAGGATCTCAAAAGGCCAATGAATCTCGGACTGAGCTTTCCTTTCTTCCCAAATCTCATGACGCCTTTCATCGGCAAAACCTTCAGTAAGACTTTCTCACCCACAGAATAAGACACATCCCGAACCTTCCGGTTCGCATAACTTTTCTGGCGCGACTGGGCTGTGCGAAGTGTCTCCTAAATCACCTTCACCTTGTCCAAAGCATCCTAGACCAACTTTGTCCCCAACAACCTAGCCTCACCGAGCTCAAACCAACCAACCGGAGATCTACACCGTCTCCCATATAAAGCCTCGTACGATGCCATCTGAATACTGGATTGGTAGCTGTTGTTATAGCCAAACTCTGTGAGAGGCAAGTAATCAGCCCATGAGTTACCGAAGTCAATAACACAAGCTCTCAACATATCCTCCAAAATCTATATAGTACGCTCGGATTGTCCGTCCGTCTAAGGATGGAATGCAGTGCTCAACTCAACCTGGGAGCCCAAATCCCGCTGAAATGTCCTCCAAAACTCTGAAGTAAACTGTGTACCTCTGTCTGATATAATAGAAACTGGGACTCCATGCAATCTAACGATCTCCCGAATGAATATCTCAGCTAACCGATCTGAGGAGTACGTAGTACACACATGAATGAAGTGAGCTGACTTGGTCAGCCTATCCATAATCACCCAAACCGAATCAAATTTACTCGCTGTCTGATGGAGTCCAGTAATAAAGTCCATAGTGATCCTCTCCCACTTCCAGTCAGGAATATCAATGCGCTGAAATACGCCACCGGGCCTCTGATGCTCCTACTTAACCTGTTGATAGTTGAGGCACCGTGCTACATGTCTGACAATGTCCATCTTCATCTTTCTCCACCAATAGTGTTGTTTCAAGTGTTGATACATCTTCGCGGCTCCTGGATGGATAGAATACCGAGAGCTTTAGGCCTCCTCCAAAATCAACTCACGAAGGCCATCAACATTGGGCACACATATCCAACCCTGCATCCTCAATGCGCCGTCACTATCAATAGTGACATCCCTATCATCATCATGCTGAACTTTGTCCCTAAGGACATCCAAGTGTGGATTATCATACTGGCACTCACGAATAAGATCATATAGAGAAGACCGAGATATAACACAAGCCAACACCCTGTTGGGCTCTGAAATGTCTAACCTCACTAGCCGATTATCTAGCACATGAACATCATAAGCAAATGATCTCTCCTCAGCTGGAATATATGCCAAGCTCCCCATACTGACCGCCTTCCGGCTCAAAGCATCGGCCACCACATTGGCCTTCCCGGATGATATAGAATAGTAATGTCATAATCCTTGAGCAACTCAAGCCATCTCCGTTGTCTCAAATTAAGATCCTTCTGTTTGAACAAGTGCTGGAGACTACGATGATCGTTGTACACCTCACAGGACACGCCGTACAAATAGTGCCTCCAAATCTTCAAGGCATGAACTATGGCAGCTAGCTCCAAATCGTGAACAGAAAAGTTCTTCTTATGTGGCTTCAACTGCCGAGAAGCATATGAAATCACCTTACCTTCCTGCATCAATACACAACCTATCCCCACTCTTGAGGCATCACAATATACGGTATATAAACCTGAAGCTGATGGCAACACTAACACTGTAGCTGTGGTCAAAGCTGTCTTGAGCTTCTGAAAGCTCTACTCGCACTCATCCGACCACATGAATGGTGCACCCTTCTGAGTCAATTTAGTCAAAGAAGAAGCAATGGATGAAAATTCCCGAACAAACCGGCGATAATATCCCGCCAAGCCAAGAAAAATCCTAATCTCTGTAGCTGAGGACGGTCTAGGACAACTCTGCATCGCCTCTATCTTCTTCGGACCAACCTAAATACCATCACGAGACACCATATGACCAAAAAATGCTACTGACTCGAGCCAAAACTCGCACTTGAAGAATTTAGCATATAGATTCTCCTCCCTCAATCTATGCAACACAATGCAGGAGTAGACTAGAATATCATCAATGAATACAATCACAAATGAATCCAAATAGGGTCTGAACACACTGTTCATCAGATGCATGAATGCTGGTGGGGCGTTAGTCAGCCCAAAAGACATTACAAGGAACTCTTAGTGGCCATATCTGGTCCTGAATGCAGTCTTCATAATATCAGAGTCCCTGATCTTCAGCTGATGATAGCCTGATCGAAGATCAATCTTGCAAAACACTCTAGCACCCTGTAACTGATCAAACAAATCATCAATGAGCGGTAGAGGGTACTTGTTCTTCATTGTTACCTTGTTCAACTGTCTATAATCAATACACATTCGCATGGAACCATCTTTCTTCTTAACAAATAACACTGGTGCACCTCACGGGGACATACTAGGGCGAATGAAACCCTTATCCAGAAGCTCCCGAAGCTGTTCTTTCAATTCCTTCAACTCAGCTAGTTCCATCCAATAAAGAGGAATGGAAATGGGCTGGGTGCCCGGCATCAAGTCAATACCAAAATCAATATCCCTGTCCGGCGGCATTCCCGGCAGGTCAGAGGGGAATACATCTAGAAAATCCCTCACAACAGGTACATAATAAATGCTAGGAGAATCAGCTCCCACATGTCTCACAAATGCTAAGTATGACAGACACCCCTTTTCAACCATTTTCTGAGCCTTTAAAAATGAAATAAATCGACTAGGGATGAAATCAGTCGAACCTCGCCACTCAATCTGAGAAATACCAGGAATATCCAATGTATCTGTCTTAGCATGACAGTCTAATATAGCAGTACGGAGACAATCAGTCCATACACAATATCACATCAAAGTCCACCATCCCCAACAATAACAGATCTGCCTGGGTCTCCAGACCCCCAATAGAAATAACACAGGATCTATAGACATGATCTACAACAATCGTATCACCCACGGGGGTGGATACATGAATAGGTAAATCAAGACTACCACGAGTCGCACCCAAATGATGTGCAAAATAAGAAGACACGTATGAATATGTGGACCCTGTGACAAATAGAAATGATACCTGTAATTACTGCATCGGAGGCAACTACATCACGCCTGTCAGGGAGTGCATAAAATCGTGCCTGGCCTCCGCTGGATCTCTCATCGCCTCTGGGGCGACCCCAAGAAGACTGACCTCCACCTCTACTAGCCTGAGATGGTGCTAAAGAGGAGAACAGATCCCTTTGCTGAGCCCTGTCCCTACGGAGTCGAGGGCACTGCCTCCTCATATGGCCAAACTCACCACACTCATAATAGCTACCTGGTGCTGGAGAAGGGGACTGAAGGGAACCCCTCGCCGCAGAAGAACCCTGGGCTGATGAAGTAGGTGCTGCACTCTTGGATGGGAGGGTACTAAGTGAAGACTGGCCCTACTGGAATCCTTGTCGACCACGACCAGAAGAACCTTCACTCTACTTAGGGCGACCTGAATGAGAAGGTCTAGATGAGCGGCATCTGCCCTGCTGAAAATGCCCTCTAGATGGAGCACCACTGAAGCTACCAGAACTACGAGGCCTCTTGGCCTCCCGCTCCTCCCTCTCTCGACAACGATCCGCCTCAATGGAGCGTGCCATATCTACAACCTGCTCAAATGATGGCGATAGAACTCTCTCTCTGGTCATAAGAATGCGGATGGAGTAGTTGAGGCCATCAAGGAACCTCATAATCCTCTCCCTATCAGTAGGGATCATCCATGTGGCATGCCTAGCGAACTGTGTAAATTTCAGCTCATACTGGGTCACCGACATGTCGCCCTAAACCAACCACTCAAACTGGCGACGAAGCTCCTCATGACGGGAGTGAGATACATACGTCTCTAGGAAGAGAGTAGAAAACTGCTGCCAGGTAAGAGGTGCTGCTCCCGCAGGCCTACGCCTCTCAAATGATGCCTAGTAAACCTAACGAAACCAATCTTGTCACGACCCCAAATCCGGTCGTGATGGCGCCCAGCACATTGCTAGGCCAGCCTGACCAATCAATAACAATGACGGAGCTAGGAGCTCGCTTTATCCCATTTGAGCATATCAAAACATGAAACAACAGTGATACATATATTGAAAATGGGGAACCAAGTCCCAAAATATACCAACTCCCATAGACTGCAGGGTCAAGAGTCATGAGCCTCTAACGAACGTAAGTGTAATAAAGTTTATAACAAACTCAGTGCGGAAAAGAAAGACAACAAGATAAGAAATGACAGCTAGAAGGGGAGTCGGGTCCTGCGGACGCTGCAGCTACCTCGACTATCCCGCACAATGCCTCCGAGTGGCTACCGAATCAGGTCTGCTGAGAGGTACCTAGATCTGCACATAAGGTGCAGGGAGTAAAGTGAGTACTGCCAGACTCAGCGACAATAAACAGGGGTAAGACAGCGTAGATAAGAAATCCACAATAAAACACTATGTAAAGTTGTAACCAATACCTTGTAACAGTTTAATATCAATAGTAGAGAACCAACAATATCAACAACAAGTATAACAGCTAGCAGATGTAGCGAAATGCAATGCAATGCATGAAATGACCGCTACGGCGCGTAGTCCGATCCAATTTGGGTACCCATGCTCACTGTGGGGGTTCAGACTCCAGAGGGGCTCCTACAGCCCAAGCACAATAATACTGCAGCGTGCAGTCCGATCCAACATATATATCACTGCGGCGCGCAACCCGATCCACTACCAGTCAGCTAATATGCAAATGCAACCTCGCAGGCTCAAAAGTGGTTTTGAAAACTCTTTTATCATTTTTCAGTTGAAAACAGTAATATCAAAGTTCCAGAGATTGGAAATAACATGATAACAGTAATAGTTACGGACTGGTAGTAAACTAGCATGTCAATATCACAAGACAATAATAACGATCCTCACGGGATCCAATACTGGCTCACAGTCCACAAGTATACTCAACCGTCCAAGAAGGAGGTTCAATGGCTCAAGAGTAGCCAATGTCACAATATAGTATGCAACCATCCGAGGAGGAGGTTCGACGGCTCAAGAATAGCCAATATCATAACACAATGCCAACAATTCGGACTAAGCCATAGTCCCCAATCACAATCGACCCCGCACTCACAAGAGAGTACGTGTCTCGCCGCTTATACAGCATCACAAAGTGGTGTACCGAGGTTTCGAACACGCTGGTCATCACCCACATCTATTACTCACCTCAATTCGGCTCGACGACTAATCCGCGATGCCCTTGCCACGAGAATCAAGCTCCACACGCGTAGAATCTGATCAAATACAGTAAATACACATCAAATTAGACCAATGGAACGATACCGAGTCAAAACAACTTAATTTACACCGAAACCCACAAAGTTGTCAAAATCCGACTTTTGGTACGCTTCTCAAAATTACAAAAGTCATATATTCGGAATCCTTGTCTCAACACGAGTCTATGCATATATAATTTACCAAAATCAGACTCTGTTTGCCAATTTTAATCATTGATTTTCCATAATTTAGGCCTAGAGCTAAAATCCCCCATTAATTCTTCCAATTTCAGTGAAATAGAGGAGGATTCTAATACAAAAACATATATTTGAACCATAAAAATTACATCCGATGATAACCCGGTGAAATCCCAGCAATTTCCCTTCACTTTTGCTCTCCAAGACTCAACAATGGAGGTTTTCAATTAATGAGTCGCGGATGAAATGCCAATTAAAAACCTTCTGTCCACATTTTTTAACAAAATACTGTTCACCGGTGTTACTGTTCACCCGCATTACTGTTCACAAGGTACTGTTCAGTGGATACTGTTCACAATGTACTGTTCATGATCACTATTCATTGCACCAGTTTTTTTTCCTAAATTGCAGCACAGTCTTTTTTTACTAAAATAGCTCTAACTCCATCATACGAACTCGAAATTAGACGATTCTTTTTCCTATAGCTCCGTAATTTTGATAGAGATCTAGTGGTTCAAACAAAACTGAATTTGGAGCTCATTTTCTCATTTAAATACCAATTTTGCCCGTTAAACAATCAACTCACAAATCGCGTGAAAAACCCAATCGCGACTTGATGAAATTAAACCAAAATTTCCAGATTAGTCCTATAATTCATGATTTAAATTTTCGAAGTCGCGAAATCAAATTTGGATCTCTGGAACTAAAAATAGACCTTTGGATCATTACATTTATGCTCAAAACGGCAAAACTCTTCCAAAAATGACCCGTTGGACATCCGAAACACACCCGAGACCCCCGAGACCTCAACCAAATATACAGATATGATCTATTACCTCATTCTTGCTCGAATCATAAAATCACTATCGTTAACATCAAAATCGTCCGTTTTCAGCAAATTCAAGCTTAAGTTTAACTATAACTTTCAGAATTCTTATTCGATCAAAAACCCGATCAAACGACGTCCGAATGACCTGAAATTTTGCAGACATATCCAAATTCACCTAACGGAGCTACTGCAACTGTTGGAATTCCATTCCGACTCCCTGATCAAAATCTCACCTACCGTTCGGATTTTCCCAAAATTCAACCTTAGCCAATTCAAGCCTATTTCTACACCAGACCTCTAAATTCCATTTTGATCGCTCTCCTAAGACACAAATGACCTCCCGGAGCTGACCAAATCATCAGAATTTGATTCCGAGCTCTCTAACTCACAAGTCAACATGCAGTTGTCTTTTCCCCATCTATTCCTTCTTCTAAGAGACTATTTGTCTCAATTCCAACCAAACTTAATCCGAATTGACTCAAACTCACCAAACATATATATTGAAACATGAACAAGCATATAACGAGGAAAACGGGGTGATAAATTGCATGATGACGGGTTGGGTCATCACATTCTCCCCAACTTAAGCAAACGCTCGTCCTCGAGTGGACCAAGGGGTTTGCTAGAAGTAACCGAATAGCTGAATGACCTTACCAAGCATATATATTCGGGGCGATCCCATGATAGCTGGAATTTCATAGCCCATCCAATCCATAGACCACATTGCACTTTCCGAAATCACATACCAATCTTAATGTCATGCCTATACTCAGGATACACACGATCCAATTGTAATAGCCCATACTCACCACTCCAGATGAGATCACATGATGTATCAAACAACCCAATCGCTCGAGACGATAGTCTCTAATCACAACAATTGGCCACAATAACCAAATACTAGCGGAAAAACCTTTCTCATTAGATAGAGTCTTATTCCAACACCTTCATATCTTGCCCACGGCAACCGAACACGCGATATATCAATCTCATCTCTCAGGTCAACTATCCATGAATCTATTTCCCTTTTAAGTGATACCTCAATAGATTTCGGAGTCAAATATCGATATTACCTTTCTAACCAACTGAAATCACATATGCTCGCACTCATTAATGACTCAAATGATCATTTCGGTTATAACACACCACATTAGTGATATGACACTTCAACACCGGCCTAAGCCGCGACGAGCACAACACAGGCTCCAATAAGAAACGTCTGATCATACTCAAATCATAACAACTAACTCAAACAAAAGAGTTGTAGCTCAATTCCTCCGTACCATCATAACATAAAACTGAGATCTCGCCTCACATCATAGGAATAAAGTACCTAGCTCCTTCTCGAAAGATCATAACATCACGTGGCCTTGCCACGATTCATAATTCTATCCAAACACTATTAATCATGAAGCACCTCAATTTACCAAGCTCAAAACGATCAGCCACGCACATATTTAGGTCTGAACCCAAGCAATCAATCTCACCCACAGTGAAGCAATTAATATATGCTATCAAATCCTAAAAGGACACAACCGATGTGCCATTCGCCAAGCGATACACAATACGGATTTTTCCTCAGAAGCTAGGAAGTATTGTATACTAGGTAACATATAACTAACTCTATTTTCACATCTGTTGCGGCGTGCAACCGCTCCAACGACATACCCGTGGCAGTGTGCCACCCGATCCAGATACCATACCCGTGGCGGTGTGCCACCCAATCCAAATAACCGCACCTGTGGCGGCGCACCACCCGATCCATATAGAACCCGCACTAAAGAAATGCACGTTGAGTCAAGTTGCTCATTATGGCAAACATATATATATAGCCTCAAGTTCGGCCACCAGAAACGCATCCGACAAAGTTCCTCAATACCAGAACTAAATCAATGGTAGAACCCTCTGCACTCATATCCGCCACGAAGGCCCAACTGACAAAGAAATACCCACCAGCCGTCCGCTGGTCCTGAGGTGCGACTACCCCGCTAGAGCATACTTTGATGCACTCTGCTACGCAATTTGTCCCATACCATCATAGTCCATATCACATTAGTCTAGACAACCTGTCCTAATGATGACCAGTCAGCAATCAAGTATCATAATTCAAATTCGTCATATCAAGTTGAGAGAGAAAGTCACTAGAGCATCCGATTTTTTTTAATAATCATAAAACGGTGTCGATACACATGATATACAACAACTGCATAGGTGGACTAACGAGAACTTCAAGTCTCCAACACATATATAACACATGAATCACAATGCCTGATCCCGTACTCCACTGTACAGATACACAACGCACATCAAGCGTCCATTCATACCACGAAAGCTATTCAGGAATTTCCCTATGCCATCAACAACTCAATCATCACTGTCAATCCAGTAGGAGGATACCACACACCATTAGATATTATCAGTTTACATTACCTGGCCCTTTTTGACCATATACTCTGCCGAATTACTAGAATGGCAGTACCATTTTCCTTAATCACCACAAAGATTGATTCTCAGATTATCTGCAACTGCCCACGCTGCTTGAGGGATTTTAATGAGTTCCCATATAATATGAACTGGTCTTAAAACCTTGAACATGCCGTTATCATCTTTCCATAACACATCGCATATACCATACCGTACCGAGATACTCAGAGAATTTCTATCCCTCTCCTACGCCGCAAACATCGACGCACTCAACTAGTCAAGGACCTTCATGATCCCTTATAGGGGAAAAACTCATTACACATTCCATGTTTCACATACCGATAGGAATATACTCATTTTCAAACCATGATAAAACACATCACAACTCTTTCCTCCCATTCACTGCATAGTTTAACTGCCAGGACTGAGTCCTTTTACCCACATCGAGCTACGCAACTGCCAGCACTCAAGAGTCTTGTTGCACCATATCTATAAGACTCATCATTTCGAACACATACCACGAGCTACTTGTGCCCTTTTTTATACTGTTCCAGTTTATTGGTATTTTTAATTTAATATTCTCCTTCACCGAAGGATCACAGTACCTTAACTCATGTTACCACACAGAACTCGTACATAAGCCCACACGATCTAAGACCCATAGGTCATTGAATACTCTCTCAATGTATCCCAGAAGTACCACAATCTACAACATTTCACGTTGAAGAACATCATACGATTTTGAATCCGTTATCATTACTCCCCAACACAGATGCATAGAATCCCCTCATTCACATAACATACACAAGTCCTGATTCCTTCTAACGAAACCACCGTCTTTAGCCATATACACAATCTTAAGACACCTGACTGTTACAAGAAAAATCTTGAACATAGTAAAAACAATTCTCGGGCGTCATTCACCCTTATTCAGCTGTAATTCAACTGTCTTATTGAACAGGACCACTCGTGCCTTGCAAAAACTCTGACACCGCAGAACATGATTACATACAAATACAATTAGTTATCTTTCTTTTCTATACACCGAGCATTGTTTACCAACATAAGTTCACAACATCCTAGTATTTCTTCACATCTACGAAGCACCATAACCTTTATCAAGATTCCCCATCATACCTAGAGACAGAACCAATACAGCACACAACAATGCAATCAGTTAATCAACAACAGCCTCCCCAACTTGGCTCAGAGCCATACATCAAAGCACTTTTAGCCACACATAGCATTCTTACTCAAATGATGCCACAATGTTATAGTTAGATTAAACTCAAGTCATTTGCAAGCTTCGGCGAAGATTCAAATCATTAGAAATATTAACTCTTTTACAATTCTTGTATTTATTCACACACAACAGTTAAGCCCACTCTTTAGGTGACCAAAATCTTTTCTAAGTCCCTAATTTTCCAAAAATTTGGATAGAGTTTCCTTTGTAACTTGGCGTATCCACCTGCCAGAGAATCACCAAAACCATCCTAGAAATACATTCACAACTCGACAAGACATCACAATGCATATCGACAACATTAGTCTCAATACTACACAAATCATATTATCATAATTGTTACATGAACATGCGTTGTATCTACTCGAATCATAACACATATCAAATACCTTTCAATTACACATGAGGATCAACCCTCCTACTTCTTCTCAATTTAGCATTTCATCACAATATCTTCCAATTACGAGATATGATAATTATTCACCACGCCCATAGCTCGGGGCTACAAAACAGATTAGACAAGAGTCAAAAAATTAACAGCTCATCCATTAGTAAGCCTCCCTAATACTCTACAGATCGGCACAAGGCCCCAAACATGGTTACTAGCCCAAGTACATAGATATAAGCCTAGTCTCAGTCCCTTTACACAGTAATTTATCAATTAGGAAGGATCAAGTCCAAATACCCAATCACAATACCACCATGCTCATCACATGGCACGTATTCCATCTCAGCACAGCACTGTATAGTGTGAAATACGGGGTTTCAAACCCTTTGTACATTATCTATTGGCACCACTCACAAAATCAGCACATCAATGCTCAAGTCATAAACAAGGTCCAGCCCCAAACCTTTCCGACTGGCCCAACATGAACTCACGGAGATTATGTCTCGCCCCTCATTCGGGGAAATCAGAAGCCATAAGGCAATTATATTACTGAGTGCTCGATGCGTACACAGACGTGCGGAAGGAATTTTCAAAAGTATATCTCAAGCTGAATCAAGTACGCATGATAAGAATTCCAAGAAGTGTGAATTGTTTCCTAAAGGTTCGCAGCCTCCCGAGGATAAGTACAAGCATCCCCGTACCGATCCACAAGACTATACTAACCGGCTCAAGACTCATGAGGCCTAGTTAGGCTCTAATAACAACTTGTCACGACCCCAAATCCGGTCGTGATGGCAACCAGTACATTGCTACGCTAGCCTAACCAATCAATAACAGTGACGGAGCTAGGAGCTCGCTTTATCCCATTTAAGCATATCAAAACATGAAACAACAATGATACATATATCGAAAACGGGGAACCAAGTCCCAAAATATACCAACTCCCATAGACCGAAGGGTCAAGAGTCATGAGCCTCTAAAGAACATAAGTGTAACAAAGTTTATAACAAACTCAGTGCGGAAAGGAAAGACAACAAGATAAGAAATGACAGCTAGAAGGGGAGTCAGGTCCTGCGGACGCTGCAGCTACCTCGACTATCCCGCATAATGCCTCCGAGCGGCTACCGAATCAGGTCTGCTGAGAGGTACCTGGATCTGCACACAAGGTGCAGGGAGTAAAATGAGTACTGCCAGACTCAGTGGTAATAAACAGGGGTAAGACAACGTAGATAAGAAATCCACAATAAAATACTATGTAAAGCTGTAACCAATACCCTATAACAGTTTAATATCAATAGTAGAGAACCAACAATATCAACAACAAGTATAACAGCTAGCAGATGTAACTAAATGCAATGCAATGCATGAAATTACAGCTACGGCGCATAGTCCGATCCAATTTGGGTACCCGTGCTCACTGTGGGGGTTCAGACTCCGGAGGGGCTCCTACAACCCAAGCACAATAATACTGCGGTGTGCAGTCCAATCCAACATATATACCACTGCAGTGCGTAGCCCGATCCACTACCAGTCAGCTAATATGCAAATGCAGCCTCGCAGACTTATAAGTGGTTTTGAAAACTCTTTTATCATTTTTCAGTTGAAAACAGTAATATCAAAGTTCCAGAGATTGGAAATAACATGATAACAGTAATAGTTACGGACTGGTAGTAAACTAGCATGTCAATATCACAATACAATAATAATAATCCTCGAGGGATCCAATACTGGCTCACAGTCCACAAGTATACTCAACCCTCCAAGAAGGAGGTTCAACGGCTCAAGAGTAGCCAATATCACAATATAGTATGCAACCATCCGAGGAGGAGGTTCGACGGCTCAAGAATAGCCAATATCATGACATAGTGCCAACAACTCGGACTAAGCCATAGTCCCCAATCACAATCGACCCCCCACTCACAAGAGAGTACGTGTCTCGCCGCTATACAGCGTCACAAAGTGGTGTACCGGAGTTTCGAACCCGCTGGTCATCACCAACATCTATTACTCACCTCAATTCGGCTCGACGACTAATCCGCGATGCCCTTGCCATGAGAATCAAGCTCCACACGTGTAAAATCTGATCAAATACAGTAAATACACATCAAATTAGACCAATGCAACGATACAAGTCAAAACAACTCAATTTACACCGAAACCCACAAAGTTGTCAAAATCCGACTTTTGTTACGCTTCTCAAAATATTACGGAAGTCACATATTCGGAATCCTTGTCTCAACACGAGTCTATGCATATAAAATTTACCAAAATCGGACTCCGTTTGCCCATTTAAATCATTGATTTTCAATAATTTAGGCCTAGGGCTAAAATCCCACATTAATTCTTCCAATTTCAGTGAAATAGAGAAGGATTCTAATATAAAAACACATATTTGAACCATAAAACTTACCTTCGATGATAACCCGGTGAAATCCCAGCAATTTCCCTTCACTTTTGCCCTCCAAGACTCAACAATGGAGGTTTTCAATTAATGAGTCGCGGATGAAATGCCAATTAAAAACCTTCTGTCCAGATTTTTTAACAAAATACTGTTCACCCGTGTTACTGTTCACCTACCGTTCAGATTTTGCCAAAATTCAACCTTAGCCAATTCAAGTCTATTTCTATACCGGACCTCCAAATTCCATTTTGATCGCTCTCCTAAGCCACAAATGACCTCCCGAGCTGACCAGATCATCAGAATTTGATTCCGAGCTCTCTAACTCACAAGTCAACATCCGGTTGACTTTTCCCATCTATTCCTTCTTCTAAGAGACTATTTGTCTCAATTCCAACCAAACTTAATCCGAATTGACTCAAACTCACCAAATATACATATTGAAACATGAACAAGCATATAACGAGGAAAACGCGGTGATAACTCGCATGATGATGGGTTGGGTCATCACAAGTAAACAGAAAAGTAGTGAATGAAACTCCGCTGGACTCAAGAATACCAGCTGTACATAGTATTCTCTAGCACTTATCTAAGAAACCCTGGGCATCCTCGCCCTCAGCGCCACTGAAATGGGGTGGCTCGAGTCTACCAAATCTCTCTAGACAACGCTGCTCGTCGTCGGGCATAGCCTGAACCATATGCTCTGGAGCTGGTGCAGCTGGAGGAATAACTGGTGCAACCACCTGAGCGGGGACTGCCTCTGGCGTCTGAAGTCCCTGAACCACCTGCTCAGGTGTGCGAGCTGCAGGGGTCTGCTGACCACCCCCTGTCTGAGATGTCGCTGCGGTAGCGGTAGCTGATACTACCTGAGCCAAACCAAAAAATGCCAATAATATCTAGGCAAGAGTATCCTGAAGACCAGGAATAGCAATAGATATAGTCTGGGCCTGAACTGGGGCTACTGAAGCATCAACCACTGGGGGCTACTCCTGGACATGTACAACAGGCGGGTCAGCTGGCACTGCCTCAGCTGCCCTACATCTACCTCTAGCACGACCGCGCCCACGACCTCTAGCAGGTGGCAATGGAGGTCGTCCACCTCGTCCTGATGCTCGCGTTCTCGCCATCTGCGAGAGAATAGAATATAGAAGTTCAGTTCTTAGAACAACAAGATCGCACGACAGAGTTCAAGAAAAGTGAAGTGTTTCCTAAAGGTTCGCAGCCTCCCGAGGATAAGTACAGGCATCCCTGTACCTATCTACAAGACTCTACTAACCGGCTCAAGACTCATAAGGCCTAGTAAACGTAGGCTCTGATACCAATTTGTCATGACCCCAAACCCGATCGTTATGGTGCCCAGCACACTGCTAGGCCAGCCCGACCAATCAACAACAATTACAGAGATATGAGCTTATTTAACCAGTTTAGACATAACAATTATAAGTCAACAGTGATAAGAATACCAAACCAGGGAACCAAGTAGCAAAACAGTACAACTCCCATAGACCGAAGGGTCAAGAGTCAAGAGCCTCTACAAATAACATAAGTGTAATAGTGTTTTACATGATACTCAGTGCTTAAAGAAATAGAAATACGAAATCAAATGACAGATGGAAGGGATGTCAGGTCCTGCGGACTCTGCAGCTACCTCGACTATCCTGCAGATATCGCCTCGGAATGGCTACCGGATCAGGACTGCTGAGAGATACCTAGATCTACACACAAGGTGCATGGAGTAAAATGAGTACTGCCTGACTCAGTGGTAATAAACAGGGGTAAGACAGTGCAGATAAGAAACCACAATAAAGCACTATGTAAAGCTGTACTCAATTCCCTGTAACAGTTCAATATCAACAACACAGTATAATAGCTAGCAGATGTAGCTAAATGCAATGCAATGCATGAAATGACCGCTACGGTACGTAACCCGATAAAATTTGGGTACCCATGCTTACTGTGGGGGTTCAGACTCTGGAGGGGCTCCGACAGCCCAAGCACAATATCATGAATATACGATGCGGCACGCAGCCCGATCCATTACCAGTCAACAAATATGCAAATGCAGCCTCGCAGGCTCAAAAGTAGTTTTGAAAATACTTTTATCATTTTTCTGTTGAAAACAGTATATCAAGGTTCCAGGGATTAGAAGAATTCATAATAATAGTAATAGCTATGGACTGGTAGTAAAACTTGCATGTCAATGTCACAGAATAATGATAATGATCCTCGCAGGATCCCAATAACTGGCTCCCAGCCCATAAGTGTACTTAACCATCCGAGAAGGAGGTTCAATGGCTCAAGAGTCGCCAATATCACTATACAATAGGCAACCATCCGAGAAGGAGGTTCAGTGGCTCAAGAATAGCTAATATAATAATACAGTATCAACATGTCGGATTAAGCCATAGTCCCCAAATCACAATCAACCCCGTACTCACAAGAGAGTACGTGTCTCGCCGCTATATAGTGTCAAGTGGTATACCGGGGTTTCGAACCTGTTGGTCATCACCCACATCCATCACTCACCTCAATACGGCTCGACGACTAGTCTGCGATGCCCTTGCAACGAAAATCAAGCTCCGCACGCGTAGAATCTGATCAAATATAGTAGAAACACATCAAAGTAGGCCAATGGAATGATACCCAGTCGAAACAACTCAATTTACACCAAAAGTTACAAAGTTGTCAAAACCCAACTTTCGGTACGCTTCTCGAAAAATTACGAAAGTCACATATTCGGAACCCCCATCTCAACATGAGTCTAGGCATATAAAATTTACCAAAATCGGACTACATTAGCCCACTCAAATCAGTAATTTTCTATAATTTTAGGCCTAGGGCTAAACCCCCCTTTAATCTTCCATTTACAGAGAAATACCCAAAGATTTCATGATAAAATACTGTAATTAGGCCATGTAACTTACCTCCGACGAATACCTGATGAATTCCTAGCAATCTCCCATGAGTTTCTCTCTCTAGAACTCAAAAATGGAGGTTTTATCACTAAAAGTCGCGACTGGTCTGTGTCTGGAATTTAATTCACTGCCAGACAAATTACTTCTTCGCGTTCGCATTACCTTCTCACGTGTCCGCGATGCACAGTACAATTTCCTCTTCGCAAACGTAACACACCCCACGCGTTCGCGATGAACAACTCTTCAGCCATCCGGAAATCCTTTTATGCGAATGCGACACCCATGGACGCGAACGCGATGCCTCACTATTTCCTCTTACGCGATCGCGACGACCATCAACGTGAACGCGATGATCATACCAACCTTGCCTACGCGAATGTGGCCCTTGCCTCGCGAACGCGAAGGCTAAAAATCCTGCACAATTTCTGCAATTTTGCTACAGATTTCCAAGTTCCAAAATGCCCGGATGATGGTCTGAATTCACCCCGAGGGCCCCGGGACCCCAATGAAAACCACCAACATACTCCAAACACGATACGAACTTGTTCCAATCATAAAACCACATCCTTAAACACAGAAATCATCGAATTATAGCGGATTCAAGCCTAGGATTTCATCTAAACTTCTGAAACTAACATTCAATCAAAAACCCAACCAAACGACGTCCGATTGACCTGAAAATTTGCAGACATATCCAAAATCACATGACGAAGCTACAGAAATTGTCAAAGTTCCATTCCGACCCTCGGATCAAAATCTGATCTACCATTCGGATCTTGCCAAAATTCAACCTTAGCCAATTCAAGCCTATTTCTACACCGGACCTCCAAATTCAATTCGATCGCTCCTCTAAGTCACAAATCACCTCTCGGAACTAACCAAATCATCAGAATCCGATTCCGAGCCCTATAACTAAATAGTCAACTCTAGGTTGACTTTCCACATTCAAGCTTCCTTCAAAAAGGCTATATGCCTCATTTTCAACCCAAATCACTCCTAACTCACCCGATAGACTCTAACACCGATATAAAAGCGTAAAACACATAAATGCAAGGTAACGGGGTGGTAATTCTAGTAATTATGGATCGGGTCTTCACAAGCAACCTGCTGTGTAAGCTACTATAACCTGTTGTGTAAGCTACTACTATATCCGATATGGATAATCTTATACTAAGAGTAATGTTTATCCATAACGGAGTACTGAAAGGATAAGCTCATTATACCCGGTATGAATAATCTTCTACTGAGGTACTATTTATCGATAACTGGATACTCAATGGATAAGCTTATTATACTTGGTAAGGATAATCTTCTACCGAGAGTAATATTTATCCATAACCAGATACTGAAAGGATAAGCTTATTATACCCAGTATGGATAATCTTCTACAGGAGGTAATATTTATCCATAACAGAGTACCGAAGAGATAAGCTTCTTCATGAGGCTTATTTCCAATAGAGTACTAAATAGATAGATATATTTACAGTGGAGTCCCATATGGATAAGCTTCTTCAGGAAGCTTTTACAAAGGAGTATGAACATCCATAATATAATATATTTATAGTACTCCCATTGGATGTTCATTAAAAGATAGTGTACCTCATTAAAACCTTGCTAGGAAAAATCCTGTGGGACAACATTCTAGTGAAGGAAAAAGAGTGCACAAATTTAGTAATACGCATTGTTAGGTGCCTCATTAAAAACCTTATAAGGAAAACCCTGTGGGAAAAAACCTTAGTAAGGAAAAAAGAGTGTATCGCGTATTTACTCCCCCATATGAAAACCTTGTTTCAAATTTTTGAGTCTCTGCATTTTAACCTTGTATCGGTATAACCAATATGATCTTCATCAATTTTGTTAGCATTAGCAAGATACATAAGTGCATAGCAATTTCACTGAGATTGAGTATTTCAGGACCAAGGAGTTCCCCATCCTCTTCTGGAGGTCGGAACAGATCCTTATTCACTTCAAGTGATCGAACACCCATTGATGTACTTAATTAGTGTACTTGTCCATGTAAAAGCGTTCAAAGACCCTTTCTGTATAGGCAAATTGATGGATAAAAATCTCGTATGCTAAATATTTAATTTGCAGACCAAGACATATTTTATTTTTCCAAAATCTTTCATCTAAAATTCTTTCTTAAGATATTCAATTGCCTTTGGAGCTCTTCTGGAGTTCCATCAAGATTTATGTCATCAATGTAAACAGTAAGTGTAACAAATTTTGATGACATTTTCTTTATATGGACAAATAACATTATTTATGTAACTCTCTTTCAGCAAATATTCATGGAGGCGATTATATCACTTGTGCCTAGATTGATTTAAACCGTACAAGATCTTTATAATTTGATCGAGTACATTTCCCGAGACTTTGAACTTATATGCTTCAGGCATTTTAAATCCTTCGGGGATCTTTATAGAGATTTAATCAAATGAGTCATATAGGTTATGACTCACATTTAAATAGCATGACATCTTCAGGTGTCTGGACTACTAGTTCGATCCTCACAATATTTCATGTATTGTGCGCTATATTTTATCAAATATATCATCGATGATCATTTTTAATGGTTACTAAGCAGCATAACTTGTTGAAATTTCATCACTTTCTTTATTTTCAGGTACCCCAACTTCTTCTAGAGTTTCTTGAAATGTTATGTCGTAGGCTCTTCTAGAGCTCATTTCCTCCTCATTATGATCATTAGCTCCTTATCATTTTTCAATGATTGTTAACTTTGGAACCGATTGGTCTGCCACGCTTCATGCATATAGTAAACTCTATTCTTCAGGGACTTTAATCTTTAATAGTAGCATATTCAGCTGAAATATGATATTTGATTTTGGATCAACAAACGCTTCTGGCATTTGACTTGAGTTATCTTCTAAGTGAGGATCATGATAATTTCATTCATATAGCATATTTTTCAGCTATTTATTCCATTCCCCATATGTTAGAAAAATTAACATATATCCCCAATCTTCTTTGGGAAACATATCTTTGTTCATTGTGGTAGAGAAATTAATCATATACCATACATCAAAAGATAGTAAAATATTTGATTTCTCATCCTAAACCAATTATGAAGGGAGAACTTATCATATATTGTTGGTCTGATGCATACAAGTGTTGTTATATGTAATTTAGAAAATCTTAGACCAACACATGAAGCTTCGTTCTCATAAATAATAGTTTAGCCATTAATAAGAGGTATTCACTGCTAAACTAGCTTGTTTATAAACCAGCATTATCAAGATGAACTGTCTTGATTTCATAATCCGAAAATTATGCTCTTAAGTGAGAAAAGCAATTTCAAATGCCAAACTGCAGGTTGACAACAAACATACATGTAACCATCTTATATATGAATCTATAAATGGTTCACATCATAGGTGAATAGGCCCATATTCACCTTTTATATATTTCAGAATCAGGGTTGGGTTCTTAGTCCCAACTTTAGCTGGTATAATCTATTTATTATGAGAACAAGCAACACAGGAGAATTCTTGAAGATCTTATGGTTCTTCAGTATATGCTTATCTAAATTCTCAAACAGATCATCTAAAAATGGCAAATGAAAACTTCAAGTTTATTATGGCATGTGCTATCTCTTAGTAAGCTTCTGGTTTACTATGACATAAACGTTTGCATTAGTAAACTTCTGATTTACTATGGCTACTTCTGTATTAGTAAACTTCTGGTTTATCATGATATATGATGAAGTACAAATCGAAGAATAAGGCGGGTAACTTCTCATATATATATATATATATATATATATATATATATATATATATATTAATTTACCCCCTATGATTGTGGAAAAATGAAGATTTTCAATCTTCCAATCATTTATAGTATCAATATGATAGCCATTTATTTTAGTAAAGTTCGGGTTTACTGCAACCTATGTTTTGACCATAATCATATAATATGAATGACATATCTGTAAATAATCTCTTCGAGATCCTTCAATTATTATCCATAATCTAATATTTATCGGAAACTACTGGTGTCACGTGTCTTCTAAGCAAACAGTTAGCTTTTCAGGAGTTGTTGATATATTTTGTACTATCAAATATTGCTCAGATACTTCTGGTATCATCAGAGAAAATCACAATCAAATAACAATTGTTTAAGCACAAGAAAACTCCTCTTCATAATATTTTCCTACTTCATGAGGCAATTCCAATTGTATTACTTCTTCAGGAGTAAATTTAAAATACGAAATATTGAGTATATATTCTCTCAATACCCTTCTGGAGGTTAATATATTTACATCTAAAGCGCGTTCATATTTACCAGATTTATTAATATTGTCACATTCACTTTAGGGAATGGATTATTATTATCAAAAGTTCTCATCCTTCAGAAAAATCGAACATGATTATCTGAATGCGCATTAATCACAACAAATTCTGATGCCTCAACCTCTTTTAAAATATTTACTACTTCAGGAGCAAATCGAGGCATGCATTTAATATAGAGAATATTTATGTATCTTATCTTTAATTGTAACCATAGAAAGTCTAAATTATCACTTATGGTGATCATAGGCATATACCACTAGTGGTTAACAAAATATAATTACAATGAGATATACGAAAATATCCTCTTCTGGTAGTTGTATATTTCTTGCAAGCTCTGCTAGAGTTTAAGTTGATCTAATAATAATATCCATATTCATTCAGAATGATATAAATAAGATATATCAAACCATAACTTTTATTTATGTACAATTACATAACCATACTATGTATTACAAACAACAAAAATTAAAATATTTATATTTCTACAGATTCACTACCGATTACATGATATGTTTCTCCTTCTGGGAGAGCAAAGTAATCAGCTACATCTAAATGCATGAAGTCAAAATTATCTTCAGAGATAAAATTTGCTTCAGCATTTTTGTCTGTGTTTTTCAAGGAGGCTTGATAAAGATCTACCAGGTGCTTTAGTGTACGACATGCATGTGACCAGTGCCCTTTTCCTCCACATCTACAACATGCACTTTCTACATTAGGTGCTTGCACCGCTTCATGCTTTTGTTCCTTCCTTTTCCACTGCTGGTGGCAAGGAGGGTTCTTTAGTGCGTTATAATTACCATGATTAGAGTTTCTTCCCCGACCATAACCATGACCTCTTCCATGTCTAGCTTGGTGGAAGTTCGTCTCATTCACTTCAGGGAATGGACAAGAACAAGTAGGCCGACTTTCATAGTTTTTCGTTAATAGCCCATTATGTTGCTTGGCTATAAGAAGATCTGAGATACGTTCAGAATATCTTTTAAATCCCATCTCTTGATATTGCTGCTGCAAGAGCATATTCGAGGCATGAAAAGTAGTGAAAATTTTCTCCAACATATCATAATCAGTAATATTATCACCATATACTTTTAATTGGGAAATAATTCTGAACATAGTAAAATTATACTTACTGATAGATTTAAAATCTTGTAGCCTTAGATGAGTCCAATCATATTGTGCCTGTGGAAGAACGACCATCTTCAGGTGGTCATATCTCTCTTTCAAATTATTCCACAATATGACTTGATCTTTAACAGTAAGATATTCCATTTTCAGGCCTTCATCAAGGTGATGGCACATGAATATCATTGTTTTGGCACGGTCTTGGTTTAATGCCTGATTTTTATCACTGATGGTGTCTGCCACATCGCATCAAGATAAATTTCAGCATCAAGCACCCAAGACATATAGCTTTTGCCCGATATATCCAGAGCTATAAATTCAAGTTTAGAAAGATTTGATATTATTTAGGAAAAGAATGTTCTTACCTCAGATACTTTCAAAATATTTACTCGAGATGGCAGAGTCTCGTGCTGATAACGTGTCATAAAATAAAGACTATACAGTAAAAACAAGTATAGAGAGAGACTGATATATTATTCGAATTCAAACTGATGTACATAATTAACTGAAAACTCTTCTATTTATAGAAGAAAGGAAGCTGTTGTGTAAGCCGCTACTGCAAGCTGCTGTGTAAGCTGCTACTGCAACCTGCTGTGTAAGCTACTATAAGCTGTTGTGTAAGTTGCTACTACATCCGATATGGATAATCTTATACTAAGAGTAATGTTTATCCATAACGGAGTACTGAAAGGATAAACTCATTATACCCGGTATGGATAATCTTTTACTGAGGGTAATATTTTTCCAAAACCAAATACTGAAAGAATAAGCTTATTATACCCGGTATGGATAATCTTCTACCGAGAGTAATATTTATCCATAACCGGATACTGAAAGGATAAGCTTATTATATGCAGTATGGATAATCTTCTACCGGGGGTAATGTTAATCCGTAATCGTGCTGATAACGTGTTATAAAATAAATACTAAAAATTAAAGACAAGTATAGAGAGAGACTGATATATTATTCAAATTCAAACTGATGTACATAATGAACCGAAAATTCTTCTCTTTATAGAAGAAAGGAAGCTATTGTGTAAGCTGTTACTGCAAGCTGCTGTGTAAGCTGCTACTATATCCGATATGGATAATCTTATACTAAGAATAATATTTATCCATAACGGAGTATTAAAAGGATAAGCTCATTATACCCGGTATGGATAATCGTCTAGTGGGGGTAATGTTTATCCATAACCGGATACTGAAAGGATAAGCTTATTATACGTGGTATGGAAAATCTTCTACCAAGAGTAATACTTATCCATAATCGGATACTGAAAGGATAAGCTTATTATACCCAATATGAATAATCTTCTACCGGGGATAATGTTTATCCGTAACCGGGTACCGAAGAGATAAGCTTCTTCACGAGGTTTATTTTCAATAGAGTACTAAATATATAAACATATTTACGGTGGAGTCCCGTATGGATAAACTTTTTCAGGAAGCTTATTTATAACAGAGTATGAACATCCATAATATAATATATTTATAACAAATAATATATTATAAGTGGGAACACCTCTAATGAAAAGTTGAAATACTAAAATGCCCTTGTAAATTGGAACGACACTATTGCCCTTCTATTAAACACCTATAGCCCTTCTATTATACACTATTTTCAGTAAGTTTTTTGGAAATAAAAAATATTGCATATAAATAAGTACATAATAATAGCCATTCATGCTATTCTTGCTAATAACATGAGCTTTGAAGGAAATAAAGCCCACTATTCAGTCAAATTATTAATGTTGGCCTACTGCAATTAAACATCATTATTGCTAAACATCAATATTGTTGGATCACGAAATTAGCATATTATGAAGACTAAATTAGCATATTATGAAGAGCTATAATATCTTTTGGTATTCCTAACCAGATTGATAGAATATTTAATATGATTATAATGATTGTTCATAAATTCTTAATTTCATACGTTGATGGACAAGTTGTTGAGTTGCTTGTTTTTCTCATGTTTCATCTTAGACAATCAATAAGGAATCTTGTTACATATTTTCGTTTGGCCCTTGGCACCTTTATGCTTGCATTCATCCACTCTTCTGGCTGCGAATTCCCAATACCATCTTCATGCTGTGACACTCCTTGCCGGAGCCCAGAATTCCCGATTTGAACCTTCCCCCGAGGAACTGCCAAAGGAACCATATCAACCATTAGTTCATGGGGTTGGGACGGGCGATAGACCAGTTTGTTCGCCAGCAAAACTGGCTGGTCCGGTGCGGACACACATGTTGCGTAAGTCTTTTTTATTACCTTTTTTACTAGGACAATATTGGGTTGTTTTAGCAAATTCTTATATATTAACAAATACAGTAGTAATTGCAAGAGTATTTCTTTACTTAGCTTAGGCCAGAGTAGACAAACAGAACAGGAAAATTACAAAATTGATACTAGATCAAGATATGATTGTTGATCCATAGTATTTTTTTTTGAGTGCTATTAAAGTAGTAAGCAAAACTTTGGGTTCTAGAATGAAACTTAGCTTACATGAATAGGGTTACCAACAAATTTGTTCTTGTTTTTTTTCAACAGGAAGACAAGAACTGTCCTTTTACATGCATTAGGAAAAGTTAATCAATTAACATTCGATTGGTTATTGATTTAATTTGCTACTTTATGTAACCAGATGAAGCATCAAGGTTCTAAAGACGTTGTTTTGGTCTTCCTGTATATTTATGGCATGCACATTTCCTAGAAAAGCTTTCCTAAATTTCAAAGACCTTTTTAGAACTAATTAAGGACCCACAAAGTAGACTAACTTTGATAATATAAGAAGCATGAAAAGAAAATTGGTTAAATTGAGTAAAATAAGATTGCTAATGATGCAATTAATTACTTTCAAACAAAATCTTGAATAAAAAATGTTGATTATCTATGTCTCACCCGAATTATTTTCGGATGAGGAATAATGAAATCCTCCATACTATAGTTTTGAAAATGTCTTACTTGTATTCATAAATCAAATCTTCATTAATCTTATTTACCTCGGTAATAGATCAAAAAGATGTTTTTTCAAAAGCTTTACATCTTTTCACCAATATTTTATATGATTAAAAAAATAATTTTCGTATGGAATACACGTGCAACGCGCGTGTGGGAAGAGACTAGAATAAACTAAACTTAATAGCCGCCTTTCACATTTCACAAGCTGTAATTTGCTTTATTTAGTAACACAAAATGCAGTGAGAGTTCTATTTGGTACTGCTGAAACATATCAATATTAAATAAAATGTTCATTTCCAGTTGGCAACAAGTAATTTCTTTAGCCATCACCTGTGATCCGAAAACACAAATTCCATGTAGTTTGCAAAAGAAAAGTACTACTAAATAAATAGGGATTATCGACGGACAAATTTTATAGCTAAACAGTAAAATCCGTCACTAATCCTACTTAATGGTAAATTATCAAAAAATAAGCTTTCGTAGTGTTACGATCCGGATTTTCCCCAACATCGGGATCGTGATGACGCCTACTCGTGGTAGCTAGGCAAGCCAACTCATTCACATTTTCCTGTTCATTCCATCATTTTATTTCTCATATTTAATAGCAAGAATAATTACTCAAATTGTTAAATGCGGAAGTCTTTCGAATAAGAGAGGAATAATAATAATGTAAAACAACTGACATAATCCTCTACCCAAGATGTGGAGTCACCAACTCACGAACTACTAAGGTATAACTACACATAATGGTCTGAAAGAAAATAATGAACAACCGTCTGTCTCGGAACAATGAGACCACAACAATAACAAAAATAAATAGAGGAGACGCCGGGCCTGCGGACGCCTGCAAGCTACCTCGGTCTCGGAAGCACAGAAATTTCACAAGTACTCTACTGCGGCTGCTCCTGCTCGAAACCTGGACCTGTGCAAAAACGCGCAGAATTGTAGTATCAGCACAATCCGACCACATGTGCTGGTAAGTGCCTAGCCTACTCCGGCGAAGTAGTGACAAGCCTAGGACCAGACACTCACATAAACCTGTACAATTCTATATATGTATATACCACAAAATAACAGGATTATCAAATAACACAACTAACAAAGAAGTATCATGCTGGGGAACACAATCAGCAACATATAATAAATTAGTAAAGAGAATCAGAGTGTAGTAAAAACAGCTATCACCAAAACAAGAAATTTAAATGGTTGCACGGCATCACCCTTCGTGCTTTTACTCTCATCCTCACCACATAATCAAATAAAAGTACACGTCATCACCCTTCGTGCTTTTACTCTCATCCTCACAGCTATGGCACGGCATGATCCTTCGTGCATGGTTCAAATAACAACGGCACAGAATGTTCCTTCGTGCATAATCAGTAAAATAAGGCACGGCATGATCCTTCGTACATAATCAGTAAAACAAGGCACGGCATGATCCTTCGTGCATAATCAGTAAAACAAGGCACGGAACCTTCGTGCGAACATAAGTAGAAATAGCACGACATCACCCTTTGTGCATTATCACACTTCCTCACCCAAATAATAATCACAGTTAAGGGCAAAAGAATGAAACAAATAATATGAACCGTCCCGGCAAGGGAAATAATAATCATCACAGTAAAGTCCCGGCAAGGGAAACAATAATCAACTTCACAAAATAAGTCCCGGCAAGGGAAACAATAATCAACTTCACAATAAAGTCTCGGCAAGGAAAATAATAATCAACTTCACAATAAAGTCCCAGCAAGGGAAACAATAATCAACTTCACAATATATGTCAACAAACGACTCACGGTCATGCTAGACGCCAGTGTATAGATGCTCGTCACCACAGCCTATACACCGCACTAGATCACATAGCAATTAGCATATTCAGTCCTATTCCCTCAAGCTAGGATAGATCAAACACTTACCTCAAAGCCTTGAAGTCCAATTATCCTTCAATTATCGCTTTACCTCGAATTTCACCCTTCAACTCGATCGAATCTAATCACAATTGGTTCAATTACTTTAATAAATACTATGTAAATTGGTTTGGATTCATAAAAATGATTTTCTCAAAGTTTTACCCAAAATTTTCCAAAATGTCCCTGGTCCCACGTGGTCGAAACTTAGGGTTCAGACCAAAATCCGGTTACCCATTTCCTCATGAGTTTAATTATATGATTTATTTCGAAATTGGACCTCAAATCGAGGTCCAATTCCCAAATTCATAAAAAACCTAGGTTCTACCCAAAAACAACAATTTCAATTTTAATGATGTTAGGAATTAAAAGAATTAAGTAAAAAGTGACTTACAAGTGATTTGGAGTGATATTGCTCTTGGAGAATCATGTGTGGTGTGTTGGGTTTTGAAAGAATGGTGAAAAAGGGTTTAAAATTCGTTAAAGTATCAGATTGCACAGCTGCGGATATGGGAATTACGAACATGACAGGTCTGGGCTGCGGATCTCGCATTTGCGAGAATATGTTCGCATTTGCGAACTAAGCCCAACATAGGCCAGACACGCTTTTGCGACAATTCGTTCGCATTTGCGAAATTGAATTTTTTTCTGAAGGCTTCGCATTTGCGAGGTTTTATTCGCATTTGCAAGTCAAGGCATTTCCCTGACAACTTCGTATTTGCGTAGATTGGTTCGCATTTGCGAACCAAGGCTGGCTTTGAGTCATCTCGCAATTGTGAGTATTTCTTCGTAATTGCGAAGATATCAGCTGGGGGAAAATACCAGCTGTGTTATTTTTCAAAATCTGCTCTAACGGTCTATCAAATATTTACCCGAGCCCTCGGGCTCCACACCAAACAAGCACACAACCTCAAAAACATACTACAAACTTGCTCACGCGATCAAATCGCCTATATATCATTTTCATAGAATCAAGCCTCAAATTCATTATTTTCTTCCTTTAACTTCATAAACTTTCAGATTTGGAACTCAAGGTTCAAAACATATCAAACGACGTTCAAATGTCGTCAAACTTTGCAGGAAGTACTTAAATAATATTTAAGACTTGTATCGGGCGTCGGAAACAGAATACGAGCCCAATACCATGGTCAGTTAATCCATTTTCTTTTAATAATTTCACCAAAAATAATTTAACAGAAAAATTCATATCTTGGGCTCTAGGCCTCATAATTCGACTCCGGACGCATGCCTGAGTCCCATATTTTCCTACGGACCTTCTGAGACCATCCGATCTCCGGTCCGGGTCCGTTTACCAAAAATGTTGACCGAAATCAACTATATCAATATTAATATCAAATTTCTTCAAATTTTCCATAGAATTCACATATTCTAACACAAACAATTTCTGGCTACATGCCCGGACTATGAACGTATATCGAGGCAATAATAAATAAGGTTTTCACGGCCTCGAAAGCGTGGAACAGGTGAGGAAAACAGGTGATGACCCTTTGGGTTGTCACGTCCTCCACCTCTAAAACAACTGTTCGTCTTCGAATGGACAAGAGAAGGAAGTACCTGATTCGGGGAACAAATGTGGGTAACGACACCACATATTAGACTCGGACTCCCAGGTCGATGCCTCAGGAGGATGACCTCTCCACTGAACACGCACAGAAGGAAAACTCTTCGACCTCAACTGTCGAACCTGCCGGTCTAGAATGGCCACCGTCTCCTCCTTGTAAGATAGATCATGGTCCAATTGGACAGTACTGAAGTTTAACACATGTGTAGGATCGCTGTGGTACCTCCGAAGCATAGATACATTGTGACGACCCAAAGGGTCATCACTTATTTTATTAATCATTTCGAGCTTCTGAGGCCTTGAAAACCTCATTCTATATTGCCTCGATTTACGTGCATGATCCGAGCATGTAGCCGGAAAGATTTTGTGATAGAAAATATGAATTCTACGAGAAATTTGGATAAAAATGATATTAATATTGATATGGTTGACTTCGGTCAACATTTTTGGTAAACGGATCCGGACCCGAGATTGGATGGTCCCGAGAGGTCCGTAGGAAAATATGGGACTTGGACATGCGTCCGAAGTCGAATTCTGAGGCCTAGAGCCCAAGTTATGAATTTTTCTATGAAATTGTTTTTGATGTAATTGTTAAAGAAAATGAATTAATTGACCTTGGTATCGGGCTCGTATTTTGGTTCCGATGCGTGGTACAAGTATTAAATATTATATATGTGATTTCTGTAAAGTTTGGTGACATTCGGATGTCGTTTGAGATGTTTTGGACCTTGAGTTCCAAGTTTGAAAGTTTTGAAAACCAAAAGTATGAAAATCATGAATTTGAGGCTTGATTCGAGGAAAACGATGTGATATTGGCGATGTGATCGCACGAACAAGTTCATAATATGTTTTTGAGGTTGTGTACATGTTTGGTTTGGAGCCCGGGGGGCAGGTAAAGATTTGATAGGCCGTTGGATTAAATTCTGAATTTTTGCACCGCTGGTTTTTCACCCAGCTGTTGGCTTCGCATTTGCGAAGAATTTCTCGCAAATGCAAAGAAGGCAGTTCAAGGCTGGGTTCGCAAATGCGAACCCATTATCGCAAATGTGATGCCTGCCAGAACCAACCAAGTTCGCAAATGCGAACAATTGTTGGCAAATGCGAACATCCCCTTGTCCTGCCTATGTTCGCAAATGCGAACCATAGTTCGCAAATGCGAACATTCCCAAATCCAGCCTTGTTCGCAAATGCGAACAATACCCTTTACTGCATGTGTTCGCAAGTGTGAACATTAGTTCGCAAATGCGAACACTCGCCTTTCCTGCCACTGTTCGCAAATGCGAACAAAAGTTCGCAAATGCAAACTTCCCAGCCTTAGCTTATTTTTCAAACTCCAGAAAATTGGTCGGGGTTCGCAATTGCGAACCCATGTTCGCAAATGCGAACACAGAGACCTGTAAAACACGATTTTCAGTTCATTTCTTCACTTTTTACAAACCAAAAACACCAATTTGCGATTCTTCACGGATTCCTTCCTCATCAGAACAATTGTAAGTCACTTTTTACTTAATTCTTTCAATTCCTAACATCATTAAACATGTTTTTCAATAGAAATCAAAGGTTTTCATGGTAGAATTTCTTGTTTTTGTTAGAATATAGGGTTTTTCATAAATTGGGAAATTGGACCTCAAATAGAGGTCCGATTTTGAAACAAATCATATACATGAACTCGTGGGGGAATGGGTAACCGGATTTTGGTCCGAACCCCGCGTTCCGACCATGTGAGCCCGGGGTCGGAATTCACTAGTCCGGACAGAATGTTGTAAAAGTTGTATTTGGTCTTAGGAATTAGATTGTTGAGTAGTATTGATGATATTAAATCAATTGTGTATAGATACGATTGGATTGGAGCCAAATTTGAAAGAAAAAGACATTTCCACGGATTGAATTGTTCATAAACATTCGAGGTAAGTGTTTGTTCTATCCTAGCTTGAGGGAATAGGATTATGTGCTATGTGTTATGGGCTGTGGTGACGAGCATCCATACACTGGCGTCTAGTATGACCGTGAGTCGTTGATAATGTTTATTGTGAGACATATTTGCAGATGAATTGTTGTCCCTGGTCGAGACTTGTTGTGAAGATGATTATTGATTGCCCTTGTTGGGACGGTTTATGAATTACTGTTTCTTTATTTGCCCTTAACTGTAATTGTTATTTGGGTGAGGAAGAGTGATAATGCACAACGGGTGATGTCGTGCCATGTTTTATTATTTATGCACGAAGGTTAATGTCGTGCCATGTTTTATTGATTATGCACGAAGGATCATGGCGTGCCCTGTTATTGAACCATGTACGAAGGATCATGCCGTACTATGGATGTGAGGATGAGAGTAAAAGCACGAAGGGTGATGTCGTGTACTTTATTTGCTTATTTGGTGAGGATGAGAGTAAAGCACGAAGGGTGATGCCGTGCAACTGTTTGCTATTCCTTGACTTGATATTACATGTGTTTTCCATTATACTTTGTTTTCCTTTTGAACTTATTAACTGTTGTTAATTGTTGAATTCTTTGAGATATTCCTTATTGTGTTATTACTTGGTTATTTCTTGTTATTCCGTGGTATACATATATATATTGAATTGCACAGGTTTATGTGGGTGTCTGGTCCTAGGCTTGTCACTACTTCGCCGGGATAGGCCAGGCACTTACCAGGACATGGGGTCGGTTGTGCTGATACTACACTTCTGTGCGTTTTTGCACAGGTCCAGGTTACGATCAGGAGCAGCAGCAGTAAATCGATTGCGTGGGAGTTGATCACATTTGAGACCAAGGTAGCTTGTAGACGTCCGCAAGCCCGGCGTCTCTCTCATTATTTATGTTACTAGTTGTAGTCTCATTGTTCCGAGACAAACAGAATTATGTTATATTTCTTTCAAACTTTTATGTGTAGTACTCAGTAGTAGTTCGTGAGTTGGTGACTCCACGTCTTGGGTAGAGGATGTCAGTATGATTTTCACCTTGTAATTAGTTATTTCTATTTCGATAAAGTATTCCACACTTATTTAATTAAAGTTGTGGTTTGTTGATAAATAAATTATAAAATTGTGTTAAAAACAGGATAGTATGAATACAGTGGCTTGCCTAGCTACCAAGAGTAGGCGCCCTCACGATCCCGATGTTGGTGGAAAAATCCGGGTCGTGACAAGTTGGTATCGAGCTCTAGGTTACATAGGTCTCACCACTCATGAACAAGCTTAGTAGAGTTTGAGAGGTAGGTACGGAGACGTCCGTACTTGTCCTCCAGAGTCTATTGAGTTAGCAAAGAGTCTCTCATTTGTTCTTTCTTGTTGTGCGACTTGTTCCTCAAATACTGATTGAACTTCTATTCTGTCCTTTCGCAGATGGTGAGGACACGCGCTTCTTCGTCCGCTGACCAGCAGCCCGAGCCCCAGGCAGCTCCCGTGAGGGGCAGGGGTCAAGGCCGTATCAGAGGCCGTGGTAGGGGTAGAGCTCAGCCCCAGGCAGCTACTCCAGAGGAGGAGACTCATATTGAGATTGACGAGGAGGTTCCAGTCCCAGCAGCTCCAGTGGGCCTAGCTCAGGTCCCAGGAGAGGCTTTATTTACCCCGGATCTTTGGGATGCTTTGGTCAGAATAGCGGGATTTTTGGACAGCATTGCCAGAGCGGGCTTATTATCAGTTGCACCAGCCGCTTCTCAAGCTGGAGGAGGGGCCCAGACTCCTATTGCTCGTACTCCGGAGCCAGTAGCTCCTCAGCCTTAGGCACCAGTGGTTCAGCCAGCTGTGGCCACTCAGTCAGGTACCATGGCTCATGTCGGTGATGGAGCGGCCACGACTTCTGATTCTTTATGGAGACTTGATCGGTTCTCCAAGCTATTTACCACTACATTCAACGGAGCCACATCATAGGATCCTCAGGACTTCTTGTTCAGTTGCCAAGAGATTCTCAAGACTATGGGGATCGTGGAGTCAAATGGAGTTGACTTCTGTACATTTAGGCTTGCAGGATCCGCCAAGACTTGGTGGAGAGATTATTGCTTGACTCGACCAGCAGGGTCCCCAGCTTTATCATGGGATCAGTTTGCGGAACTATTTATGGAGAAGTTTCTCCCTGCTACTCAGCGGGATGTACTTCGGAGGCAGTTTGAGCGCCTCCATCAGGGCACTATGACGGTCACACAGTATGAGACGATATTTGTCGATTTGGCTCGTCATGTAGTGGTGATACTTCCCACAGAGCGGGAGAGGATCCGCAGTTTTATAGATGGGCTTAATCAGCCAATTAGACTCCAGATGGCTATGGGCGTGGGGAGTGACATATCATTTCAGGAGGCAGCTAATGTAGCACGCAGAGTTGAAATGGCTCTTGCTCAGGGAGGCGATTATTCTTCAGACAAGAGGCCTCGTCATTCAGGCAGGTTTGGTGGTTCTTCCTCTGGTGGCAGAGAATCCTTTGATAGAGGCCAGTCTTCCAGGCCTTTTCATTCCGCCCTTCAAGCTTCACAGGGTGGACCAGGTGATCGTGGTTTTCGGGGGCATTATTCAGACCAGCCTCCTATTAATGCTCAGCCTCTTCAGAGTGTTCGTGGAGGCCATTCAGGTCGTCAGGGCCAGCAGCCCTATCAGTCTAAGAGTTGCTACGGTTGTGGCGACCCAGGTCATTTTATCAGGAATTGCCCTATAGCAGCGGGCAACTCTCAGCAGCGAGGTCCTCGTCCTATGATTCAGGCCCCAGCTGACCCTCAGCCTGCCCAGCCAGCCAGAGGCGGGGGTAGAGATTATAGAGGTGGAGGTTGAGACCGTAGAGGTGGAGACCGTCCAGCCAGAGGTAGAGGTCAGCCAGTTGATGGTCGTCCTAGAGACGCAGCTCAGAGGGGAGGTGCAGATCCCCGATTCTATGCTTTACCAGCCAGGCCAGAGGTAGAGGCATCAGATGCCGTGATTACATGTACTATTCTTGTGTGTGGCAGAGGTGCTTCAGTATTATTTGACCCTGGATCTACATATTCATATGTGTCTTCCTACTTTGCACCGTATTTGGTCATGCCCAGCTATGCTCTGGATATTCCAGTTTATGTGTCTACACCGATGGGTGATTCCATTGTAGTCGACCGGGTGCATCGTTCGTGCGTAGTTATATTTGGGGGTCTTGAGACCCGTGTTGATCTGTTGCTTTTGGATATGGTGGATTTTGATGTCATATTGGGGATGGACTGGTTGTCCCCTTACCATGCTATTCTAGATTGTCATGCTAAGACTGTGACCTTAGCCTTGCCAGAATCACCCCGACTAGAGTGGAAAGGTACCTCAAGCCACTCCATTCGCACTATTATTTCCTATGTTAAGGCTCGACGCATGGTCGAGAAGGGGTGTCTAGCTTATCTGGCTTATGTTCGTGATTCCAGCGCAGAGGTTCCTTCCATTGAGTCGGTCCCTATTGCACGGGAGTTTCCGAAGGTTTTTCCTTCAGACCTGCCGGGCATGCCACCCGACAGGGATATTGATTTCTGTATTGATCTGGCACCGGGCACTCAGCCCATCTCTATTCCACCCTATCGTATGGCCCCGCCGAAGCTAAAAGAGTTGAAAGATCAGTTGCAAGACCTTCTTGAGAAAGGCTTTATCAGGCCCAGTGTTTCCCCCTGGGGAGCACCTATATTATTTGTAAAGAAGAAAGATGGCTCGATGCGGATGTGTATTGATTACCGGCAATTAAACAAAGTGACAATAAAGAATAAGTATCCACTGCCGAAGATTGATGATTTTGTTTGACCAGCTCCAGGGAGCGAGGGTATTTTCTAAGATAGACTTGAGGTCAGGCTACCATCAGCTGAAGATCAGGGCGGCTGACATTCCTAAGACGACCTTTCGCTCTAGATATGGGCATTATGAGTTCTTGGTCATGTCCTTCGGGTTGTCCAATGCCCCAGCAGCATTCATGGAGTTGATAAATCGGGTATTCAGGCCTTACTTAGATCTGTTCGTGATAGTCTTTATAGATGACATCCTGGTGTACTCCCGCGGCCAGGAAGAGCACGAGCAGCACCTCAGAGTGGTTCTTCAGACTCTGAAAGATAACCAACTATATGCCAAATTTTCTAAATGTGAGTTCTGGCTGAGTTCGGTAGCATTTCTGGGTCACATTGTATCAGTGGAAGGTATTCAGGTAGACCCAAAGAAGATTGAGGCAGTCCAGAATTGGCCTCGACCAGCTTCAGTGACTGAGATCCAGAGTTTCTTGGGATTAGCAGGTTACTACCGTCGATTTGTAGAGGGGTTTTCTTCTATTACAGCCCCGATGACCAGGTTGACCCAGAAGGGTGCCCAGTTCCAGTGGTCAGAGGAGTGTGAGGCGAGCTTTCAGAAGCTCAAGACAGCCTTGACTACCGCACCAGTACTGGTACTACCTACGGGTGCAGGGCCTTATACAGTTTATTGTGACGCATCTCGTACAGGGCTTGGAGCGGTATTGATGCAGGATGGTAAGGTTATTGCTTATGCTTCGAGACAGCTAAAAATACATGAGAAGAATTATCCAGTTCATGATCTTGAGTTAGCAGCAGTGGTTCATGCCTTAAAGATCTGGAGGCATTATCTATATGGTGTGACATGTGAGGTGTACACTGATCACAAAAGCCTATAGTACTCGTTCAAGCAAAAGGAGTTGAATCTACGACAGCGGAGATGGTAAGAGTTGCTAAAAGACTATGATGTTACTATCTTATATCACCTAGGTAAGGCCAATGTGGTATACCAGCATGGGTAGTCTTGCATACATTCCGGTCAGTCAGAGACCATTAGCTCTAGATGTCCAGGTATTAGCCAACCGGTTCGTGAGATTAGACATTTCTGAGCCTAGCAGGGTGTTAGCCTGCACGGTTGCTCGTTCTTCTTTATTTGAGCGTATCCGTGAGAGGCAATTTGATGATCCTCATTTGCATGAGTTGAGGGATACAGATACAGCGGGGAGGTGCCACACAGGTAAACCTAGATGATGATGGGGTATTGAAATTGCAGGGTCGAGTTTGCGTACCCAATGTCGAAGGGATTCGAGAGTTGATCTTAGCGGAGGCCCACAGTTCGCGGTATTCTATTCACCCAGGCGCCGCGAAGATGTACCAGGACTTACGGCAACACTATTGATGGCGCAGAATGAAGAAAGATATCGTTGCGTATGTCGCTCGGTGTCTAAATTGTCAGCAGGTGAAATATGAGAACCAGAGACCTGGTGGTGTATTCCAGAGGATTGAAATTCCCGAGTGGAAATGGGAGCGGATCACTATGGACATCGTTAGTGGACTTCCTTTGACTCGGAGGAAATTTGATGCTATTTGGGTCATTGTTGATAGGCTGACGAAGTCAGCACACTTTATTCCAGTATCTGTCTCCTACTCGTCGGAGAGGTTAGAGGAGGTGTACATTAGAGAGATTGTTCGTCTCTATGGGGTGCCAGTATCCATTATCTCTGATCGGGGTACGCAGTTTACCTCGCGGTTCTGGAGAGCGGTCCAGCAAGAGTTAGGCACCTAGGTTCAGTTGAATACAGCATTTCATCCTCAGACGGATGGCCAGTCCGAGAGGACTATTCAGATTCTAGAGGACATGCTTCGAGCCTGTGTTATTGATTTCGGAGGCTCGTGGGACCAATTTCCGCCATTAGCAGAGTTCGCCTACAACAACAGCTACCAGTCTAGTATCCAGATGGCCCCGTATGATGCATTGTATGGTAGGCGATGTCGATCTCCAGCTAGATGGTTTGAACCGGGGGAGGCTCGATTGTTGGGTACAGACTTAGTTCAGGAGGCCTTGGATAAGGTCAAGACTATTCAGGAGAGATTGCGTTCAGCTCAGTCGAGGCAGAAGACTTATGCGGATCGTAAGGTTCGAGACGTAGATTTCATGGTTGGTGAATGAGTATTGCTCCGCGTGTCGCCTATGAAGGGCGTGATGAGGTTCGGGAAGAAGGGCAAGCTCAGCCCTAGGTATATTGGTCCATTTGAGATTCTAGACAGAGTGGGAGGGGTGGCTTACGGATTAGCTTTGCCGCCTAGCTTATCAGCCGTGCATCCAGTTTTTCACGTATCTATGCTTCGGAGATACCACGGCGATCCCACACATGTGTTAGACTTCAGGTACTGTCCAATTGGACAATGATCTATCTTACAAGGAGGAGCCGGTGGCTATTCTAGACCGGCAGGTTCCACAATTGAGGTCGAAGAGTTATCCTTCTATGCGTGTTTAGTGGAGAGGTCAGCCTCCTGAGGCATCGACCTGGGAGTTCGAGTCTGATATGCGGAGCCGCTACCCACACTTGTTTCCTGACTCAGGTACTTATTTATTTTGTCCGTTCGAGGACGAACGGTTGTTTTAGAGGTGGAGATTGTGACGACCCAAAGGGTCATCACTTATTTTATTAATCATTTCGAGCTTCTGAGGCCTTGAAAACCTCAATCTATGTTGCCTCAATTTACGTGCACGATCCGAGCATGTAGCCGGAAAGATTTTGTGATAGAAAATATGAATTCTATGAGAAATTTGGATAAAAATGATATTAATATTGATATGGTTGACTTCGGTCAACATTTTTGGTAAACGGATCCGGACCCGAGATTGGATGGTCTCGAGAGGTCCGTAGGAAAATATGGGACTTGGACATGCGTCCGGAGTCGAATTCTGAGGCCTAGAGCCCAAGTTATGAATTTTTCTATGAAATTATTTTTGATGTAATCGTTAAAGGAAATGAATTAATTGACCTTGGTATCGGGCTCGTATTTTGGTTCCGACGCCCGGTACAAGTCTTAAATGTTATATATGTGATTTCTGTAAAGTTTGGTGACATTCGGATGTCGTATGAGATGTTTTGGACCTTGAGCTCCAAGTTTGAAAGTTTTGAAAACCAAAAGTATGAAAATCATGAATTTGAGGCTTGATTTGAGGAAAACGATGTGATATTGGCGATGTGATCGCACGAACAAGTTCATAATGTGTTTTTTAGGTTGTGTACATATTTGGTTTGGAGCCGGGGGGTGCTCGGGTAAAGATTTGATAGGCCGTTGGATTAAATTCTGAATTTTTGCACTGTTGGTTTTTCACCCAGCTGTTGGCTTCGCAATTGCGAAGCATTTCTCGTAATTGCAAAGGGGCAGATCAAGGCAGGGCTCGCAAATGTGAACCCTGATCGCAAATGCGAAGCCCCTCATAATCCAGCCTTGTTCGCAAATGCGAACAGTTGTTCACAAATGCGAACATCCCCTTGTCCTGCCTCTGTTCGCAAATGCGAACCACAGTTCGCAAATGCGAACATTCCCAAATCCAGCCTTGTTCGCAAATGCGAACAATAGTTCGCAAATGCGAAAAATTCCCTTTACTGCCTGTGTTCGCAAATGCGAACACTCCCCTTTCCTGCCAGTGTTTGCAAATGCGAACAAAAGTTCGCAAATGCGTACTTCCCAGTCTTAGCTTATTTATCAAACTCCAGAAATTGGTCGAGGTTCGCAATTGCAAACCCATGTTCGCAAATGCGAACACAGAGACCTGTAAAACACGATTTTCAGTTTATTTCTTCACTTTTTACAAACCAAAAACACCCATTTGCGATTCTTCACGGATTCCTTCTTCATCAAAACAATTGTAAGTCACTTTTTACTTAATTCTTTCAATTCCTAACATCATTAAACATGTTTTTCAATAGAAATCAAAGGTTTTCATGGTAGAATTTCTTGTTTTTGTTAGAATATAGGGTTTTTCATAAATTGGGAAATTGGACCTCGAATTGAGATCCGATTTTGAAACAAATCATATACATGAACTCGTGGGGGGATGGGTAACCGGATTTTGGTCCGAACCCCGAGTTCCGACCATGTGAGCCCGGGGTCGGAATTCACTATTCCAGGCAGAATGTTGTAAAAGTTGTATTTGGTCTTAGGAATTAGTTTATTGAGTAGTATTGATGATATTAAATTAATTGTGTATAGATACGATTGGATTTGAGCCAAATTTGAAAGAAAAAGACATTTCCACGGATTGAATTGTTCATAAACATTCGAGGTAAGTGTTTGTTCTATCCTAGCTTGAAGGAATAGGATTATGTGCTATGTGTTATGTGATCGAGTACAGTGTATGGGCTGTGGTGACGAGCATCCATACACTGGCGTCTAGTATGACCGTGAGTCGTTGATAATGTTTATTGTGAGACATATTTGCAGATGAATTGTTGTCCCTGGTCGAGACTTGTTGTGAAGATGATTATTGATTGCCCTTGTTGGGACGGTTTATGAATTACTGTTTCTTTCTTTGCCCTTAACTGTGATTGTTATTTGGGTGAGGAAGAGTGATAATGCACGAAGGGTGATGTCGTTCCATGTTTTATTATTTATGCACAAAGGTTAATGTCGTGCCATGTTTTATTGATTATGCACGAAGGATCATGCCGTGCCCTGTTATTGAACCATGTACGAATGATCATGCCGTACTATGGATGTGAGGATGAGAGTAAAAGCACGAAGGGTGATGCCGTGTACTTTATTTGCTTATTTGGTGAGGATGAGAGTAAAAGCACGAAGGGTGATGCCGTGCAACTATTTGTTATTCCTTGACTTGATATTACATGTGTTTTCCATTATACTTTGTTTTCCTTGTGAACTTATTAACTGTTGTTAATTGTTGAATTCTTTTAGATATTCCTTATTGTGTTATTACTTGGTTATTTCTTGTTATTCCGTGGTATACATATATATTGAATTGCACAGGTTTATGTGGGTGTCTGGTCCTAGGCTTGTCACTACTTCGCCGGGATAAGCCAGGCACTTACCAACACATGGGGTCGGTTGTGCTGATACTGCACTTCTGTGCATTTTTGCACAGGTCCCGGTTTCGATCAGGAGCAACAGCAGTAGATCTTTTGCGTGGGAGTTGATCATACTTGAGACCGAGGTAGCTTGCATGCGTCCGCAGGCCCGGCGTCTCTCTCTTTATTTATGTTACTAGTTGTAGTCTCATTATTCCGAGACAAACAGAATTATGTTATATTTCTTTCAAACTTTTATGTGTAGTACTCAGTAGTAGTTCGTGAGTTGGTGACTCCACGTCTTGGGTAGAGGATGTCAGTATGATTTTCACCTTGTAATTAGTTATTTCTATTTGGATAAAGTATTCCGCACTTATTTAATTAAAGTTGTGGTTTGTTGATAAATAAATTATAAAATTGTGTTAAAAACAGGATAGTATGAATACAGTGGCTTGCCTAGCTACCAAGAGTAGGCGCCCTCACGATCCCGATGTTGGTGGAAAAATCCGGATCGTGACATACATGGAAGACTGGATGTACGGCTAATAAGCTAGGTGGCAGTGCTAGTCTGTAAGCTTCCTCTCCCACTCGATCCAGAATCTCAAATGGACCAATATACCTAGGACTGAGCTTTCCCTTCTTTCCAAACCTCATCACGCCCTTCATAGGCAATACCCGGAGCAATACCCGCTCACCAACCATGAAATCCATATTTCTGACCTTATGATCCGCATAAGTCTTCTGTTTGGATTGAGCTGAACGCAATCTCTCCTGGATAGTCTTGACCTTGTCTAAGGCCTCCTGTACTAAGTCTGTACCCAGCAACCGAGCCTCTCCCGGATCAAACCATCCGACTAGAGACCGATATCGCTTACCATACGGAGCCATCCGAATGCTAGACTGGTAGCTGTTGTTATAGGTGAACTCTGATAATGGCAGAAACTAGTCCCACGAGCCTCCAAATATTTAAGGCATGGACCACTGCTGCCAGCTCAAGATCATGAACCGGATAATTCTTCTCATGGATTTTCAACTGTCTCGAAGCATAAGCAATAACTTTGCCATCCTGCATCAATACCACTCTAAGACTAGTACGGGATGCATCATAGTAAACTGTGTAAGGCCCTGAACCCATAGGTAATATCAACATCGGTGCTGTAGTCAAAGCTGTCTTGAGCTTCTGAAAGCTCGCCTCAAACTCATCTGACCACTTGAACTAGGCACCCTTCTGGGTCAACCTAGTCATCGGAGCTGCAATAGAAGAGAACCCCTCTACAAATCGATGGTAGTAGCCTGCTAAACCCAAGAAACTTCGGATCTCGGTTACTGAAGCTGGTCGAGGCCAATTCTAGACTGTCTCAATCTTCTTTGGGTCCACTTAACTACCCTATACTGACACAATATGACCCAGGAATGCAACCCAACTCAACCAAAACTCGCATATAGAAATCTTGGCATATAGCTGATTATCCTTCAGAGTCTAAAGAACCACTCTGAGGTGCTGCTCGTGCTCTTCCTGGTTGCGGGAGTATACCAGGATATCATTTATAAAGACTATCACAAACAGATTTAGATAAGGCCTGAACACCCGATTCATCAACTCCATAAATGCTGTTGGAGCATTGGTCAACCCGAAAGACATGACCAAGAATTCATAGTGCATGTAACGAGTGCGAAAGGATGTCTTACGAATGTCAGCCGCCTCTTCAACTGATGGTAGCTCGACCTCAAGTCTATCTTTGAGAACACCCTCGCCCCTTGGAGTTGGTGAAACAAATCATCAATTCTCAGCAGGGGATACTTGTTCTTTATCGTCACTTTGTTTAATTGCCGATAATCAATACACATCCGTATCGAGCCATCCTTTTTCTTCACAAATAACATAGGTGTACCCCAGGGAGAAACACTGGGCCTGATAAAGCCCATTTCTAGAAAGTCTTGCAACTGATCTTTTAACTCCTTTAACTCCGGTGGGGCCATGCGTAGGGTGGAATAGAGATAGGCTGAGTGCCCGGTGCAAGATCAATACAGAAATTAATATCACCGTCGGGTGGTATGCCCGGCAGGTCTGAAGAGAAAACCTCGGGAAACTCCCATGCAATAGGAACTAAATTAGTAGAAGGAATTTCCGCACTGGAATCACAAACATATGCCAAATAAGCTAGACACCCCTTCTCGACCATGTTTCAAGCCTTAACATATGAAATAACATTCTGAACGGAGTGGCCTGGGGTCCCTCTCCACTCTAGTCGGGGTGATTCTGGCAAGGCCAAGGTCACTGTCTTGGTATGACAATCTAAGATAGCATGATACGGGGACAACCAATCCATTCCCAATATGACGTCGAAATCCACTATGTCTAATAGCAATAAATAAACATGGGTCTCAAGACCCCCGAATATAACCACGCACGAACAATGCTCCCGGTCGACTACTATATAGTCGCCCACTAGTGTAGACACATAAACTGAAATATCCAGGGCATAGCTAGGCACGGCCCGGTATGGTGCAAAGTAGGAATACACATATGAATATGTAGACCCAGGGTCAAATAATACTGAAGCACCTCTGTCACAAACAAGAATGGTACCTGTAATCACAGCATCTGATGCCTCTGCCTCTGTCCTAGCTGGTAAAGCATAAAATCGGGGATCAGCACCTCCCCTCTGAGCTACGTCTCTAGGACGGTCATCCACTGGCTGGCCTCTACCTCTGGCGGGACGGTCTCCACTTCTACGGTCCCCATTTCCACCTTTACGATCTTTACCCCTGCCTCTAGCTAGATGGGTAGGCTGTGGGTTAGCTGGGGCCTGAATTATAGGGCGAGGACCCCGCTTCTGAGTGTTGCCCGTTGCTCGAGGGAAAAACCTAACAAGATGACCTGGGTCACCACAATCGTAAAAATATTTTGGCTAATGGGACTGCTGACCCTGACGACCTGAATGGCCCCAACGAACACTCTAAAGAGGCTGGGCACTGATGGGAGGCTGATCTGAACACTGCTCACGAACCCCACGATCACCTGGACCAACCTGTGAAGTTTGGATGGCTGACTGAAAAGGCCTGGCAGACTAGCCCCTATCATAAGAATCCCTGCATCCAGAAGAAGTACCACTAAATCTGCCGGAATTACGAGGCCTCTTGTCTGAAGGATAACCACCTCCCCGAGCTAGAGCCATCTCAACCCTATGAGCTGCATTATCTGTCTCCTAAAAAGATATGTCACTCCCAACTCCCAAAGCCATCTGAAGTCGAATCGGCTAATTTAGCCCATCTATAAACATGCGGACCCTCTCCCGATCTGTGGGGAGTATCACAACCGCATGACGTGCCAGATCAACAAACCTCGTCTCATACTGGGTAACAGTCAGGGAACCCTGCTAGAAGCACTCAAACTGCCTCTGAAGTGCCTCCCACTGGGTAACAGGGAGAAACTTCTCCAGAAATAACTCTGCGAACTGGTCCCATGTTAAAGTCGGGGACCCTGCTGGTCGAGTCAAATAGAAATCTTCCCACCAAGTCTTGGTGGATCCTGAAAGCCTGAATGTGCAGAAATCAACCCCATTAGATTCCACTATTCCCATAGTCTTGAGAATCTCATGGAAACTGAATAAGAAGTCATGGGGATCCTATGATGTGGCACCCTTGAAAGTAGTGGTAAACAGCTTGGAGAACCGATCAAGTCTCATAAAGCATCAGAAGTCATGGCCGCTTCATCTTCGGCCTGAGCTGTGGTGCTTGACTGGGTGGCCACTGCTGGCTGAACTATTGGTGCCTCAGGCTGGGGAGCTACCGGCTCTGGAGTACGTGCAACAAGAGTCTGGACCCCTCCTTTAGCCTGAGAAGTGGCTGGTGCAACTGGTACTAAGCCTGCTCTAGCAACACTGTCCATAAAACTCGCTATTCTGACCAGAGCCTCCGGAAGATCTGGGTAAATAAAACCTCCCCTAGGACCTGAGCTGGGCCCACTGGAGCTGCTGGGGCTGGAACCTCCTCACCAATCTCAAAACGAGGCTCCACCTCTGGAATCGCTGCCTGGGGCTAAGCTCTGCCCCTACCACGGCCTCCGACACAGCCTCGGCCCCTACCCTTTACGGGAGCTGCCTGGGGCTCAGGTTGCTGATCAATGGATGAAGAAGCACGTGTCCTCACCATCTACGAAAGGACAGAGTAGAAATTCAATCAGTATTTGAGGAACAAATTGCACGACACGAAGGAACAATTGAGAGACTTTTTCCTAACTCAATAGACTCTGGAGGACAAGTACAGACGTCTTCGTACCTACCCCTCAAACTCTACTAAGCTTCTTCGTGAGTTGTGATACCTATGTAACCTAGAGCTCTGATACCAACTTGTCACGACCCGGATTTCCCGCACCATCGGGATCGTGATGGCGCCTACTCGTGCTAGCTAGGCAAGCCAACTAATTCATATTTTCCTGTTCATACCATCATTTTATTTCTCATATTTAATAGCAAGAATAATTACTCAAATTGTTAAATGCGGAAGTCTTTCGAATAAGAGATGAATAATAATAATGTAAAACAACTAACATAATCCTCTACCCAAGATGTGGAGTCACCAACTCATGAACTACTAAGGAATAACTACACATAATGGTCTAAAAGAAAATAATGAACAACCGTCTGTCTCGGAACAATGACACCACAACAATAACAAAAATAAATAGAGGTGACGTTGGGCCTGCGGACGCCTGCAGGCTACCTCGGTCTCGGAAGCACAGAAATCCCACAAGTACTCTACTGCGGATGCTCCTGCACGAAACCTGGACCTGTTCAAAAATGTACAGAAGTGCAGTATCAGCACAATCCGACCCCATATGCTGGTAAGTGCCTAACCTATCCCGACGAAGTAGTGACAAGCCTAGGACCAGACACTCACATAAACCTGTGCAGTTCTATATATGTATATACCACAAAATAACAGGATTATAAAATAACACAACTAACAAAGGAGTATCATGCTGGGGGTACACAATCAGCAATATATAATAAATCAGTAAAGAGAATCAGAGTGTAGTAAAAACACCTATCACCAAAACAAGAAATTTAAATGGTTGCACGGCATCATCCTTCATGTTTTTACTCTCATCCTCACCAAATAATGAAATAAAAGTGCACGGCATCACCCTTCGTGCTTTTACTCTCATCCTCACATCTATGGCACGGCATGATCCTTCGTGCATGGTTCGAATAAGAACGACACGGAATGCTCCTTCGTGCATAATTAGTAAAAAAAAGGCACAACACGATCCTTCGTGCATAATCAGTAAAACAAGGCACGACATGATCCTTCGTGCATAATCAGTAAAACAGCGCACGACATGATCCTCCGTGCATAATCAGTAAAACAAAGCACAGAATGATCCTTCGTGCGAACATAAGTAGAAATGGCACGGCATCACCCTTCGTGCATTATCACTCTTCCTCACCCAAACAACAATCACAGATAAGGGCAAAAGAATGAAATGAATAATATGAATCGTCCCGGCAAGGGAAACAATAATCATCATAGTAAAGTCCCGGCAAGGGAAACAATAATCAACTTCACAAATAAGTTTCGGCAAGGGAAACAATAATCAACTTCATAATAAAGTCCCAGCAAGGGAAATAATAATCAGCTTCACAATAAAGTCTCAGCAAGGGAAACAATAATCAACTTCACAATATATGTCAACAAACGTCGCACGGTCATGCTAGACACCAGTGTATAGATGCTCGTCACCACATCCTATACATTGCACTCAAATATAGCAATTAGCACATTCAATCATATTCCCTCAAGCTAGGATAGATCAAACACTTACCTCAAAGCCTTAAAGTCCAATTATCCTTCAATTATCGCTTTACCTCGAATTTGACCCTTTAACTCGCTCAAATCTAATCACAATTGGTTCAATTACTATAATAAATACTATGTAAATTGGTTTGGATGCGTAAAAATGGTTCTCTCAAAGTTTTACCCAAAATTTCCCGAAACGCCCCCGGTCCCACATGGTCGAAACTCAGGGCTCAGACCAAAATTCGGTTATCCATTCCCTCACGAGTTCAATTATATGATTTGATTCGAAATCGGACCTCAAATTGAGGTCCAATTTCCCAATTCTTGAAAAACCTAGGTTCTACCCAAAAATAACCATTTCAACCATGAAAACCTTTAATTTCTCTTGGAAAACATGTTTAATGATGTTAGGAATTGAAAGAATTAAGTAAAAAGTGACTTATAAGTGATTTGTAGTGATATTGCTCTTGGAGAATCGTGTGTGGTATGTTGGGTTTTGAAAGAATGGTGAAAAAGGGTTTAAAATTTGTTTAAGTATCTGTGACGACCCGGCCCGTCGTCACGAGAATTACCACCCCGTTATGTTGTAATTACATGGTTTATGCTTTTATATCAGTGTTAGAGTCCATCGGGTGAGTTAGGAGTGAATCGGATTGAAAATGAGGCATATAGCCTTTTTGAAGGAAACTTGAATAAGGAAAGTCAACTCGGAGTTGACTATTTGGTTAGAGGGCTCGGAATCGAATTCTGATGATTCGTTTAGTTCCGGGAGGTGATTTGTGACTTAAGGGAGCGATCGGAATTGAATTTGGAGGCCCGGTGTAGAAATAGGCTTGAATTGGCTAAGGTTGAATTTCGGCGAAATCCGAATGGTAGGTGAGATATTGATCCGGAAGTCGGAATGGAATTCTGACAGTTGCAGTAGCTCCGTTAGGTGATTTTGGATGTGCCTGCAAAATTTCAGGTCATTCGGACGTCGTTTGGTCGGGTTTTTGATTGATTGTGTAAATCGAAATGTTTTAAGGAATTTAGGCTTGAATCCGTGTATAATTGGTGATTTTAATGTTTAGAATGGTGTTTTTATGATTGGAACAAGTTCGTATCGTGTTTTGGGGTATGTTGGTGGTTTTCGTTGGGGTCCCGGGGGCCTCGGGGTATTTTCGGATGGTTAAACGGAAGAAAATCATGGAAATTGCAGGTTGAAGTGTTCTGGTTCTGTCATTTTCGCCCCTGCGGAAATGTGGGCGCGGAGGCGAGTCCGCAGGAGCGGACTGAGGAGCGCAGGAGTGCTTGGCATCGCAGAAGCGGAATCCTTTCCGCTGAAGCGGCATCGCTGGTGCGAGTGTATGACCGCAGAAGCGGACTTGATGAAAAAGGGGGAAGTCCGCAGAAGCGGGTTCTTTACCGCCTGGGCGAGTCCGCAGGAGCGGACTCTGGTGCGCAGAAGCGGGCGTTTTCGCAGAAGCGGACTAATTTCCGCTGAAGCGGACGCGCATAAGTGGGCCTTTTCTCGCAGAAGCGGAATTGGCCGGCTAGGCCTGGAACCGCTGAAGCGACCCTATGGTCGCGGATACGGACTCGTAGGAGCGGAATTTTATCCGCAGGAAGCGAAAATCGCTGTGAGTTAAGTGTATCCGAAGTTAGAAAAATTTCAGAACATTTCACACATTTGGGTCTCGGCTTTAGAGGCGATTTGGGCGATTTTGAAGAGAAATTCAAGGGAAATCATCAGGTAATCAACTATGGACTTAAACTATGATTAGTATTGGTAATATTATGCAATAATATCATGAAAATGGAGGAATTTGGGGTAATTTATGGAGGATTTAGCCCTAGCCTTGAACTTTAGAAAATCGAGGTTTTGAATGGGCAAATGGAGTCCGAATTTGGTAAAATTGATATGCTTAGACTCGTATTGAGATGAGGGTTCCGAATATGTGATTTTCGTGATTTTTCGACAAGCGTACCGAAAGTCGGGTTTTGACAACTTTGGGAATTTTGATATAAATTGAGTTATATTGATTGGGTGTCGTCCCATTGGCCTAATTTGTTGTATTTCTACTGTATTTGATCAGATTCTACGCGTGCGGAGCTTGATTCTCATGGCAAGGGCATTGCGGAGTAGTCGTCGCGCTGTATTGAGGTGAGTAATAGATGTGGGTGATGACCAGCGGGTTCGAAACCCCGGTATACCACTTTGTGACGCTGTATAGCGGCGAGCCGTCGAACCTCCTTCTCGGATGGTTGCATATATATATATATATTGTGATAATGGCCACTCTTGAGCCGAGGAACCCCCTTCTTGGGCGTTTGAGTATACATGTGGGCCGTGAGCCGGTTATTGGATCCCGCGAGGATCGTTATCATTGTCTTATCATATAGACATGCTAGTTTACTACTAGTCCGCAACTATTTTTGTTATTATGCTAATTCCAATCTCTGGAACTTGATATTACCGTTTTCCAACTGAAAAATGATAAAAAGAGTTTTCAAAAACTACTTTTGAGCCTCGCGAGGCTGTATCTGCATATTAGCTGACTAGTAGTGGATCGGGCTGCACGCCGCAGCGAGATATATGTTGGATCTGACTGCACGCCGCAGGAATATCTCTATGAGATGTGCTTGGGCTGTAGGAGCCCCTCCGGAGTCTGAACCCCCACAGTGAGCACGGGTACCCAAAATTGGAGTCGGGCTACGCGCCGTAGCGGTCATATCATGCATTGCATTGCATTTAGCTACATCTGCTAGCCGTTATGCTATTTATTGGTATTTGTTGGTACAGGTACAGTGAATATTGATTCTATGACAGGGTAGCTGATTATAGTTTTACATAGTGCTTTATTGCGGATTTCTTATCTGCGCTGTCTTACCCTTGTTTATTACCACTGAGTCTGGCAGTACTCATTTTACTCCCTGCACCTTGTGTGTAGATCCAGGTACCTCTCAGCAGTGATCCAGTAGCTGTGCGAGGCGACATCTGTGGGATATACGAGGTAGCTGCAGAGTCCGCAGGACCCGATATTCCTTCCTACTGTCTTTTGATTTTGTATTGACATTTCTTTCCGCACTTGGTATTTTTGTAAACCTTTATACACTTACGTTCAGTAGAGGCTCATGACTCTTGACCCTTCGGTCTATGAGAGTTAGTATATTTCGGGACTTGATCTCCCCACTGTTGGTATAAGTATTACTATTGTTTCATAATTTGAAATGCTTAAATGGGTTAAAGAGAGCTTCTAGCTCCGTTGTTGATATTGATTGGTCAGGCTGGCTTAGCAATGTGCTGGGCGCCATCACGACCGGATTTGGGGTCGTGACAGTATCATATTGCACAACTGCAGATATGGGAATTGCGAACATTTGTTCGCAATTGCGAACATGATAGGTCTGGACTGCGGATCTCGCATTTGCGAGAATACGTTCGCATTTGCGAACTAAGCCCAACACAGGGCAGACTCCCTTTTGCGACAGTTCGTTCGCATTTGCAAACTTGAGTTTCTTTCTGAAGGCTTCGCATTTGAGAGGTTTTATTCGTATTTGCGAGTCAAGGCATTTCCCTGACAACTTCGCATTTGCGAACCAAGGGCTGGCTCTGAGTCATCTCGCAATTGCGAGTATTTCTTCGCAATTGCGAAGATATCAACTGGGGGAAAATACCGGCTGTGTTAGTATTCAAAATCTGCTCTAACGGCCTATCAAATCTTTACACGAGCCCTCGGGCTCCAAACCAAATATGCGCACAACCTCAAAAACATACTACAAACTTGCTCGCGCGATCAAATCACCAATATAACATCGTTTTCATAGAATCAAGCCTCAAATTCATGATTTTCTTCCTTTAACTTCATAAACTTTCAAATTTGGAACTCAAGGTTCAAAACATATCAAACGACATTCAAATGTCGTCAAACTTTGCAAGAAGTACTTAAATAATATTTAAGACTTGTATCGGGCGTCGGAACCAGAATACGAGCCTGATACTTAATCCATTTTTATTTAATAATTTCAGCAAAAATAATTTAACAGAAAAATTCCTATTTTGGGCTCTAGGCCTCAGATTTCAATTCCGGACGCATGCCTGAGTCCCATATTTTCCTACGGACCTTCTAGGACCGTCCGATCTCGGATCTGCGTCCATTTACCAAAATTTTGACCGAAGTTAACTATATCAATATAAATATCAAATTTCTTCAAATGTTCCATAGAATTCTCATATTCTAACACAAAAAGTTTTCGGCTACATGCCCGGTCTATGCACGTAAATTGAGGCAATAATAAATGAGGTTTTTAAGGCCTTAGAAGCGCAGAACATGTGAGGAAAACAGGTGATGACCCTTTGGGTCGTCACACGTAGCTAATTCTGTTTTTTTACTTAGCTTGATGAAAATGAAGAAGAAAAAAAAGCTCTTAATATTAGAAAAAAAACTTGCACTATTTTATTTTCCTTCTTCAAATTAATTAGGAAGGCGTGAAGGTCGAGAATATTAGGATAGAAGTCTAGGTAGTTGAGTGTTTTCCTTATTCATACTAGTAGTAGTGGTGTTAGTCTTGTATTTTCCTATTCGTAGATTTCTATAACTATTTGCTATTCTTTCGCTTCGATTTTCATGTTGGATTCCTGGTAGTACTGCTGACTTCTTTTTTCATCTTTCCTTGAGCAGAGGGTCTATACGGAATAGCCTTTCTGCCTTTATCCAAGGTAGGGGTAGAGTCTCTATACACATCGACCTCAAATCTCACTTCCGAGATTACACTGTGAGTTTATTGTTGTTATTATTGTTATTATTATTATTGTTGTCATCATAGTAAATCGAAAGTCAACCACAGTACTCTACTAGTTAGAGATGTATATAAAAATTGTATGATATCTAATTGTTCATAAAAACTAATATGTGCAAGAGAGTGGAAGTATTAAAAAATAACAATCACTTTGCTTTACTCCATTTTCTGTGTAGCAGGTATCAACTACTTGTTAAAAAGATACTATGGAAATATTCAAAATGATGAAGAAATGAACTTTAATTAATAAGATGATAATTTGTAGATCCAGTTGTTAAGATGTGATATAAATTTAGTCTTTGGTTATCAATTAGACCAATTGAATTGGTCCTTTAAACAGCTCTTTACAAGCAATTGCTTCCCTAGGAACGTCACTATAAATACATTGGCCATTGATCCCTTAAAGGCATCATCTTTCAACATTGTTTTCTTTCTTCTTCTACCCCATCATTTGGGGATTTCACTAGCCATATTGGGAGGCTAGGGCAGGAATTTTCCAGCGAAATGAGTCGGTTTCAAGGTGGCGGCCCTGCCAAGGGTCGTCGATATTTGTCACAAATCTTACTGGCATTGGCCATACAGGCAGTTGCTAAAGTGTCAGCAGATCATTATATATATTTTTCTTCACAACCCAGCATAGAGTACAAGTCACCACCTCTTTCGTCTCTCTCTCCGCCACCATCTTATGTGTATAAATCTCCACCTCCCCCATCACCTTCTTCCCTGCCACCATATGTTTATGTATCACATCCACCTCCTTCTCCATCACCACCTCCATCATATGTGTATAATTCTCCTCCACCCCCCGCCCCCCTCCCCCCCCCCACATTTACCCCCACCCCCTTATGTGTATAAATTACCACCTCCTCCTTCCCCATCTCCCCCACTTCCATATGTGTACAAATCTCCTCCTCCACCATCGCCTTCACCACCACCTCCATATTATTATAAGTTGCCTCTTTCACCTTCCCCATCACACTCCCCGTCATCTCCACCACCATATTATTATAAATCTCCACCACCACTTTTGCCATCACCTCCACTTTACTATTATAAGTCTCCACCGCCATCTTCTCCTTTACCTCATCCACCATACTACCATAAATCTCCACCACCTCCTTCACCTTCACCTCCGCCACCTTATTATTACAAGTCTACGCCTCCTCCATCATCCATCACCGCTACCACCATACTATTATAAGTCACCATCACCACCTGCTAAGACATCTCATTCGCCATATTATTATTCCTCAGTGCCACCACCAAAGAAATCACCCCGGCCACCATATCACTATACTTTCCCACCCCTCCACCAGTTAAGTCTCCCCCTCCACCGTATTACTATTCCTCACAATCTCCACCAAAGAAATTACCTCCTCCCTCATATCATTATAGTTTCCCACCACCAACAGTTAAGTCTCCTCCTCCACCATATTGCTATTTCTCACGACCCCCGCCTAAGAAATTACCTTCTCCACCATATTATTACTCTTCTCCACCACCATCAAAGAAATCACCATCGGCACCATATCACTACTCATCCCCACCACTACCAATAAAATCACCACCAACTCCATACTACATCTTCCCACCACCTCCAAAAAAGTTTTCTCCCCCACATTATTATTACGCTTCACCACCACCATCTACTCAGTACTATCCTCCACATCATTATTTGGTGGTTAAGGTTGTCGAAAAGGTTTACTGTTTTAGATGTTATGATTCAAAATATCCGAAGAAATCTCATGGCAAGAAACACCTGAAAGGTACAATACTTTGTGTTACACATCCACTCTTTTTATTTAATTTATCACCATAAATTGATTTAACTATATATTTTCCTTTATGTTGCTTTATTCGCTAAGCTCTTACCAAAATACCCAAAAATGTGCTAGTAAAAGATTTGCGTGCATCACATTCACTGGATTTTTCTTTTTTTTTAAAAGAAAATTTTAATATGTCAAAAATATTTGGCTTGTTGTGACCATGGAATAAAATTTTGAAAATGACATATATTAGCAGCTCAATAATTTTAGTGTTAATTAATATATTAATTATTTTTCCACATTATAGGTATTGTTGTTAAGCTGACTTGTAAGGTTGGTGACAAAAAAAATGTGAGTTATGGTACCACAAAGATCAATAACAAATTCAGTATTACTGTTAAAGGATTTGAATATGCCAAATATGGAGCAAAGGCTTGCAACGATAAACTACACAATGCTCCAAAGGAATCTAATTGTGACATTCCTACAAATCTCCAGTGGGGAGTAAAGGGTGCTAACCTAAAAGTGAAGTCAAAGAACCATTATGAAGTTGTACTTTATAAAAAATCATTTGTTTATGGCTCTAAGACACCTTATGCAAAATGCACAAAAGCTCTGCCTACACCTGCTCCATACTACTACAAATCTCCTCCACCTCCATCACCGACTTATTGGGCAAAATTACGATTTTATCCTTGGTTGTCCAACAAACCTTCACTTATTATATAGTGAAAAGTCACTACCTCCTCTATCACTTACATATATTTACAAGTCATCACCTCCCCCAAACCCAGCATATGTTTACAAATCTCCGCCACCACCAATTAAGTCTTCACCATCTCCTTATTACTACAAGTCTCCACCTCCACCATCACCAAAACATGTTCCTGCATACTATTATAAATCACTACCACCTCCATCATCATCGCCTTCACCTCCTTACTATTATAAATCTCCTCCACTACCATCACCTTCTCCCCCTCCTCCATATTACTACAAGTCACCACCACCCATGTCGCTATTACCTCCAGCACCATACTACTATAAGTCACCACCACCGCCATCCCCATCACCACACCGCCCTATTATTACAAGTTTCCACCTTCACCATCACCAAAATCTGCACCTGTATATTATTATAAATCACCACCATCCCCGTCACCATCGCCTCCACCTCCTTACTATTACAAATCTCTTCCACCACTATCACCTTCTCCTTCTCCTTCATATTACTACAAGTCGCCACCACCCCCATCACCATCACCTCCACCATCATATTACTATAAGTCACCACCCCCACTATCTCCATCACCACCCCCGCCCTATTATTACAAGTCTCCTCATCCGTTATCTCCATCACCACCCCCGCCCTAGTACTACAAGTCTCCTCCACCATCATCAGCATCTCCTCCACCACCCTATTACTATAAATCACCATCACTTCCATCGCCTTCACCTCCACCTCCATATTACTATAAGTCTCCACCACCGTCATTTTTATCACCGCCGGCACCCTATTACTACAAGTCTCCGCCTCCACCGTCGCCTTTTCATCCACATCCATACTATTACCACTCTTCACCTCCACCACTGACTCCTCCTCCTCCCTATTATTACAGCTCACCTCTTCCACCCATGAAATCACCACCCCCACCAGTATACATTTATGCTTCTCCGCCACCTCCAATCCACTACTAAGTATTTCTAAGAGCTCAGCCATTCTCCATAATCAATCAAGTAAGCAGCCGTTTGAATTGTGTATTCATTTTTTCTTTTCATATGAAGTCAACTTTTGACTTTTCTTTTCTTTGAACTAAGTTCTAATCTTAAATTTCATTGTTTGTTTTCAGATTTTAATTTGAAGGACAAAATAAATGCTGGCTTCTTGAAGAAAATATTCAAACATCATTGTCACAAAGTAATTATTTATGGAATAAGATATTCAACTTTTCAATTGAAGGATTGATTCTTATTGCACATTGTTCTCTAGTGCATTCACGTGGACAAGGCTACAATAACTTTGATTCGTCATATATAGAGTTTGTTTTCTAGTAATTTATTGTTGTATTGAGGATGTCCTCGTTTTATTCATTTCTTATTAGTTATTGCAAGTTGTTTTCTTGTAATACCTTGGTGTACTTTGGGCACAAATCAATAAGAAGATCAATTTTGTTGTATTCACTGTTTTTTCTTTTTGATTTTTCCACTAAAAAAATAATAGGTCTTATTTTTATATTTAAAAAATTGAAAATGTAAATACCAATAATTATTTTAAGATATTTAATAGTTTTAAGGTAAAAGAAGTTCAAGACATATATAAGTAACACGTACCTCTCGTGTACTTTTTATATTTTAGATTTTTTTTTAATAAAGCAAAATCCTTTACATTATTCTTATGAGAGTTTGTAGTATTGAATTGTCTCATTGTTGTTTTGGACATATGCAAACTTTATGTTTACAAGTTGACCAATAATTGTCTGATGATTATACTCAAAGTTGAATGTCACGACCCAAAATCATTAAAGGTCGTGATGATGCCGGACACAATTATCAGTCAATTCAGAACAAAATCACTAGTAACTCCTTGTTATAGATATTTTTGAATTTACTTCTTTTATGTATATTTAAACAATAAAGAATAATTTTTACTAAATAAATAATAATATCTTTAACAATTCAAAATACTGAATAATCTCATAGATATCCCAGAAGGCGGTGTCACAAGTGCATGAACAATAACTAAGAGAATCGAATGCAGTACAATAACTATCCGAAATACAAATTGGACAGAAGTAAATTACAATACGCTGAAAGAAACTATGCTGATTGCGGGTCGCCTCGAAAAATGCAGCTCACCTAGTCTCCGTATCATCCATGCTGCTAGACCTAGTAAGTCACTAGAAATACATGTGCATGTGCAATAAAAATGCACATCAAGTGTCGCATGAGTACAAAAATAATATGTACTGAATAAGTATCTCGTCTAATCTTAAAGAAATAGAGACAAGAGGTCGACTTCGACACTTAACTACTAGTCCAATAATGATATGTCAATAATTTAATAAATCGAGAATTTTTATAAACATGATTGTAATTCAATAGAATGAAGCAACTAACAATTCTTTCTTTAATGGCTGAGATCAACGAGTCATTAATTGAAACGGCGTAGCTTTAATTAACTAATCTGGACCGTTCAAATAACTTGATCTAACGGATCCTATAAGACCTCCTATTAATCTACACGATGACGTTTAGGAAGAGATGATCCTGGCCATTCATTTCAGTTGATCTAATGGCCAGGATTCATCAACTTGGGACTGATATATATACTCTCATCTCCTGTTTTGTCCGTCATTACACACACATATTTGTATATGTCTAACCCTAGCCGCCCTCTAAGTCATCTTCTTCATCTCCTCTCCAGTCTCCCATAGAGACCACCGGAGACTAGTTCAGTCTCCGTCTCCGGCCTAAGCCCATCCCCCAAATGCCCTCTTCACCACCCAAATAACTCTTAACCCCTTTAATCACGACCAAAAACCAACAACCTCCCTATTTCTTGAAAATTCGGTCGCTGGAACCCTAGCAGGCGACCACCCAAGGTATGAACCAAGGTCTTAAATTAACACCATCAGACCACCTTTAGACGATCTGCCATCCTATCTAGGTGGTTTCCCTCGAATAAACCTCAAACTCGTCGAATATTAGAAAAACACTCGCTGGAACCCTACTCCGGCGAGTACCAAAAATAAACCCATAGCCAAAACATTACCCCAGGCCTCCAGACCACCCCTCACACACTCAAATCGAACCCCAACACCTCTTTTGGAAGATTTAGCACTCAGAAGACTAACAGTCTTCGAAGCTCTGCAAATTAAGAAAAATGAAAAGAACAAAGAAGAGAAGAAATAAAGAAAAGGAAAAAGGAAAAGAAAAAGGCCTGAAAAAGGCTAAGTGTCCCCACCTTTGCTGTTATGTGTTCTGAAAAATTGCTTCTTTACATGCCTACTATGTTTGTCTGAACCTGTTCCTATGCATGCCTAAAAATATGATTCTATCTCTGTTTTTCATTCATACTTGTTCATGCGAGCCCAGAATCTTATACATGCCTAAAAATTATCTAAGTGTTCTTAGGGTTTTGATATTAATTACTCATGAATCATGTGCTAATTAACCAGTTTTATGTGATTGTTCATTATATTCTGTCTCAAATGGGTTTTGGTTAGTTGGAATTTAACCATTATCAAATTTCTCCTCTAAGTTCTTATTAATTGAAAATTAATTTGTGATTAAGGTTATATGTGCAAAACAACATAAATCTGGATATATTTGTAACTTGATTTGTATGTGAGTTCATTCTGAACCTTTGAATGCTTATGTGTACTTGGGTCATGAGTATAAAGGTCTTGTGGCTACGTTTGTGAGTTAGGTCTGGGTTTTGATTTAGTGGCTATGTTTTGATTAATAACTATGTTTTAAATAGTGGTCATGTTTGAATAGTGGTTATTTATAAAAGTGGCTAATAATGAAAAGGGTATAATCTGAAGTTGCTTAAGTCTTAAAGCCAAGGCTTAGTGGTTATTTGTTAAATAATTACTAACCTAGTCCTGCCAGACCTAAGGTAGGTCGGGTAAATATACATAAATAAAAGGGGAAGAATAAAGGGCATTTTTGTAGATTAAATAGAGCATATATGGATAAAAGTGACTTTAAAGCTTGGTATTTCTGAAATTACTTAGATAACAAAGGGCAGACTGGGTAGCGCTAAAAGGCACTAAAGAAATAAACCTTAGCAAGTGAGGGCAGTTAGGTAAAACATGCCTAATAGAACCTAATAGAACTGCCCAGAACCTTCTAGCAGGGGTCTTAGGGCAGTTCAACATATTTTTAACAGACCATTCTATAATTATTTGAAAAAATAAGGGGAGGAAAATACAATTAAGTTATTTGAAATTCCCCCCAAAATACTTCTATAAATAGGCTGCTAATGAGCCTGGAAAAGGGGGGTTCGAAAAAAGGTTCAGAAATTTAGAGTTAGACATTGATTGACAATTAAGGGTTCCACACATTTAGAAAAGCCGTTTAACTTGGGTGCTATTCTGGGAATCTCTGTGGGTCGTTTCTTCACTGATTCATCTCGACTTTGCTGGGTTCTCTAATTTTACTTGGGTTGATTTGCTGGGTTCCATATTTGGAGTTTTGGAAGCTGTTTGCTGTGATTGAATCGTTTTACTGTTGTTGTTGTGTCATTGTTGTTTATTACTGACTATTCTTCTTCTCCAACTCTAGACTCATCAATTTGTTCTTGAATCAGGTACACTACTATGAATTGAAGTTGTAAATGAGCTGTTGATTGGAGAAATAATATGAAAATCATGTTTAGCTAAATCTTCGTGTATTTGTATTTCATTGTGTAATATTAAAATTACTTAGATTCTTGTAATTCACTTAGGACTTGGTTGTAATAATTAGCAGACTGGATATATGCTTTTAATTCGATAATAGCAGGATAAATAATCTAGGTAAGAGAAGAATCCCTTAAGTCCAAAACTAAAATTGGCATAAGTTTAGTTAAATCGTTATGATTTGAAACAAGTATAAACTATACATGAAGTATCATATTTGGGCGTTTTATGCTTCGAATCTAAATTTGTAAAATTATAAGTAGTTTCGTACCTCAGACTGTGTTACTAATATCTTAGATGATTTAGCTGTGGATTTGTTTTAAGATTCTGCAATTTAATAATAGTAATTCGAACATGTTTAATTAAAAACTAGAACATTGTTTTTCTTCAGTTAAATGAAAAATGTTTTTCGCAATTAACATTCTAGTAGTGAATTGATATCAAATTCGATTAATTGAATAATAGCATTGGTGTAAATCCTTGTGTTAGAAATGTTAGTTAATTAGAGACGATTATATGAAAACTGGTGATTGCAAAATACTTAGTTAACAATAATAATTGTCACCTGTTCATTAGTGTATATTGTAAAATTGTTAATTAGCTATTATCATACCTCAAATATGAAGGATCTGGAATTAGGCCTCGATCAGAATAAGATGGCACTTATGCCTATAAATGGAAAAGGAATAAGCACTGGGCTGCTGAAGCCTAGTATCTTTCCGCAGATTGTTGAACTGGTTCATAGTCCAGGCCCAATAATAAAAATATGGCTTGGACGTTAATACACAATAATATATAGTTAATATGAAAACGGTATATATTAGGATGAGACAAAAAATAGAAATAGAGAATATAGTATGCTTAGGAAGAACCTTAATAAAAAACGGAGATGAGCCTCGCCAAATCACAAAGACATAGTTGCGGGGCCCTCCATAATTTCATTTAAAAATGTTAGAAATTGGAAAGACCGTTTAGCGAATTCCACGGTCTCTCCCAAAATTAACTAGACGTAGACACCTTAGGGCACGATTTATAATAAATATACATTCCTAATATGAGTGCACATTTATGTGACTCAAATCTAAATCCCGGCGAAGCTGAACTGCATTAAGGTCACATGCGTACTGGTTGCGGTGTGATTCGAAATGCGTTTTCGTAACGTCGCAAAATCCTAAAATTAACAAAAAGCGGAACATATATAACATTTGAAACTAAGGCATATAAGGAAATCAAATATAACAAATACAGCAGTGGAGCGACCGTGCTAGAACCACGGAATTCGGGAGTGCCTAACACCTTCTCCCGGGTTAACAGAATTCTTTATCCGGATTTTTTGTTTTGCGGACAGTTAAACAGAGTCCTAATTTCCTCGGTTCGGGATTAAACCGGTGAATTGGGACACCATTATTCTCCCAAGTGGCGACTCTAAAATTTAATAAATAAATCTCGTTCTGATTGTCCTTTAAGTGGAAAAACTCCTTCCCCACTACTATTATTATGTCCCTCTTCGGGGTGTAATAGTAAGTTGGGACATTTTCGGTATAAGAAAAAGGAGGCGTGACAATGACTAATATTTTAGATATTCATTTCCACATTCGATATGTTTTAAGCACTTTTAAATTGACAACAAGAATTCAAATATTGCAAGTAAAGCATGCTTTTGGGTCCTAGACTACACGGACTTAAGCATAATAGTGTCTACGTACGGACTCTCGTCACCTCGTGCATACGTAGCCCCCACAAATAGCAGCACATATTCAATTAATTCATATATGGGGACAATTCCCTCTTACAAGGTTAGAAAGAAGGCTTACCTCGCTTCGAAGCCTATACCCCAATTCAAGAATGCGCTCAAACCTTCAAACTGGAGCCGAACCATCCAAAACTACATATAGGGTAAGTACCGGTAAATGCATGCTCAAAAGTTCATATTCTAATTATTAAACCAATTTCCCAATCCTAAATGTAAGGTTCCTAAAATTCATCCTCGGGCCTACCTGCCCGAATTCCGGAAAGTTTTGAAAAATGTCGTTAACCATAACCTAAGGAATATATGATTTTACTCCATTCCATAACAAATTTCGTGGTTAAATCTTGTTTTCATTGAACTCTAGGTTTTTCATCTAAACCTTTGATTTTCCCTAATTTTTACATGTTAATCTACCCATAATCTATGTATTTAACTCATGTTGTGTAGAAATTACTTACCTCAAAGTTCTTGGTGAGAACCATCTTCAAGAAGCTCCAAAATTACCCAAGAGATAAAGGAAATGAGCTAAATGGTCTAAGTCTCGAAATTAATAGCTGGACACAGCCTTGTGATGTCGCATTTGCGGCAGGGAAATTGCAAATGCGAGCTTCGCAAATGCGACCCCCGACTGAACTGGCCCATTTCGCAAAAGCGATACGGGTTACACAAATGCGAACCCTTGAGGCCTCGCAAAAGTAACCCATTTGTCACAAATGCGAAACATTTCCTCAGCCGCCCAGGTTCGCAAATGCGAACAGAACCTCACAAATGCGATGACTGCATTTGTGACCAACACATCGAAATTGCGATCTTACTAGTACCAGATATCCTATTTCTCAACAAAAGGCTCTGAGGCTACTCCGAAACTCACCCGAGCACCCAGGGCTCCATACCAACCACCCGCACAAGTCTAAAAATATAATACGGACTTGCTCAAGGCTTCAAATCACATCAAACAATGCTAGAATCACAAATCACACCCCTAATCAAACTTGATGAACTTTAAAATTTTAAACTTGGTACTTTCGATGCTTAAACCTATCAAATCACGTCCGATTGACCTCAAATTTTGCACACATCATATTAGACATTATGAACTTAATCCAACTTCCGGAATTAGAATCCAACCCTTATTACAAAGTTCACTCCCGGTCAAACTTCTCAAAAACATTCAAATTTCTATCTTTAGCCAAATGACCACAAACCTCCGAATTCACTTTCGATCGCGCTCCCAACACCAGAATCACCATACAGAGCTATTCCTAGACTTGGAATCTCAAATGAACATCGATAACATTGAAACAAACTTCAACCCAAACTTAAGAAATTCTTCCAAAAATGCTAACTTCCACAATAGGCGCTGAAACATTCCCGGGTCTTCCAAAATCTAGTAAGGGCATACGCTCAAGTCCAAAATCATCATACAAACCTGCTGGAACCTTCGATCCTAATTTTGAAGTCATTTATTCAAAAATCCAATCATAGTCCATTCTTTCAACTTAAGGCATTCGGAATGAGAATTCTCTCTCCAAATCAACTCCGAACTTCCTGGAATTCAATTTAGACCACGTGTACAAGTTATAATACCTGAAATGAATCTACTCAAGGCTTCAAACTGTTGAACAAAGTGCTATAACTCAACACAACCGATCGGGTCATTACATTCTCTCTCACCTAGACATACGTTCGTCCTCGAACGTGCTGGGAACTATACCGGAGTTGTCCGAAATCACTATTTGACACCTTGAGCACCTATGTGGGCTACCACAACTCAGTTGAGCACATTAACTAGATCAAATCTAAAGATATTCTCTTTTATTCAAACAAACAAGCTTAGAACCCAATTCCAACATCTGAAATTCTCCGCCATGCCTGTTTCCAATATATGAACACTGTATCAATCACTACAAGAGGTACCAGAACATGACTGCGTATATTTGCTGAATTATATTTGCTGAATTCTCACCATGTACCATTATCATTCACAGGACCATAATAACATTCTCTGATCATAATAGCTGACATTCCTTGAATCTGATGCCCTCGATGCACCTCATGATATATATATATATATATATTCAACTCCTACGATATTGCCACAATGGAAGAGACATGTAGAAATTCATAACCAACTACCGGGTCAACAAATCATTGAGTCTATACTTCTGACAACAACATTACCTCATTCTGAACCAAATAACGATCTTTGCTCTTTAATATACTTCATGTAATATGGTTGCACTGATCCTAGATCCAATACCTTGTCTTGCCCAGTATGAACTGCCCAGGAAACAAGCCACCCCAAACATGACCAAAATTCTCATATGATGCCACAGTGTGCCAATAGGCTACCAACTCGAGCATGATACATAAGGAAAATGCACTCTAGAAGGGACTACTTAAATCACATAACTTAATATGATCTCTCCCTCAAAAATGGAAACAAAACACACATAATAGAATATAAGGGACTGTAATTATTATCACACTGTTACGGCATGCAACCCAATCCCCACATAAAATTCATGTAAGGATATGCATCAAGCTAAATTGCTCATTACAATAAAATACCGAATATCGTCACAAGCACGCTAAGTGCATAATACCATCCTTGAGGGGAGATATAACTCGATAAGATAACAAACTCAAGCACAACTGAGGTGCGATATATGTTCTGAAACTAAAGAGCCATCATGCTCACATAACACCATCGCTACGCGAAACCTTAACACATTAGAAAATTATCGAGTCGTTCACAACTCTCACGGCACCATATAGCATTACATGAAATAGCCAAAGACGAATTAAAATCCAATGCCTGAATACTCCTCCATAAGGAGAGTTATGTTGAAACAAACACATTCAGCCTGATATAGAGCCCATATTCATATTTAATCCAACCACAAATCTCAAGCCGATTATGATCGTAGAGAACTAGGCCAATAATCTTTTATGGGTCCATAATAACCCCTTTTTCCCATAACACACAAGAACAACCCTCATAACCAAAGTAATCCTCCACAGTCCACAACCCAATAAACCGAGTGCCCTCCAGGCATAAATTCTCAGATTAACAATATCACCACAACCTTCATATTTGGTTTCATTCTTCAATCAATCAAGCGACTACATACCACACTTATACAATCTTTCCGTGGGACACGCTCCCATAACCCTCCATAATAGATAACAAGTCTGCACATCCATACCACTGGCTGCACTAATGCTTAAAAGTGATCAAGAACTCATAACCAGGATACAAAGCCTTTTTCACAAAATACCGACCCTAGGTGACATTGAAGACAATGCCAACTTACTTTAAACATTCAAATCCCTTTCATGACTATCCAAGCTCGTGACATCCTTGTCAATACCAAACTGCAACATTGATTCTCACCTTTAAATTCCATACCAATCACTGTACCTAACATGCCAACATGTGATAGTACAAGAATTTCATCACAACTCCTGAGCCACTAACATGGTAAACCCTTTCTCACATGGAAACCTTTTTACTTAACTCATTCCAGGAGAACCATAGCAACACACGAGTGAATTCTCACAACCGTAGAAGATGCAATTCTTCAAGTAGTGGCCTAAGACACCATAGTTTTTTTAGGGATCCATATACACATGGTAGGCCACAATACTACAATACTTTCAAATAAAATCAATTATGGTAGCCGACACGACTCACATGTACCATCACAAATCACTTCCATAACTTAATCACGCTGAAGGAACTGATCACTGCCACCAGTATGCCAATCCAACCGTGGCTAACCAATCTAACCCCTTCCAATTTACCTTTAATTGTCATAAAATAATAATAACTCCATTCAACATATAATGCACTCAACCTAAGTGGCCTTGTAACACGAGACCATGCTGTCTCAAATCCCATGAACCACCTTATACCTTCCTTGTGCGCATTTTTGAATCTAGACTGGTATATCTATTCTGATAATTCCTCTATGAGTCTAAAGTCCTTTCCTCCTAGTGCTACGCTGCAAGTCAAAACATCATAGAACATTTTGAGCCTCTTACCATAAGTTGCTACAAAAGCCTGATTCTTAACCATACTACGGGCTTGAACCCTTAGGCACCATAATTTGGCTTTTGAATTCACTAGGAACATTATTGAGAGACACCCACTCTAACATGGTAACGAATATAATCAACTACAAGGCTCCACTAGCACATGACCACCCTCTCAAAGAATCACCCGGCTGAATCACCCTTCTTACAATTCACTTTTATGCAAAGTATAATTCCTGAATCTTCCTAAAGATTGAACATGAATTGATGATGCCAACCTTAAATTCCTTTGCTCAAATTACTATTGATGTCCTATTTCCTTATTCACGATAACCCATCAATATGTCGATAACTAGAAATCTCACAATTAGGCGACAAGGAAATCCAACCGTAGACGGTGGACCTCTCCCACTTAGGTTGAAGCCACTATTACACCACTTAGAGCCCACCAAGATTCTTTATCTCTCATTGACATGACCTTGCTCAATCAAACCGCCAACTTCCGCAAAATCCATCCTTTAGAATTTCATAAACACTCTGAATCTCTAACAACATTCACATATTAGACCTCTTACAAGATAGTTAATAGAATCCTTTGCTGAAGCTTTGAAAACCACGCAACCACTGATCTGATCGTAGGAGGCATACCCAAATGTGGAGGCTACGCGCTGACATCTTCCAACGACCCTACACGAGGTATAATTACTACGACATCAATAACCCAACCTGAGCATGTCCTCATCCACCAGCTGCGCAAGTCCATTCACTCTTTGTGGACATTAAATAAATGTGCGATAATATCTTCCAATTCAAAGTTATGTTGTATACTTCTTCATATTAAGCAGCTCATTGATATTATATCAAATCTCTCACCGTTATGCTAGCCAATATTTCAAATTAAGCTTGTGGACCCAACAACCATCCACTAAAGATTTCCAAATCACTCCAAACTTTCCCCAAGGGTGAAGTTATCTTTACACTGAATCCACATGTTGGTCTGCCATTTCACTTTGGCCAAACCCTCTTCTTTACGCAACAATTCGACTTCTACTTCTTACACTTAGCCTTCTAGAAATTTAACCACCGCATAACACTTCCCACATGTCCTCCCTCATCCTTGGCTGCTCAGCTGATGCCTTAGATCAAAACATATCTCACTAGCGCTTGAATCAATAGACCACTACAAAATTTTAAACTTTCCCGGAGATCATCTTTCTCGATCCTTCAGCATTAGAAATACACATTTGACCCTCAATAACCGCACCCCACGTTCTCTAACAGCAGCTTCTCCAATACTATTTTACAATATCCTGCCCACAAGGAGAATTGTAGAAGATCATAACACCAACGAACTTAGTACATTCAACAAGGACAGCAGCACCTCATCACAGATGAAAATTCCACCACACTAGCAAATACCAAGCCTCGTTACTCCATCAACCCAAATCTGAACATTCTTAGCCCGATGACCTTTCCCCCACCGAGAACAAAATATTGAATCTCCAAATCATGCACTAAGTAAACCTCTCTTCAAGTCATTTACTTCTCCGACACGTAGACAAGCATCATACCATCATATTAATACTGTGTGATAACCATTCATAAGAACCATGACAACTTGTGCCTAGCCTCGAGCTCTCAAAAGTACAACTACTGAGTTAAAATGATAGAGAATCCTTCCATACGGCGATGATAATAGTCAAATCAACTAGGCAGGGAGAAGCATCCGGCACTACCTCTGTAGTACCTTTAAAATTTCTCAATTCCTGATTTATAATAAGTGTTTCGTGCGTATAGGACCTATTGGGAAGGAAACAAAATCATAAGCCTCAAAGGAATCGAGTCGCACGATGAGGAAACCAAGAAGGGAGGTGCTCCTAACAACCCTGTAGCCTCCCGAAGATAAGTTCAAGCGTCCCTGTACCGATTTGCGAGACTCTACTAGACTTGTTTATGACTCGTGAGACCTAAGGGAACCTAGTGCTTTAATACAATATTGTCACGACCCAAAATCCACTAAGGGTCATGAAGGCGCCAATCACCATTGCCAGGCAAGCCAACACAAAATCACTAGTAACTCCTTATTTTAGATATTTCTGAATTTACTTCTTTTGTTAAACAATAAACAATAAGTTCCACTGAATAAATAATATTACCTTTAACAATTTCAAAATACTGAATAATCCCATAGATATCCTAGAACCCGGTGTCATAAGTGCATGAGAAATTACTAAGGGAATCGAATACAGTACAATAACTATTCGGAATACAAATTTAATAGAAGTAAATTACAATATGCTGAAAGAGATTACACTTGTTGCAGATCGCTCGAGAAATGCAGCTCACCTAATCTCTGTATCATCCATGCTGCTACGCCCAGTAAGCTAATAGAAATACATATGCATGTGCAACAAAAATGCACAACAAGTGTAGCATTAGTACAAAAACAACGTGTACTCAGTAAGTATCCCGTCTAATCTCGAAGAAGTGGAGATGAGAGGTCGACTTCGACACTTACTAATGGTCCAATAATGATATGTCAATAGAATGAAGCAAGTAAACAATTTTGTCACAACCCGAAATCCACTAAAGGTCATAATGACGTCGAACTCCACTGTCAGGCAAGCCAACAGCAAATAACTAGTAACTTCTCGTTTTAAATATTTCTTAAATCACTTCTTTTATAGTTTAAAGAATACGTGATAAATTCCACTGAATAAATAATGAAACATTTAACAATTTCAAATCTTTGAATAAACCCATAGACATCGTCAGAACCCGATGTCATAAGTGCATGACCTATTTCTAAGAAACAACACAATACAACATCCGTCTGGAATACAAATGGACAGAAAGTAAATGCAATATACTGGAAGGGACTATAGTAGCTATAGACCGCCTCGAGTAATGCAACTCACCTAGTCCCAGTATTATCCATGCTGCTACGCCCAATAGGCGACTAGTAGTACATCTTCCTGTGCAACAAAAATGCACAGAAGTGTAGCATGAGTACAAAAAATAACATATACTGAGTAAGTATCCCGCCTAATCTCAAAGAAGTAGAGACGAGATGGAAACTTCGACACTTACTAAAGGTCCAGCAATAGTAATATTAACGCGATGACTCATGGATTTATTAAGAAAAATAGTAGATTCAAGTAAATTACTAAACAGGCAAAAGTTCCTCTTTATTAAAAGTCTCCGGATTCCTAATCCATTATTGACAATTATCTCAAGTCGGGAGAGCAGATATTAGTATCAACCAATATCAAAGCAAGTAATACAAGCATGCGTAGTTCATGTCCGGGTCGTACGGCCCGATCCAACAGTATTTAAATGGTACTGCCAGAGGGTCAAATGGCATAAACCATAGATGCATCTATTTAACGTACCGAGGCGTTCGGCTTGTTCCATAATATATAAACACATTTAAACAGTTAGTTAAGAACTTATTAGGGGAAATTTATCCAAAGAAAAACCAATTCTCTTTTAACAATTCAAGAAAATGAAGGTAAATCTCTTTTTTAGAAATTTATTTACTAATTCAATGTGATTTAAGCAAATTCGAACTATCAATAAGATTACAATATCCCAAGTATAACATGTTTTGGGGTCCTGGACTACCCTGACTTAAACATAATTGTAGCTACGCACGAACTCCCATCACCTCGTGCGTACGTAGCCCCCACAAATAGGAGCACATAACCAATTAACTCACCTACGGGGTCAATTCCCTCTTACAAGGTTAGAAAGGAGACTCTCCTCGCTCCGATGATCCATAACTGGCATTTCACGCCCTTTTGAATACTTGAATCGATGCCAAATACTCCAAAAACTAGTCAATGATTATGAAAAATCATTAATATACGATAAACTACTCATATTAATCCAATTTATAACAATTCCTAACTCCGGCAGGAAAGATGACAAAAACGCCCACGTGCCCGGATTCCAAAAAAAATTTGAAGATTAAGCTTACCCATGACTCCATGAACTCAAATATATGATTTTCACTTAATTCCATACCCAAAATCGTGGTCAAATTCCAAGAATATCAATTTTCTAGGTTTTCCCTCAAACCCCAAGTTTTCTACAAATTTCCACGTCCAAAGCTGTATATAATCATGTATTTAACTCAGTACTAACACAAATTACTTACCTCGTGCTTGGTGGTGAAAATGGCACCTCAAAGTTGCTCCAAATTGGCTCCAACAAAAAAAATAGTGATGAAATGAACCCAAACCCCAATTTAAAAGAACCTCAGTGCCTCCAGGATTTTCGCATATGCGGTCACGGGACCGTATCTACGATCCCGCTTCTGCGGGAAGATGACTGCATCTGCGAAATAGGGAGAGAAGGATGGGACTGCTTCTGGGGTCTGGAGGCTGTATTTGAGAAGCTGCATCTATAGCTTGGGAGCCAAAACTACTATTCCTGTCCTAGCCTGTCTGGGCCGCTTCTGCGATACGAGGACTATATCTGCGGTCCACCAACCGCAGGTGCGGTTATGTCTGGAGCAGCAAACTTTGGCCCTTCTCAAACAAATCCATTCTCGATCCGCTAACCACCTAGAATCCACCTAAGGCCCCCGAGACCCCAACTAATCATACCAACTACTCCCAAAACACATTATGGACTTGCTCAAGGCCTCAAATCATATCAAACAATGCTAAAACCACGAATCAACCTCCAATCCAAGGTTTATGAACTTTAGAATTTCATACTTCTACTTTCGATATTTAACCCTAACAAATCACGTTCGATTGACTTCAAATTTTGCACACAAATAATATTCGACATTACGGGCCTACTCCAGCTTTGAGAATTGGATTCCGACCCCGATATCAAAAAGTCCACTTCCGGTCAAACTTCTCAAAAGCCTTCAAATTTTTATCTTTAGCCAAATGACTCCAAAATGACCCACAAACCTCTAAATTTACTTTTGATCGCGCTGCCAACTACAGAATCACCATACGGAGCTACTCCCTTGCTTGGAATCCAAAACGGACATCGATAACATTGAAATGTACTTCAACCCAAACTTATAAAATTTCCTCCAAAATGCTAACTTCTACAATAGGCACCAAAACGCTCCCGGGTCATCTAAAAACCCGACCTGGACATACGCTCGAGTCAGAAATCATCATACGAATCTATTGGAACCTTCAAATCCTGTCGAGGTCGTTTACCTAAAAATCTGATATTAGCTAATTCTTTTAACTTAAAGCTTCTGAAATGAGAATTTCCTCTCCAAGGCAACTCTGAACTTCCTAAAATTTAATTCCGACCACGCATACAAGTCATAATACTTGAATTGAAGCTGCTCATGGCCACGAACTGTTGAACGGCATGCTAGGGTGCAAAATGACCTGTCGGTTCATTATATCCTCTCCCACCTAAACATACGTTCATCCTCGATCATGCTAGGAACTATGTTGGGTTTGTCTGGAATCACTGCTTAATACCTCGCGCACCTACCCGTGCTACCACAACTCAGTTGGCACATCAGCTCGATCAAATCTAAAGATAACCACTTTCATTTAGGCAAATAAGTCTTGGAGCCCAGTTTCAACATCCAAATTTCTTTGCCAGACTGCCTTCAACATATGAACACCGTATCAATCACCACACGATGTAACCAGTATATGACTACACATCCTAGCTGGATTCACACCATGTACCCCATTATTTACAAGTCCAAAATAACACTTTCTAATCATAATAACCGATATTTCCTGAACATGATGCTCACAATGCACCCCATGATATATATGAGTACTGTTCCAACTCTCGCAATGCCACCGTGTTGGAAGGGATGTGTAGGAAGTTATAACCAACTATCAAATCAACGATTCATAGCGTCTATACCCTTCAAAGAACCATCACCGCTTTTTGAACCAAATAATGGACTTTACTCTTTAATATACTTCAGATATTCAGATTGCACGGATCCTAAGTCCAATGATCTATTCTCAGTCAGTATGAACTGCTCAGGAAATAGCCACCCCCGAACATGGTCAAAAGTCTCATATGATGCCACGACATGCCAATAGGCGACTAATTCGAATGCGATATAATTGGAAAATGAACTTCGAAAAGGAAGTCCAATTACCCCTCTCGCAAATCATACATGCGACGTGGTCAACATAATTAAACAGACACCCCGCTCACGAATCATGCATGTGAAGTGGGCACACAGCTAATATATGTTCCTCCTAGGAAAGGAGGAAACAAAAAACATAAAACAGACATGGGAAATTATACTCAATGTCTAACTATTGCAATGTGCAACCCGATTCAAATAACATACCCATGGCGGCATGCCACCCGATCCACACATAGATTTCACATAAGGAAATATACATCGAGCCAAATTGCTTATTATAACAAAATGTTGAATATATGTCACCAGCACGCTAAGTGCATAATACCATCCCCGGGGAGACAAATAGTGCCATAGGCTACAAAAGTCAAGTACAATTGGGGTGCGATATACGATCTGAACCTCAAGAGCCATTCTGCTCACATGACATCATTTACACGCGGAAATCTCAACACATAAGCAATTTGTCAAGTAGTCGCACAACTCACGCGGCGCAATGTTTCATTACATGAAATATCTGGCGATAAAATAACACCCTGACCACTCCTCTATAAGGAACGCATTACAGAAATGAACGCGTCTGACCTGACATAGAGCCCATATCCACATTTAAATCCATCCACAAACCCCAAACTAGTTTTGATCGCACTGAACTAGGCTAATGACCCTTTAAAGGTCCATAATTACTTCCCATTTCCTCATCACACAAGAACATCCATCATAATCAGAGTAGTCCTCCATGGTCCACAACCCAATAAACCGAGTGCCCTCCAGGCATCCATTCTCAAATTAGCAATATCACCACAATCTTCCAACCTACTTTAACTCTTCAATCAATCAAGTGACTACATGCCACACTTATACAACCTTCCCGTGACAGATAACAAGTCTGTACATCCAGACCACTGGTCGCACTAATGCTAAGGAGAGACCAAGAATCCTTAACCAGGATGCAAAGCCGTTTTCACAAAATACCGATCTCTAGTAATGTTGAAGACAATACCATCTTACTTTTCTTTTTAAACATTGAAACTACTCCCCTGCTCATCCGAGTTTGTGATAGATATATCAACACCAAACTGCAACCTTGATCCTCTCCTCAAATCCTGTACCACTCATTGTACCCAACATGCCATCATACGATAGAACACGATCTTTCATCATAGATCCGCAAGGATCGGCCTCAAGTCCTCAAGACTGGACCAATATAACTCACAAAAATTACATCTTGCCCCTTTATCGGGGAATCACAAGCCATCTGTGAGCACGTGATTTTTACCTTATATGAGGATTACTCCCAAAAAACTCAAAACAAAATAGTTTTGTGTTGTTTGTAATTTTGCGAATTTTTGTGATTATTTTTTCTCTTATTGTTTGTGTTTGTGTGCACGTGTTTGTTTGTTAAATTAAAAAAATATAAAAAATATGGCATTTACATTTAGGATTTAATTTTACACTTTTTAATTAATCAAGAAGGTTATTGTTGTGACAAAAATGAAAAATCACAAAAAAATAATGTAATTTACATTTTTTAGCATTTAATGTCCAAACATGTGCTTTTATTTTTATTTGGTATTTAATTATGTGTGTTAATTGTTAGTAGAAGTTAATTAGATATTTTTATAAGTTAATTTGATTTTTTGTAATATATTTTAGAGTTTAGTTTTAATAATTACAAAATCAAGAGAAAGAAAATAAGAGAGGGAAACTAGATTGGGCCAAATCCTATCCAAATATCCCCGGCCCAAACAAAACAACCCTGATTCATACTCTCACCAGGTCCAATTCGGTCAACCCTTGAGACGCCGCAATCGGCGTCGTATCGATCACTTCCAATCAGATCCGTTATATTCAATCAAATCCAATGGCCTAGATTATATCTCTTGAACCGTCTCACTAACCCGATCCATGTCCAGGCCCGATCCGCCCCTGACTAAGGCCAAAGGGCATCGTTCCTCACAAGGGAATTAATCTAGGCCATCGATCTAGATTGATCCAATGGCTTGAGTTAATACCCTAATTTCGTCTATAAGCCTAAACCATACCCCAGCCCCCAAGACAAACACCCCCTTAGAACCCTCACTTCATCGTCTCTCACCTCTCAGAGACTGGCCACTGTTGTCCCTCGTACTCCGCTCTGCTCCGCCTACCGAAAATTGCCTCACAGTGGTTTCGGTGGTCCAAACAGCCATAACTTTACACCAAATAATCCCCTCAACCTCCTCGTTCTAACCATACTGACCATCAAACTCGATTCCATGTCTATCTGGTCAAATATCAAATCAATAATCGACCCTAACCCTTCCCCAAGTCACACCATGTGACCATTTGACCTCCATCGTCCCCATGTCACCCCTGGTATCCTTAGAATCTAGCCAGAATTAGTTGAATTTTAATTCGACTGATTAAACGAACCTAGAAGAACCCAAAGAATTTGAGATTGCAACTGACCTTAGTCAGATGTTCTTAGTTTAGAACACTCGATTAAGGTCCGTTTTAGCCTCAAAAGCTCGAGTCAAGATTTCAACTGGTTGAAGTACATCCAGTTTAAGCTTGGAGGTGACTTTCTTTTCCTTTCCTTTTATTCTGTGTATATTCTGCCAATGGTTGATTACACATTTAATTTAGCTTATTTAAACTTTCTATTTTTCTCTTTAAATTTATTTTGTCCATCTTCAAATGACCTTTTTGTTTTGTCAAATGTTTTGCCTTATTTCTGAAGTTCTGCAAGTAATTAGAGTATCGATTTTGGTATAATTAGTTTTGTCTTAGTTTACTCGCATGAATTAGAGTTAGGAATGGTTCGAAATTGATTCCAGTTGATGCTTGTATTGTTTGTTACTTAGGGCCTAATTGGTTATAGCTGTTAGTAAAAATCCCATTAGTCAAGTAAGTTTAGGATTTTAACAAAGTCAAATTGGATAGATAAAAGAGCCGGGCAGTAGGTTTTCAATAATTCCAGGGGTTAGTTTGGGAAAGGATGTTAATTCATTAGTTGAGTAGGGGCTGCTAATAGTTTTTAGGGGTTAGTTAGCAGTAGCTTTGGGGTTTGAGTAGGAGTCTACTAACTTGGGTAGGGTGTACACCAGGTATATTAGTTAATAAGCACTAAGTTAGTGTGATTTAATAAATAAAATGTGAATTGGTAATAGGATTATGCACTACTGACTGTAATAATAACACTAGTATAATGGTTAATTAAAAATTAACAAGATAAGGTGATGATGGGGAAGGCACCTATGGGATGCCTCTTTAAAAGGGAGTTAGAAGTTAGAAAAGAAGAAGAAAAAATTAGAGAAAAGGATTAAGAGACAAAGATCTGGAGAGATTTTTAGAGAGAGTATTGGGTTGAAGAGAGGATAATTGATTCTGAAATATAGAGAGAAAAAAAGAGGGCAAAGAAATTCATTCTAAAAATTAAGAGATTCAAAAAAAATATAGAAATACAGGGACATTTAAATTAGTCTTTTGGAGTGTGTAACTGGACTCTGTTTGGTTGGTATTTTGGTTCCAAGTCTGGTTTGATCCTAGTCATTTCCTCTTTGTGTTGCTGTTTGGTATTTCTGGAATTGTATTTGGGTTTCCTGGGTTGTTGTTGGATCTTTGCTATCGTTGATGTGTTATCTGTTGTTAACTACTCCTTCTTGTTCTATCTTCATTATCTAGGTATATTCCCAAGCTCAAGTAATGCTAAAGTTGTTCAAATGTAGAAGATCACTTCGGAAGCTTATGAAAAAATGTATACTTGTGCTTGAACTGTTAGTGATTTTATTCAGTTAGAAATTAGTTTTGTATTGCACTTATTGGTTGACTCATTTGAACTATATTTGCAGTGATGTTGATAAGATTATATGATGTATAAGTAGACTGGATTGGATGTATTAATTAGGACCATCTTTAGACTGTAAAAATTGTTGTAAATAGACTATACAAATGAGCTATATATAAAAAAAAAAAAAAAATTTGAGTTTAGTAGTAGATTATTAGGCTCGTAGGTTAGTCTGGCGCTTATCTCTCCTATTTCACATGACTTAATGTGGGCATGGTAATTCATTGAGCTAAAAAAAGAATGAAAAGATGTGACCACAAGAGTAAGGAAAATCACTTAGTTCAAAAATTGAAATCCATTGTACTTCTTCCTGTTAGTTGCTTTTAATATGTTTATGTCTAGATAGCAGGGTGTATAGCTTAGGGCGTGTTTGAAATTAGATAAAGATATATCAAACTTTTGCTTCTGGTTCGTTGGTTATTATTGAAGCTTGCTGCATTTTGTATATTCTAATTTGATAAGTTCAATAATAAAACCAGATAATTTCTCGTTGTCCTTCATCTGTGGAAAGAGTGAACCGAAAGCAAAGTGTTTTATGTAATTCTTGAACTGCTTTTGTCTATCTCATACCATGAGAATCCGTACTGGTCAAATCTAGAGAATAAATATGAGTGATTTGTTCTAGTTAAGTAAAACCCTTTAAAAAATTGTATTAGGAAAATGGGAGATTTCGCAATATGAATTCAGGCTTTTAATTTAGGTAGCGGGTTCAAGCTAAAAGAGTCTTCTCTTTTCATTGAATTCGGACTTGAATTCAAGGCCCGAATTTACAATTGTAAGTTAATTAGCATTTTAGAGACAATTAATAAATAAATAAATAATATTTGCTGCTTTAAGTTAACCCTTAATAAAAGGAGATGAGCCTCACCAAATCAAATATACAACTGCGGTGCCCTCATTAATTACTTAATAAAATACTTAGATATTCGGGATGGGCCGTTTAGCGAATTTCACGGCCTTTCCAAAAAGATAACAACATGATAGCCTTTTTAGGCACGACGTTAATAATCTTACATTCCTAATACGAGTTTGTATTTCGTACAACCCAAATCCAAATCCGAAAATATCAAATAAAGATGTGTCGAGGATCCGGGTGCATTTCATGTGATATGATCCAAAAACATGTTTTTCAGGCGGCGTTCATTTTTCGTAACAATAATTAAAAGCGGTTAAATAATTATAAAATTGCACTATAGGTTGGAGCATGTACAAAACTAGTATTTTTGCCATTTATAATGGTTTAAGCGACTGTGCTAGAACCACGAGATCCGGGGTGCCTAACACCTTCCCTCGGGTCAACAGAATTCCTTACACAGAATTTCTGGTTCGCAGACTTCACTTGAAAAGTCGAAAATTTCCTCGATTTGGGATTCAAGATAAATCGGTGACTTGGGACACCAAAAGCCAATCCTTTCTCAAGTGGCAACTCTGAAAAGAATAAATAATCTCATTTCGAATAATGTCACTTAAAAATGGAAAAACTCCCTCGTACATTTTACACTTCGGGGCGAGGTATGTAAAAAAAGGAGGTGTGACAACTCTGGCGACTCTGCTGGGGAAAACGTACCCAGAACATCGGTTCAAGGTTCAATAATCCTAGCTCAATTAAACTGTTATATTTGGCTTTATTTGATTTTTCTACATACTTTCATGCTTAATGTGCTAAATGTTACCGCTATGATATTATCTGGATTGTACATATAAATTGTGCTGAAACCAATCTCCTGTCTAAGTCTTCTAAATCATTAAGGAGGGTGAACTTCGTGTGACTTCTTTTCTGTATAGTGTCTAATTCCCACTTTAGAACGAGGTTTGGATAAGTTGCAAAACCGGTGAAGCTTCTGTATTCCCGGGCTGCTGCCTCCTCCTCGGCTCGAGCTATCCGCTCGGGTAAGCCAGGTCTACACTAATAAACCTAGAGTTTAAACCTTGAAGAACAATAAACTCATGCCGGATCCCTGTAGGACGTTTGTTTGCATCACATGCATTTGACTTAGCGGACTCAACATAGGGGTTGGGTTCGTCTAGGACAGGTCACCGGAAATGAAAAGACCATCCTGCTGCATCCTATTTGTTTTAAAGATTTATTTGCTTCAGACTTGCATGCTGGCCGGTTTTCAAATATTGAGGAAAATAAAAAAAAATTAAAAAAAAATTATTTTCAAAATAGTTTTTTTTACTTCAAAAGAAAAAAGAAAGACAATGTTTATTTTAAATTAAAAAAATGTGTGATTTATTCTTAAAATAAAAAAAATACAGTTTATTTTTTTTCAATAAAATAAAAATAGTTTGTTTCATTTACAGATGTAGTTTATTTTATTTGACAGAACTACGTTGGTTTGATTCTCACCGGATGTGAGATACGTAGGCAAACCCCATCGGGTCCAACCTCCTATTTTGCAAAAATAGCCAAAAATATCAAAATTAATTTTTCATTGTAAATAAGTTGGTGATGCCATTTTCAAAACAGCGAAATGTTCCCGAAAGGGACGCTGGAAGGTTGATTTTGCATAAACAACCACCTTGGGTCATTTTGTGGATTTTGGTCAATTAACCCACACAGCCTTAAAATATTTATCCCCGAGGCGTTGAAAGTCCGTGTTTGAAAACCGAGTCCTTTATCTTCACAATTGAAAAATGGAGTATAAATTAAAAAAATTTATTTTTTTAGTGAAATAAAGTTTTTTTTTCTTTAATCACCTTAATAAATGTGCATGATGAGCACAAATAAGAATGAACCATTCTCAGTCTTTAGCGAGGTCCCTCAATAGCTCCACATGTGGTGGAATGATTTGAAAGACGGTAGTAAAGAGATAGTGGAAAGAGTTTTGGGAGGTTTGTCAATCTGTTGAATATCAATCCAAGGAAAGATATCATCGAGGCTCTGATATCATTTTGGGATCCAGCCCGCAATGTATTCCGTTTTGTTGACTTTGAACTTACACCTACACTAGAGGAGATTGTAGGCTATGCAGGATTAAATGGAAAATTAAGAGGACAATATTTGCTTTCACCAAGACCGGTATCTTTGCATGGGTTTCTGGATTTGCTAAGCATTAGTCGGAAGGTGCAAAATGATGATTTATCGGGAGGATGCTAAGCTCTCCAATTCTTATATCAATGGTATGGTACTCCTCGAGGTTTTGAAGAGTCAAATCTTGGACTAACTCATGCTGGGAAAAGAACCAAGTGGGAGATCAGACGTACTTTAGCGTTCATAATGGCATTCCTGGGGATTGTGGTTTGTCCACGCAAAGATAAGAAAATAGAGATAAGTCTTGTAGGAATGGCCGATGTTGCAATCAAAAAAGCTACCAGTACTGTAGTCCTTTTGATTTTGTCTGAAATCTACCGAGCATTGACTATATGCCGAGAAGGGGGCGATTTCTTCCAAGGATGCAATCTATTACTCCAATTGTGGATGCAAGAACACCTCCATCACCGGGCACGATACATGAACCACGAGTTGACTGGAAAAAGCTGTATTAGTGATTTTGAGAAACGGATGATAGGCATTATATTCCCCGAAGGAGTCGAAGCATGGCTTGCACGATTAAGTTCAATAAAGGCCGACCAAATTGAATGGGTGTTCGGGTGGTTGCCTGATACTGAAGCAATATGCATGTCGTTCGAGGAATGTCATATTCTTTTGATGGGGGTTCGCATTATCCAACCATATGCTCCTCATCAGGTATTGCGTCAGATAGGAAGATTTCAAGTAATTCCCACTGATGAAGATCTAAGCAAGGACGCCATTGAATTGAGCCCAAGAGTTGTATTCCCCGAAGAAAAAATTAGAAAGTTGTGGTATGAATGTATATTCCTTGAGCCTAAGACTATGGTTCGAGAACTGGATAAGGGTGAGGTAGACCTAAAATACAATGTTTGGTTCGGGAAAAGGTTCCAGATTCGTTAGAAATCTACTAAAAGAGCCCATGTCCAACAGTTCATGGATGATTCACAAGAATAATGGAATTGGTTGGCAAGAGAAGAACGTTATCGGGTAGAAATTGGCAAGCTGAAACAACAAGTTTCAGATTTGAAGTATAAAATATGTCTTGTAGTCTGATGTTGATAAAGGGAAAAGGAACAAGCTAGCCCAAGAAAATGAGATGCTAAAATCCCAAGTCCAACAATTAATAGAAGATGCTGAAAACCAGCCAAGAAGTCAATCCGATAAAGATTGATAGAAAGGTTGGAAGATCAAGTCTTTGACTTCCAAAGGGATTTGGAAATATCTGAAGCAAAGATAGCAAGAATTAGATCTAGGTGGACAGGAGGCATAGAGGAAAGAGCAAACCGGCTGCGACAGCGAAAGAGGGACTATGAAGGGAGCGTCTATATATTAAGAGTGACAATATCCACCCTGAAAGAACATCATGCCAGACCAACTAGAAGATTCCAAGCCGATAGAATACATTGTCATAACTTAATGGCTCAAATGGAGAAACAGATGTAGAAGCTTCAAAATCAACTCTTCCACAACGCTCAGGTGCTAGGAGTAAAAAGTCAGCAAATAGAGCGAATGCTTATCGAAAGGGACAGGGTCGGAAGAAGAATTGAAGAGATAGGGCATTACATCACAATGAGATGCCTGGCATGTGAGCAAATGCCTCAATATAACCTCTTTAATTCAGTCATGGGCTACATCCATCAAATCATGGATGAATTGAGAAGCTTGCAAAGGAACCTTGCGCCAAAACCCGCGGAAAGGCTGAATGATGCCTCGCGGGCATCAAAACTCAAAGCCTTAATGTACCCTTAGTCCAAGTCTTTTGCTTGTTATTTTAAGAGTCTGTTGTCTTTGTCTTTCTTTTTCATAATAATTCATGTTGGTAGCATTTTTTATGTTTAAGATGGTTGGTTTGTAATAGCAATGTTGTTAATAAATAAAATTTTGTGTTTCTATTTTACTGTATTTCATAAAACAAACTACGCTGGGTCTGATTCATGCGGGGACATGATACATAGGCAGTCTATATAAGATTCGACCACTATTTTAGTAAAAAAAGGGGAAAATAAATAAAAGAAATTAAAGAAATAATGGAGGGGCATAGAAACACTTGAAAATAATAAGCCGGGATGATGCATGTGGTCTAAGCAAAAGCATAATGGTTTACTGCGTAAAGCCATTGCATCCCCAATGTGCGTTTACTATATCTGTTGAAAATCTAACACTAATGAGTTTGTTGTTTTTCTAATGAAACCCAGTTAGTTGTTAGAAGTGTGCTGGCATCACATAGATATCAGACAAGATCAAAGGGGCCTATACCTGAAAGTATGACTGGGTCAGACCACAGTATTGAGTCAGAAAAGGCAATGAGACAAATGCTCAAAGAGGCCTTAGAAAAAATGGAAAAAATACAGTCTGGGATGAACGAAATGCACCTGGCGCTAGCCAAAGCGCAAAAAGGTCCTGAGGCACCCGCTACTCCTACCTTCCCGCCAGGATATACCCCAGAATACCTTCCTCTCGGTCCCTCAAAAAGCTTCCCAGGAGATCATTACTACCAGGGAAGGGACGCTTATAACTCCCAAGCTCCACCATCCAATCAAAACCCTCCTCCGCCAAATGTCCATATCTTTGTGGCACCTCCCCCAGCTCCATTGCATAAATCATCAAGTGAGCCGTTATTTCAGGTTCACTACACTTAATATTACCCCCTGAACCCATGTTCAGGGTACCCAAACCACCCACCTATACTCCTCCCTATGAGGTTCAGACAGAAAAGTCGGCCAAGAGCCCAGAGCAGGAAGAGATGATGCAGAAAGTCAAAATCCTGGAGCAGTCCTTCAGAAGCATGCACGTGATGGGAAATCAGGTCAGTGTGGCTTATAAAGATTTATGCCCTTTCCCCGACGTACAACAGCCAGAGGGATTCAAGATGCCCAAATTTGATTTGTACGAAGGGCATGGCGATTCCATGTCTCATCTGCGAGGATTTTTCAGCAAGATGAGGGGAGCGGGTGGAAAAGATCAGTTGCTGATAGCTTATTTTGGATAGAGTTTGAGCGGGTCTGCCTTAGAATGGTACACAAGTCAACACCCAAGCAGGTGGTATACTTGGGATGATCTGGCGCAGGCTTTCGCCGGGCACTTTCAATACAACTTGGAGATAGTGCCAGACCGTCTCACATTATTGAAGCTTGAGAAGAAACCAGGGGAGAGCTTTAGGGAATTTGGATTTCGTTGGAGAGAACAGGCAGCTAGAGTTGATCCTCCGATGAGAGAGGGGAGATGGTAGATTACTTTCTACAAACTCTCGAGCCAACCTACTTCGGTCACTTGGTAACCTCAGTGGGAAAATCCTTCAACGAAGTGGTAAAGATGGGGGGCATGATAGAAGAAGGTCTCAAGACCGACAAAATATTGAGTTATTCAGCAATTAAGGCGACGACACAAGCCATTCAGAGCGGCACAGGAGGTGTGATCGGGAAAAAATAAAGAGGATGTCACAGCAATAGAGGATGGAAATTGGTCCAGATCTAGAGGTTCTTCACCCCATTACCAATCCAGACCTCCTCACCGAAATTACCCCCACATTCCAAATTATCCTCCACAATCCCATTACCTACCACAAGAACAACATTTTTCATTCCATCAAGCACAAGCATACACTCAACCTCTGATACGCCCGCAATGGCGCGTGCCAGTTCCATGTAATACATACCCAGCTCTGCATAATACCTACTTAGCTCTAACAAATACCTACCCACCACCAAGGGTATACAGAAATCCTGTAGGGCCAGGTTTTTGGGGGAATCAGGCGTTCAAGAATGAAAGGATTCAGAGGCAGAGACATTCACTGAATTAGGAGAAACATATACTGATTTGTTCCACAATTTAAAACAGATAGGTTTGTTGAATCCTATTGAACCCAAATTGCCAAATCCCTTGCCTCAAAATTTGGACCACTCGGTACACTGTGAATATTGTTCAGGAGCTCCTGAACATGACACCGAGAAATGTTAGAAGCTGAAGCATGCGATCCAAGATCTTATAGATACTAATAAGATTGAGGTTCAGGCACACGAGGCACCCAATATTAACCAAAACCCCCTACCATCCCACCACGAAACCCACATGATTGAGATTGTGCGTGGAGAGGGAGAACCCAAGAAGCCATCACAGACAATGATGATGATCCGGGCTAGTGCAAAAGAGAAATCAACCAATAAGGAAGTGAAGGTACCAATTAAGAGGTAGGATGTTAAGCCAGTAGTAATATTAGGGAAGAACCCATATGCCACTACAAAGACAACAAAATTGGTAGTGTCTGGAGCGTCATCTGCACCTGTGGTGGTTGTGAAAGGAGTTTGTAGGGAACCGCTCATCATAAAGCCGGTAGTCCAATTGCCTGTGACCAAAGCAAGGCCGTTCCTTGGAAGTATGAAAAGGCAATGGTGTTATACAAAGGAAAGTCAGTAGAAGAGGATAGTTGCGAGGCCCAGGGGTTGACTCGATTGGGAAGATGTTTTTCTCCTGTAGAGTTGAGAAGATCTAACCCCGTATTGGTGAAGAAACTAGTAATAGAGGAGGAAGTTGAGGAGTTATTAAAGAAGATGAAAGCCCAGGACTACTCTATAGTGGAGCAGTTAAGAAAAACCCCAGCCCAGATTTCGTTGTTATCCTTATTGATCCATTCCAGTGATCATTGTCAGGCCTTGATGAGAATCTTGAATGAAGCCCATGTTCCAGATAAACTTTCTGTAAATCAAATGGAGAAGATAGTACATAAAATCTTTGAGGTGAACCGAGTGACATTCTCTAATGATGAATTGCCAAAAGAAGGTACGAAACTTATCAAAGCCTTATACTTGACTGTAAAGTCTGAAGACTCTGTGGTCACCCAAGTATTGGTGGATAATGGTTCAAGTGCCAACATCTGTACTTAGGCTATTCTGAACAAACTGAAGATTGATCATGACAGAGTCCGTAAGAATGTCGTCTGCATCAGAGGTTTTGATGGAGGGAGTAATAACTCAGTGGGTGATATCATACTGGAACAAACCATTGGTCCAGTAGATTTCACCATGGAGTTCCAAGTAGTGGACGTGGCCGTATCATACACTCTGCTATTGGGACGACCCTGGATTCATGCTGCCAAAGAAGTACCTTCTACATTGCACCAGATTGTGAAGTTTGAGTGGGATAGGCAAGAAATAATGATGCACGGGGATGACAGCACATGCATTATGGGTGATGATGTGGTGCCATTCATAGAAATAGAGAATTACAAAGTACCATGGGTATACCAAGTCTTTGAAGGGGTTTCAGTGGACAAGGTTTCTAAAGGAAAGGACCTCGCATTTCCAGGATCTCTGCTGCAACTTTCATAATCGCCTCAGAAATGATGAACTGTGGGTTTATACCCGGAAAAGGTCTGGGGGCCAAACTCCAAGGTATCATTCAACCCGTTTCGTTGCTTGAAAATTTAGAGACATTCGGGTTAAGGTTCAAGCCAACAGTAGAAGATGTGAAGAGAGCTCAAAAAATGAAGAAGAAAGTTTAGGTCCTTCCCAAGCCAGTTCCACGCCTCTCCCGGTCTTTTGTTAAAGCGGGTATCAAGAGGTTGCCGAACCCAAAGATTCATGGACCAACGATTGGACCATATGGAGATCTAGATCAGAGTTTTGAAAGGTTTTTTGATGATGTCAACATGATCGAAGCTGGAGAAGGTTCCAGTAAAGCGGACATACAATATGTGGGGCCTAAGGCCAAAACCAACAATTGGACGGCTACTCCTCTTCCCATCCGGAAGGAGTCTTGGTAGTAGGCTCTGGATTTTCTTTTGTTTCCTGGTTTATTCCGGGGTTGTAAACCAGTTTTGGTTTTGTTTGTAGTGTGAAACTCTGTTATTCCGCATTTTAATAAAATGAAAGTTTCCCTTCTTTTTCTTGTTTTTGATTTCGTTTCTTTTATTTCTGAACAGTTCTCTTTTTGCCGGTTCCAACGACATGGCATGCATAACAGATCTTCAACCTAGTCTATAAGATCAGTCTGATTCCGAATTAATTATGCAAGAAATTGATTATAATGATGAATAGGAATACGATGAAGATGAGGCCTTTAAAGAGATAAGTAAAGAGTTAAGCTAGTTTGAAGAGAACCCAAGCCTAATTTAAGCGACACTGAAGCCGTCAATTTAGGGGATGCTGACAATTTTAGAGAAACTAAGATTAGCATTCACATTGAATCACACATAAGGGATAAGCTAATTAAAACACTCATAGAATTCAAAGACGTTTTTGCATGGTCTTATGATGACATGCCATGTTTAAGTACCGATTTAGTGGTTCACAAATTGCCCACTGACCCGACATGTTCTCCCATCAAGCAGAAATTGAGGAAATTGAAAACAGATATGAGTGTGAAGATTAAAGAAGAAATAACCAAACAGCTGCAAGACAAGGTTATTCGTGTCACTAGATATCCCGAGTGGTTAGCTAATGTGCTACCAGTACCAAAGAAGGATGGGAAGATTCGGGTATGTGTCGACTATAGCAATCTCAATAAGGCAAGTCCAAAAGATAACTTCCATTGCCCAACATTCATATTCTGATCGACAATTGTGTTGGGTGTGAGATTAGGTCTTTCGTGGATTGTTTTGTTGGGTATCATCAGATCTTGATGGATGAAGAAGATGCAGAAAAGACAACTTTCATCACTCTATGAGGAACTTAATGCTACAGGGTAATGTCGTTCGGTTTAAAGAATGCTGGAGCAACATACATGAGAGCAATGACTATTGTGTTTCATGACATGACACACAAAGAGATTGAGGTTTATGTAGACGATGTGATCATAAAATCTAGGTGTCAGGAGGACCATGTAGCAGATCTGAGGAAGTTTTATCAAAGACTTCGGAGGTATGATATTAAGCTCAACCCAGCCAAATGTGCATTTGGGGTTCCCTCGGGAAAAATGTTAGGATTCATTGTCAGTCGGTGAGGCATTGAGTTGGACCCATCAAAGATCAAATCCATCTAAAAATTTCCAGCACCGAAGAACAAGACCGAAGTAATGAGTCTACTGGGAAGATTGAACTACATCAGCCGATTTATTACTCATCTCACATCGACGTGTGAACCTATTTTCAGGTTGTTAAAGAAGGATGTTGTAGTTAAATGGACTGAAGAGTGCCAAGAGGCTTTTTATAAGATAAATGAGTATTTGTCAAACTCACCTATGTTGGTTCCACCTGAACCCGGGAAGCCTCTGATTCTTTATCTAACAGTTTTGGATAATTCATTTGGCTGCATAATGGGGCAACATGACATCACTGGCAGAAAGGAACAGGCCATCTATTTTCTCAGTAAGAAGTTCACAGCTTATGAAGTTAAGTACACCCATCTTGAGAAGACGTGTTGCGCCCTAACTTGGGTGGCACAAAAGCTAAAATATTATATGTCTTCCTACACTACTTATCTCATTTCACGTTTGGATCCATTAAAGTATATTTTAAAGAAACCTATGCCTACAGGGAGGTTAGTAAAATGGAAAATATTAGTTACAAAAATTGACATCATTTATGTGACAAGGGCGGCTATGAAAGCCCAAGCACTAGCCGATCACTTAGCTGAGAATCATGTTGATGATGAATACGAACCTTTAAGGACGTATATTCCAGACGAAGAAGTGTTGTAAATTGATGAGTTAGAACTAACCAAAGAGCCAGGGTGGAAACTTTTATTTGACGGATTTGCAAATGCAAAAGGAGTTGGAATAGGAGCAGTACTTATTTCTGAAACAAGATATCATTATCCTGTTACGGCTGAACTATACTTTTAATGTACCAACAACATGGCTGAGTATGAAGCATGCATTTTGGGGTTACGATTAGCTGTGGACATGGATGTCTAGGACATCTTGGTCTTGGGAGACTCGGACCTTGTGGTACATCAGGTTCAAGGTGAATGGGAAACAAGGGATTTGAAGCTTGTCCCATATCGTCAATGTTTGCATTATCTGATCAAGCGTTTCCGATCAATAGAATTCAGACATATCCCAAGAATGCATAATGAGGTTTTCGATGCTTTGGCCACTCTAGCATCAATGTTGCATCACCCGGAAAAGATTCATGTTGATCTGTTACATATTTAGGTTCGGGATCAACATGCTTATTGCAATATGGTGGAGGAAGAAATGGATGGTGAGCCATGGTTTCATGATGTCAAAGAACACCTCAGGATGGGGTTATACCCAGAGCATGCAACTAGAGATCTAAAGAGAGCTATTCGATGATTGGCAAATGGATTTTTCCTTAGTGGAGGAGTGCTATACAAAAGAACAACAGATTTGGGTTTGTTGAGATGTATAGATGCTGGTCAAGACATGGCAGTAATGACAGAGGTACACGCTGGAGTTTGTGTGCCACATATGAGCGGATACGTATTGGCGAAGACGATTCTTCGAGCAGGATATTATTGGCTCACTATGGAGCGTGATTGTATAAGTTTCGTATGAAAATGCCATCAGTGTCAGATACACGGAGATCTGATTCATTCTCCGCCGACAGAATTGCATACAATATCTGTGCCATGGCCATTTGTTGCTTGGGGTATGGATGTTATAGGACCTATAGAACCTGCAGCTTCTAATAGTCATAGGTTCATTCTGGTAGCCATTGACTATTTCACAAAATGGGAGGAAGCTAAAATTTTCAAGTCGGTGACCAAAAAGGATATTGTGGATTTTGTGCATTCTCATATTATTTGTAGATTAGGGATTTCGAAAGTGATCATCACGGACAACGGCGCTAATCTTAACAGTGGTTTGATGAAAGAAGTATGTCAATAGTTCAAGATTACACACCGTAATTCCACCTCGTATCATCCCAAAGCAAATGGCACGGTTGAGGCAGCGAACAAGAATATAAAGAAGATATTGAGAAAGATGGTAGAAGGATCTAGGCACTGGCATGAAAAACTACCATTTGCATTATTGGGTTATCGCACTACTGTCCGAACTTCAGTAGGTGTAACTCCTTACTTGTTGGTGTACGGAACTGAAGCAGTCATACCAGTAGAAGTTGAAATTTCATCCCTCCAAATTGTTATTGAATCTGAAATTGATGATGATGAGTGGGTCAAAGCCCGATTGGAGCAGTTGAGCTTAATTGATTAAAAACGATTGGCAGCAGTATGTCATGGCCAATTGTATCAGAGGAGAATGGCAAGAGCTTATGATAACAAGGTACGTCCCATAAAATTTGAACTAGGGCAGCAAGTATTGAAATGTATCCTCCCACATCAGGCCGAGGCAAAAGGCAAATTTGCTCTGAACTGGCAAGGGTTGTATATTGTGACCAGAGTGTTGTCCAACGGTGCTTTATGTCTGACAGATGTCGAAGGAAGATGTATTGACATGGCTATCAACTCTGATGCTGTCAAGAGATATTACGTTTAATTTCTTAATTATAATCATTGTTTCATTTATTTGCTTGTACTTGGTGTTTATCGGATAATGACATGACGGAGGCAAATCTTTCTTCTATCCAAACACTTTAACCTTTGCTTTCACTCTTTCGAGCCTTATTTATTCTTTATATCCCTATCTTGGAATCAATAATGGAAAGAGAAAAGAAAAGAAAAATAAATAAATAAAAGAGAGTCACAAGAAATCTAAAGGAATCCAGTGAACTACGTCTGACCTGATTCCTCAAAGAGGATACGTAGGTGTCTCACGGCTCGGTCATAGTGTAAATAAAAGTCAATCCTTCCCCAAACAAGAAACTGGGGCAGAAGTTATGTCGTTTTTATGAAAAGAGTTTTGATTCTAAGAGTTGTAATATTTCACCCATTCAGAGTTATTTTGAATTTTGATACTCTTTTCTTTTTAAGACCCACACAAAAACCCATATGAGATGTCCGAAAAAGACCTCCCGATCAATATCCGGGAAATGCCCAGTCAGGCAAATGAAAACTAGAAGTAACACACTGATCCCCATCAGAAAGGGAATAATAAGCTAAAGGAATTGATAGCAAAAAGAATCCCCAGTAAAGAGAATTTTATCGGTACCGTTTCAATCCCCAGCCAAGAGAAAATAAAATGAGAGAGTCTTATCGGTGAAAACCTTCACAGGCACCATAAGGCGATGAAAGCTGAGAATAAATAAAATGAGAGAGTCTTATCGGTGAAAATATTCACGGGCACCATAAGGCAACGGGAGTTGAGAGAAATGAGAGAGTCTCATTAGTGAAAACCCCTCGAAGGGCACTCTGAGGCGACAAGATAGATTGTCGGAAAGGATCCGCATTTGGCAAAGAGTCGGGCACCTGTTCATCCCCAGCAAATGAGGCTATCAGAAAGACTGATTGATACAAATAGACTGGGTTGATTAATCCCGAAGGCACGACGTGATTGTTGGTACCGGTTATACCATTCAGATAAGTTCCATTTTTGCTTTTTCTCAACATTTGTTCAGAAAGCTTCCTTCTTTTTTCTATCTTTTCATTTTATTTGTTTAAAAATTTTTGTCCAAGTTTATTTTGAGAAAGACTTTTCATAGCTTACTATCAGTTGCCGAATTGGTTCGAAGTAGAACGAGGGTAGGACAGACCAAATTGGTCTGAAATGTCAGGAAATTGAGAAGACCTGAAAGATGCAGTCAAAAAAATCGCGGACCAACTTCCAAAAGAATTCCCAGCAGATTTTCAAGATACGCGAATAACTCCGACAGATTACAACCAAGTCCCAAGATGGTCGGACAGCACAAAGCGCAGATGGAAAGAAGGAAAATGCATCCCCAAGCAAAATAACCCCCTGCAGTTTTATCCTCAACAACGTTATCCCCAGCTGATAACATTTCTATCTCCAGCAACATTGAGGGAAAATGAAACCTTCAGAATAAAGTGATTTTGAGTTTCACCAGCAAGTTTTGAAACACAAAAAAGGGAAGGATTAAATGGAAAGACCATCCCCCAGCAGAAATATCATTCCTAGCCAATAACGTCATCCCCGACAAGTTTCGAGAAATTAGAACAGGGAAAGGGAAAAACCATCCCCAGCAGGAGTGGCACGGCCATTCACCGCATTCAAAAAATAACAAATTTTCTTTGATTTGAAGTAAGTAAAAGGAAATGTTGATGATTGAAGAAAGACATGCCACAAGGAATATTACCAAAACTGGGGCAGAACATTTTCGCCATTGTCAAAAAATTTCTCAAAGAACACGAGGAAATCAATTCAAGATATTTTTAATTTCAAGAAGTCAGGAGCCCACCTGTTAGAACGAAGGTTGTTATTTTAAATTAAGGAAGTCAGGAGCCCGCCTGTTAGAACGGAGGTTGTTATTTTTAAGTCGAAGAAATCAGGAGCCCGCCTGTGAGAACGAAGGTTGTTATTTTTAAGTTGAAGAAATCAGGAGCCCGCCTATTAGAACGGAGGTTGTTATTTAAATTGAAAAAGTTAGGAGCCCGCCTGTTAGAACGGAGGTTGTTACTTTAAATTGAAGATGTCAGGAGCCCGCCTGTTAGAACGGAGGTTGTTATTTTTAAGTCGAAGAATCAGGAGCCCGCCTGTGAGAATGGAGGTTGTTATTTTTAAGTTGAAGAAATCAGGAGCCCGCCTGTTAGAACGGAGGTTGTTATTTTAATTTGAAGAAGTTAGGAGCCCGCCTGTTAGAACGGAGGTTGTTATTTTTAAGTTGAAGAAATTAGGAGCCCGCCTGTTAGAACTGAGGTTGTTATTTTTAAAATCGAAGAAATCAGGAGCCCGCCTGTGAGAACGAAGGTTGTTATTTTTATGTTGAAGAAATCAGGAGCACGCCTGTTAGAACGGAGGTTGTTATTTTAATTTGAAGAAGTCAAGAGCCCGCCTGTTAGAATGGAAGTTGTTATTTTTAAGTTGAAGAAATCATGAGCCCGCCTGTTAGAACGGAGGTTGTTATTTTAATTTAAAGAAGTCAGGAGCCCGCCTGTTAGAACGGAGGTTGTTATTTTTATGTTGAAGAAATCAGGAGCCCGCCTGTTAGAATGGAGGTTGTTATTTTAAACTGAAGAAGTCAGGAGCCCGCCTGTTAGAACGGAGGTTATTATTTTAAATCGAAGAAGTCAGGAGCCCTCCTGTTTAGAACAGAGGTTGTTATTTTTAAGTTGAAAAAATCAGGAGCCCGCCTGTAGAATGGAGGTTGTTAATATTTTTAAAAGTGAATAAGTCAGGAGCCCGCCTGTATAATGGAGGTTATTATTATGTTAAAGGAAGGAGAAGTCAGGAGCCCGCCTGTTAGAATGGAGGTAGTTTAAGGGTCTCCGCCAGGGAGACAAGTCAGTATCAGAGTATGAGATCAGATGTACAGAGTTGTCTAGATATGCACCATGGTTGGTTCCTACCGACAAAGAGAGGATTTGTCACGACCCAAATCCGGTCGTGATGGCGCCCAACAATTAGGCTAGGCCAGCCAGACCAACAATTCAATTATCACAACGATATCAGTCCCAAATGGACATCCCAAGAAGAATATATGAGTTTAAGAAGTCCAATAATAATAAAAATGAACAAAATACTGACACTCCCAAAGATCCGGAGTCACAAGTCTAAGCCTCTAACAAAACCCAACAGGAATAGAGAGTACTATATAAAAATACTCAAGTCTGAATACAAAATACAGAATAACAACTGGAAAGGAGTGGAGAAGCTAGGTTCTGCGAATGTCAGCAGCTACCTCAACAAGTCTGATAACTCTGTAAAACGAGACTCCTCAGCTAAACCTCCAGCGTACATGAATCCGCACACAAAGGTGCGGGGAGTAGGGGTGAGTACTAAGTACTCAGTGAGTAAAAAGTATATAAAATGTCTGAAGGTAAGAAATTCACGAAATGCCAGAAAGTAAAGCTACATCTAACAGTCCGACATCTCCTACGAACTATCAGCAACAATACAATACAGCTACCACAGATTAATTCAACAAATATAGATGCAATGCAATGCACATAACCGCTACGGCGTGTAGCCCGATCCAATTTAACGTCGACGGCGCTCACCGGGGGTGTGTACAGACTCCGGAGGGGCTCCTACAGCCCAAGCGCAATACTGCTGCGGCGTGCAGCCCGATCCTCATATCAACCACTGCGGCGTGCAGCCCGATCCCATACTCAGTCCACAATAAGCAAATAAATCACAAAAACAGTTCATTTTTCTTACTTCCAGTTTCCGGTTCATAATTTATGAAAAATACTTTAACTTTATTAAATTTACAAAAGCCGGTGACTTAGCATTTCAAAAGTGTGATTTCAATTTCCAGGACTGAGATTAGTGATTTAAGCAATTATAGTTATCACATAAATATTGTCCTCTAAGGATGCTACAGATCGGCACAAGGCAACAAACAAGGCTTACAGCCCACAAATATATCAAATACAGTGTATTTCTAACACTAACAACATATTATTCATTTTTGGGATGGACCAAGTCTCAATCCCCAGTCACAATCAATCCTGCACCTGCCACGGTGTGCGAGCCATGCCCTACTAGCTTCACAATGTGCTAAGCCGGGGTTTCGAACCCTCAGGCTACCATATACACAAACTACTCACCTCTAGCCGGTCGTAGACTCGGCCGCGATGCCTTTTCCTTTGAATTTCGCTGCCTCGTGTGTAGAATCTAGTCAAATAACAATAATTATATCAAATACGGGTCAAAGAATCATAACCCACTTCAATTTACATGAAATTCGCATAAATACACCAAGTTGGTAAAACCCGACCCCGGGCCCACTGCTCGGAAAATTTTGAAATTAGTACCAACGCGATCCTTATCTCGCCATGAGTCCGTGCATATAAAATTTATCAAAATCGGAGTTCAAATGGCCTTCCAAATCCAAAAATCCCGTTTTCAATATTTAGGCCACTTTTCTTCAAGATTTCAACCCAATTTCATGAAGATTGATGTTAATTCTACCATAAAATGATGTTTTTGAGTCAAGAATCTTACCTCCGACGAATACCCGATGACTTCTCGGTGATTTCCTCGAGTTTTCTTCTCTCTAGGGCTCAAAATTGTGTTTTGGGGGTGTAAACCCGTAACCCCTCTATTCTGTGATATAAATTCACTGCCAGAACATTTTGTTCTACGCGATCGCGACTCGCCTCACGCGATCGCAATGTTCAAAAATTCGGCCTCACGCGATCGCGACTCTCCTCACGCGATCGCGATGTTCAAACATCCGGCTTCACGCGATCGCGTCTCTCTTCCTGCGATCGCGTAGCACAAATTTCCCTGGACCCATTTCTCTTCTACGCGATCGCGTAGATGCTCATGCAATCGCGATGGCCACCCGGTTAACTCTACGCGATCGCGTCCGTGCCCCTGCGATCGCGTTGCTTCTGCTCTTGACCTTATGCGATCGCGTCCCTATCTCTGCGATCGCGAAGGATAAAATTCTCCCCCTTCACCATTACTCTACGCGATCGCATGCTCACTAGTGCGATCGCAGAGAGTAAATTTCTGCTGCATTTATGACAGCAAACCAGCTCTCTTCTTTGTCCAAGAATGGTCCGTTTGGACCCCCGGATTCATCCCGAGACCCCCGGGACCCCAACGAAACCACCAACATACTCCAAAATACGATACGAACTTGTTCCAATCATAAAACACCATACTAAACATCAAAATCTCCATTTACTCACGGATTCAAGCCTAAGTTTCTTCAAAACTTTCAAAACTAACATTCAATCCAAAACCCGATCAAACGATGTCCGAATGAACTGAAAATTTGCAGACATATCCAAAATCACATAACGAAGCTACATAAATTGTCGGAATTCCATTCCGACCCCCGGATTAAAATATCACCTACCATCCGGTTTTCGCCAAAATTTAACCTTCGCCAATTCAAGCCTAAAACTACACCGGACCTCCGAATTCAATTTCGATTGTTCTCCTAAGTAATAAATGATCCCCCGGAACTAGTCGAATCATCGGAATCCGGTTCCGAGCACTCTAACTCAATAGTCAACTCTTGGTTGACTTCTCATATTCAAGCTTTCTTCAAACATGCTATTTGTTTCATTTTCAATCCAAATCACTCCTAACTCACCCGATATACTCTAATACTGTTATAAAAACATAAGATATGTAAATGCAAGGTAACGGGGTGGAAATTCCCGTAACAACGGGCCGGGTCGTTACAGGATTGGACGCTTTGTGAACGGCCTTATCTATTCCATTTGTATTCTGATGACCCGAGAGAGGGTTTTGAGCCGTACTTTTGAGGAAGCTGTGGATATCACTCGCAACATAGAGACAGATCGTCGTAGCGAGCGGGATGAGAGGGAGGCCAAGAGGCCCCAAGGATCAACTACTTCCAGTGCTCAAACTAGAGGCCAGGGTCAGCAGAGCTGAGGTCGCTCTTTCAGGTCTTCACAGTCGGGCCGCTAGGATTGCCGTAGGTGGTCTTCAAGCCAGGGTTATCAGAGTTCGCACCAGAGCCAGCCATCTCTCAGCGCTATGCTAGTTCAGTGTTCTTCACAGGCCCCATCTACCCAGGGTTCTTCTCGGCCTAGTTCATCAGCTGGACACTCCAGCGCTAGGGGTCCTTAACAGTCTCAGCCCCCACCACCGGGGAGTTGCTTCGAGTGCGGAGAGTTTAGGCACATCCGCAGAAAATGTCCGCATCTTGTTTCCAGGTCTTATCAGCATAAGGGGCAGCCCTCGTCATCTGGTCCTTCTACTTCAGCACCCGCCTCGCCAGTTAGGGGTGAGGGTCAGTCAGCTAGGGGTCACCCTCAAGGGGGAGGCCGATCAGGCGGACAGGCTAGATGTTATGCTCTACAGGCCCGATCTGAGGTCGTTGCATCTGATGCTGTCATTATAGGTATTATTTTAGTCTGCCACAGAGATACCATAGTGTTGTTCGATCCTGGTTCTACTTACTCTAATGTGTCCACATATTTTGCTCCTCATTTGGGCACGACCTGAGGGTGTCTTGAGTTGCCAGTGCATGTATCTACCCCGGTAGGGGATACTATTGTTGTGGACCATGTATACCGGTCCTGTCTGGTCACTATTGGGGGTCTGGAGACCCGAGTGGACCTATTTCTTCTCAGCATGATTGATTTCGATGTTATATTTGGCATGGACTGGTTATCTCCATGTCATGCTATTCTGGACTGTCATGCTAAGACAGTCACTTTGGCTATGCCAGGCATTCAGAGGATCGAGCGGCGAGGCACGACTGATTATGTAACCAGTAGGGTGATATCTTTCCTTAAGGCCCAACGAATGGTTGGGAAGGGATGTTGTTGCGACCAAAACACTCACGCAGGTGTACGCGATCGACAAGTAATATAGTAGTAAGTAGAGTATCGTTCCACGAGGAATTGTGATTAACTTATTGACTGATTTAGACTAAATTAATTATCAATTCATGCTAGACTATCACAAGATATATTTAAAACTTCTTAATAATAAAACAATAATTCAAGTCAAAATTACTACACCAATTACAATTTATGTTTATAACAATTTGGATAAATATATTCCATGGCCATGGACTTGCTAGTAATCGTGCTATTTTTCTACTTAGAATCGATGTATTTAATTATCTGGATTGATTATCATAAGATTAATAATATTCATAAGAATCTTTCGAGTTCTTATGAATCTATCCAAGTTAAATCAATATATATATTTCTATGATATTAATATTAACAAGAATGCATTTCAAAGTCTTATTATTTAACCAAACAAGGCAATTAAGTATATATCTATCTTAATTGCAAATCCTTCACTCGATGTCCGAGATTCAAATCTTGTTCTATTTGATTTTATATGCAACCAAGAATTTTCTTTGTCAAGTTTAATTCAAAGTTCGTAGATAATATTGCACTGTTAGCTATGCAGTAAAATAATTAAGATCAAAATCAAATAAACAACCCATATCAATAACTTCAACAAAATCAATCCAAGCTTCAAATAACAAAATCACTAACATCCATGACCCTAGAATACTAGAGAGTTTAGCTACTCATGTTCATAATAAAATCAATAATAATGATGTCTAAAATACTACAAAGAAAAATACAAGATGAAGGTTTAGATAAACTCTTTAATTTGTTGCACTTCAAAACTTGATCTTCAACTCCTTCCTTGGCTTCAAGAACACTCTCAATGAGTTTTCTCTCAAATTCTTCTCTCTAAGATGAATTGTAATTTTCCACTCTACTCCAATAATGCTAAAAATCTGATCTTCTCCATGATATAAGATTGCATTAATTAATTTTAAGTGGAATTGTGTGTAACTTCATTTTCAACCTTAGAAAAATTAACTTAACCGGACTACTCTGCGGGAAGTGCCTGCGCGAAGTGGTGCGCAAAGTGACCACTTCGCGCACCTGGGAGAATTTCTCATTCAAGCTTGTTTCTTAATCGTAAAGACTCAAGTCCGAAGGATTGTTTTTGCTCCAAAATTGTGCCATAACATTTCCAATTGTAGATATAAGCTCCTTTTTTTGCACATTGTACAAATCACAAATTAATAGCTTATATCTTATCAAATTCATAAATTATGTTATTGGATCATAATTAAATGGACGCCTAAATAATGGCTAAACTACTTAGTTTTCGCCTATTATCAACACCCCACATTTAATTCATTGCTAGTCCTCGAGCAATCACACTATACTTATAAAAGAGTCATCAACTCAACCATTTTACCTTAATGTTTTACACTTAGAATAAGAATCATATCTCACACCTAGTAATATAAAATTCTAGTTTCTGGACTAACTTTCAAGTGCTACACAATATTCACACTTCTTTGAAGTACTCTATACAAAGATCAAGACTTGTTTATCTGTCACGAATCATATGCCCTCACAATTTTATTAACATTACATATATCAATATGTACAAGAGAGTTCCCTAATTATTTACAATAAGAAAGTTTCACTCACACTCACAAATGAAGTCACATGCATGCAAATGGTACCATAAGCTTGCCCTTAATGTAAATCTCTACTAATGCAGGCTTGTTCGATCAAAAATCAATTAGGACTTTTTCTTCTGGGTTTAATGTGGGTTAAGGGGCTGGTAGGATTTGCTTTGGGATTAGTGACTAGCACTCTTAAGCACTTTAACACATTACTCAATCATTTTTAGCGCAAATTCTTCAATGTTAATAACAATTGCATCAATCAATAAATTCACTCCTAGCAGTGTTCCATCTTTCTTTTATGCACTGCTCTAATTCACACTCCACTGGCATTAACAAAACAATATACACAAATTTATTACAGTTTTTTTTTTTTACAATACTTTATATACAAATTTCAGTGCACCTTTCTAACCTTCATTGGTTCCATTCACAAACCACCCCACACTTAGTTCCTTTGTACTTCTTTTAGCGCTCATTTTATAATTAAAGTGCTTTAAGAGGTTAAAGGGTTCAAAATATCAATTAAGAACAAAAATGGTATAGGCTTGTAATGTAGGTACCAAATAAAGGTTTCAGGGCTAGAAATGGTTAACTAGGGATAGATTTTATTTGATTTGAGCAATTGAGTTCAAAAAGATCAAGGAAAGCCTAACGTCATTTTTTTTAAAACCGAGTGTCACCTGAAATTTCGCTTCAATTCACATACTAGGAAAGTTATAGAACAATTACACAACATGGACTCATCAAAAATCTCTCCACACATGGCATAAGATTCATTAAGATCAACTCATCAAGACACTCTGTTGTGAATATTCATTTCAGTAGTAAATATGCAATAAAATCACTTTCAGTTTAGAATCCAGTAAAACTAGGCATTATACTCTAGGATCTGGTATGTTCAAGTGTATTAACATTATGGATTACCATAAGATAAAATTTTATCTAAAAGCAAAAAAAATCTATCTAAACAAAAATCTATCTATACCCGGTTCGAATTGAAACCCTTGGAAAAGAACCGTGGCTTAAAGAAAAACCAAGGGGAAATATTCACACTAATCACAAAATTAAGAAAAGAGGACATAACTCCTCGCAATATATTTTTATTATTTTTTTTACTATCCATCAACTTCAAAACAAGCAAAACTTCAAAACAAACAAAACTTCAAAACAAACAAAGCATCAACACAAAGAAAATTCTAATATCCGAAACTATCAAACTATGCTAAACACACCCCACACTTAAGAATAGGCATGTCCCCATCACTACAACCTTTAAACACAGAGATAAAAATACTTCCCTGATGATCTATTCTTGATCTGACATTGTGTCGGGGTTGACATTACAAGCTCGCCCCAATGCTCGCAGCCATCCCATAAATTTCTTTTTCGACTTGACTTGTCAGTCTGCTATTTCCTCCAAATGGGTGCTTCGCGTGTTTACTGTTTGTCTCAATTCACCTATCTCATTCTCCCATGTGTTGTGGCTCGGCATGCCAGCAGTTCCTGAAGATGATGCTACTCTTGGCAGTGCAACTGCTGGTGCATTAGGAGGTTGGGCTTGCTATCCTCTGTCTGTGTCCATTGGTTGATTACCTACATCATTCTCTTCATTTTCAGAGCTATCTTCTTCATCTCCACCTCTCTTGGGTTTGATATTAAATTCCTTCCTTACAGTTATATCTACGTCAGGATCCTCTGGTACCTGTGCTTGCCTGCAAAGTGAAGTGACTAGTGATGGGAAGAAAACTCCATACTTACGAATTGGGGTTCTAATAAACATTTCTTCATGAATGATCTTTGCCACATCAAAAGCCAAATTCTCTACAAGACACCATATCAGTGCAGCTCTGGGACAGTTAACTTCAGTTGTATTCTTAGAAGGAAGTAGCCTGCTATTTATCACATAAAGCCAGGTTTTTGCTTCTATAGTTATAGAAGATGAATGAATTTTGTCACCACTCTCTAACCATTCTATCTCAACTCCCGGGATGCAAATCTTTGAGATGAATCTTTCCCATTTTTCATTATCTGGACATTTTCCATACTCATAGAAATCTTCATTCTCTGGCACAGCATCAGGTAAATTGTAACTTGCTCTAATTGCATCAATTGAGGCATTGACATGTCTTCTACGCACAATCACAATGTTATTTTGATGTTCAGGTACATTCGCGTAGAATTCGTGAAATACTGTTTCATTTGCAGTCACCGGTTCATTGATAAAGACTTGAAGCCCACGTTCAATCAACTTTTGGTACATGTTAGGGCACTTTTCTTGGAGATTTTTAGCATCAATGCCCTTTTCTGGAATTGGTTTTTTTGTCCTTTTGTTGGTGAACCGGGTTTGAGCTTCAGGCGAAGTAAACCTTCTTGAATCATAATTGGTTGCAGGATTGGCTTGTGATCGGCTGGAAGATGCTCCTGAAGTTAATCATCTTTTTGGTGCCATAATTCCTACAAGACAATGACACATTAATCTAAGATGAATAGATAATGTGTTTCAATGCGGTTACTCAGAATTCACACGCAAAATTGAGTACAATTGCTCTATCAAACTTCTTTGAGGACTTTCCTCAAACACATTGTGGGCAAGCCTAATTCATCCTTATTGTTAATGCTTTGGTTAAGGATTTCCCAACCAAAATTCAGCTATAACCAATTCATGTCCTACCCATCCCATTTATACACAAATTTAACCCCAAAAGTATATCAAACTATGCTAAATTCTATTAACATTGCTCAAATATTCTAATTTTGAACAAGAACTTCTAATTTATCATAAACAACATAAATACTACAAAAACATTATACAACCTATAATTTCTAACATATATATCAACTATATTGACAAATTAAAGTCATGAGTAATTAAAAAAATGAAATTGAAAAAAAATTAAGAAATTAAAAGTCTAGGGTTCTTACTAGATGGGATTAGGATGAATTTTTACCAAGGATGAAGAGCTTTTACTAATTGTTGAAGAGTTTTAGAGCAATTAGGAAGAAGAACTATGGTATTTGAGGTTAGGGTTTGGAGAAGAGAGGAGTTTTTAGGGTATGTTGAAAGAAAAATTGGAAGAAATATGATTAGTTTCGGTTAAAACTAAAATAAACTAAGTATATACACATCCCGTCTCAGGTCGCGCACAACCTTTGAGCTTTCTGCTTAAGGTTCGCGAAGTGTGCGCGAAGTAGTCACTTTGTGCACGACTTCGCGCACAACCTTTGAGCTTTCTGCTTAAGGTTCGCGAAGTGTGCGCGAAGTGATGACTTCGCGCAGGGACTTCGCGCAACTGGGTGGACGAAAAAAAAAATTTTTTTTTTTAACAAACAAACAATGAAGTAATACCTTAGCATCCCTCTTTGTTGTCCTACAATCATCAACACACAATTTACACCCCAAACAAAATAAAAACAAATAAAATAACACACTAACAAAAATTAACACACAATTATCGCTATTATTGGGTTGCCTCCCAATAAGCGCCTGATTTACTGTCGCGTCACGACTCCACAATTCATCAAACATCATTGAGTTCAATCGAGGTCTTGTGACGATTAAAGTCACCACCCCAATAATGTTTCACTCTTTGTCCATTCACCAGAAAAGTGTCACAAGAGTTTTGGTCCCTTAATTCTATTGCTCCATAGGGACACACACTTACCACCACAAAAGGTCCTGACCAACGGGATTTTAGCTTTCCGGAAAGAGTTTCAACCTAGAATTGAATAACAGAACTTGTTGTCCCGGCTCAAACTCACGATGTTGGATATGCTTATCGTGCCATCTCTTGGTTCTTTCTTTATACAACTTGGCATTTTCATAAGCATTCAATCTAAACTCATCAAGTTCATTGAGTTGTAGCATCCTTTTTTCACCAGCTAAATCCATATCCACATTTAACTTTTTAATTGCCCAATAAGCTTTGTGTTCAAGTTCAACAGGCAAATGACATGTCTTTCCATAAACTAACCTGTATGGAGAAGTACCTATTGGAGTCTTGTATGCAGTTCGGTAAGCCCACAAAGCATCTTCTAATTTAACAGACCAATCCTTCCTATTTGCATTAACTGTTTTCTCCAAAATCTGTTTTATCTCTCGATTAGATACTTCAACTTGACCATTTGTTTGAGGGTGGTACGCAGTAGCAACTTTGTGTTTTATCCCATATTTTGATAAAATATTTTTAAACAGTTTGTTGCAAAAATGTGTTCCTCCTTCACTTATCAACACCCTTGGAGTTCCAAAGCGTGTGAAAATGTGTTTCTTAACAAAACTTACCACAACTTTTGCATCATTCGTAGGAAGAGCAATGGCTTCAACCCACTTAGACACATAGTCTACTGCAATCAGAATGTATCTATGACCATTAGAACCTGGAAATGGTCACATGAAGTCAATTCCTCATACATCAAACAATTCCACCACCAAAATATTCTGCAAAGGCATCTCATTTCTCTTTGTGATTGTACCTGTTCTTTGACACCTGTCACAAGTTTTAACAAACGCATGAGCATCTTTAAATAAGGATGGCTAGTAAAAACCTGATTGGAGAACCTTTTGTGATGTTCTATCTCCACCATGATGACCTCCATATGAAGAAGAATGACAGTCATGCAAAATGGCATTCATTTCTTCTTCAGGTACACACCTTCTTACCAATTGGTCAGCACATTGTTTGTAGAGAAAGGGCTCGTCCCACATATATGATTTCACATCATGGAAGAATTTTCTCCTTTGATCCGTTGTGATTTCTGATGGCATCACTCCACTTGCAATATAATTTACAAAGTCAGAATACCATGGAGTTTCATTAGATGTGATGGCCAACAGATGTTCATCTGGGAACATTTCTTTTATTTAGTCTCCTTCAATCATATGACTTCTGTTTTCCAATCTGGACAAATGATCTACCACTTGATTCTCGGTACCTTTTCTATCACGTATCTCCAGGTCAAATTCCTGCAAAAGAAGAAACCATCGGATTAGTCTTGGCTTTGCATCATTCTTTGCAAATAGATACTTGATAGTCGAGTGGTCGGTATAGACTATGACTTTAGTTCCTACTGGGTAGGATCTAAACTTGTCAAATGCCCATACTACTGCAAGTAATTCTTTCTCTGTGACAGTGTAATTCATTTGAGTGGGATTTAGAGTTCTGTTCGCATAATGAATGGAGTAAAAAATTTTCTCCTTCCTCTATCCCAACACATCACCAATGGCTATGTCACTTGCATCACCCATTAATTCGAAAGGCAATTCCCAATCTGGAGCAACAATGATTGGTGCAGTGACCAATCTTCTTTTAAGCTCTTCAAATGCTTTCAGACAAGCATCATCAAACTTGAATGGTGTATCTTTCTCAAGGAGCCTGCAAAAAGGAGATGAAATTTTTGAGAAATCTTTAATGAATCTTCGATAAAATCCTGCATGGCCTAGAAAACTGCGTATGCCCTTAACAGATATGGGTGGGGGCAATTTTTCAATTGCTTCCACTTTTGCCTTGTCTACTTGCAATCCGTTCTTGGACACTTTATGTCCTAGGACAATACCTTCTCTTACCATGAAATGGCATTTTTCCCAGTTCAGGACCAAGTTGGTCTCTTCACATATGGCTAGCACTTTATCGAGGTTAGTTAAACATTTATCAAAAGAGCATCTGAAAATAGAGAAATCATCCATAAATACTTCTATGAACCTTTCGACCATATCAATGAAAATGGCCATCATACACCTTTGAAATGTCGTAGGTGCATTGCAAAGACCAGAGGGCATTCTTTTGAACGCATATGTGCCATAAGGACACGTAAAAGTGGTCTTCTCTTGGTCCTCTGGGGCTATAGTTATTTGATTATACCCAGAGTAACCATCCAGGAAGCAGTAATACTCCTGGTCGGCCAATCGATCAAGCATTTGATCCATGAAAGGGAGAGGAAAGTGGTCCTTCCTGGTGGCATTATTCAGTTTTCTATAATCAATACAAATTCTCCACCCTGTGACAGTTCTTGTTGGTATTAAATCGTTATTATCATTAACTATCACGGTTATACCTCCCTTCTTAGGAACACACTGAACTGGACTCACCCATTTGCTATCAGAGATAGGAAATACAATACCTGCATCAAGCCATTTGATCACCTCTTTCCTTACCACTTCTTTCATGTTAGGATTGAGGCAACATTGGTGTTCTATACTTGGTTTGTATCCTTCCTCCATTAGGATTTTATGCATGCAAAACGCAGGACTAATACATTTTATGTCTGACATTGTCCACCCAATGGCTCTCTTGTGCTCTCTCAATACTCTCAGCAATTTTTCCTCCTGCAATTCAGATAAATCAGAAGAAATGATAATAGGAAATGTATCAGAACTACCCAAATAAGCGTAATGCAAGTGAAATGGTAGTAGTTTAAGCTCCAATTTCAGGGCTTCCTCAATTGATGGCTTTGGAGGAGGTCCATGTGGCCTGTTCAACGGTTCAAAAGGATATGTTCCTTGCAAGTATGCACAAGATGTATCAAGGATGTACATCATCTCTTCAACCTCTTCATCGGTTGCCAAATTATCAAATATTGTAAGTGCTTTCTCTAATGAATCATTGAGATACACACTTGAATCACAATTTTGTTCATCATTCTCAATCACGGATATCATAGAAAGTTCCTCGTATTGACAAGGAAGTTGAATTGCTTTGTATACGTTAAACACCGCTTCCTCATCATCAACCCTTAGAATCATCTTCCCTTCTTTCACTTTAATAATCGCATCACCAGTAGCTAGCAAAGGTCGCCCTAGAATGATTGGCACCAATTCATCTGCTTCATAATCAAGAATAATGAAATCCACAGGAAAGATGAATTTCCCAATCTGTAAAATACATCTTCTATCACCCCTTCAGGGTGTGCTATGGACCTGTCTGCTAACTGCAACATCATAGTGGTTGGTCTAGGAGCTCCAAAACCCAATTGTTTGAACAATGACAAGGGCATTAAATTTATGCTCGCCCCCAAATCACAAAGAGCCCGACCTACATCGATATCACCAATACGCACAGGAATTGTAAAAGTACCGGGATCTTTAAGCTTTTGTGGAAGCTTGTTTTGTACCCTGGCAGTGCACTCTTCAGTAAGTGCGACTGTTTCATATTCAGTCAATCTTCTTTTATGAGCCACTATATCTTTGATGTACTTAGCATATTTAGGGATTTCTCGAAGTACATCAACAAGTGGAATGTTTAATTGAACTTGGCTCAACATGGACAGAAATTTACTGAATATTCGATCATCGTTCTTCTTTTGTAGTCTTTGGGGAAAAGGTGGGAGTGGCCTTGGGACTTCTACGGGTTCAAGACTTTCAGTAGGCTTCTTTGGATCATTTATCAATTTAGGGATCAATTCTCCCTCAGGCACAAATTTATGTTTCTTTTTCTTTGAGATTTCCTCAAGTTCTCTCCCGCTTCTAAGTGTTATAGCACTTACCTGTGGGTTCTTTTCCGTGTCACTAGGAAGAGCTCCTGTAGGTCTAGTGTTCTGGTTCATTGCTATCTGCCACATCTGCCTTTCTAGATTCCTAACATCAGTTCTGAGCTGCTGATTGTCGATCAATAACTTTTTCAGCAAATCATTTGTACTTTCTTCCACCTGCTGAGGTGGTCTCTGAGGTTGATTAAAACCCCTTTGCGGTCTGTACTGAATTTGATTTTGCTGATTTCCTCCCCATGAGAAGTTAGGATGATTCCTCCAATTTGCATTGTAGGAATTTCCATACTGTGCTTGCTGATTTGCTGGGCCTCTGTTTTGTTATCCCACATAATAAATAGATTCTGGATTCGTTGGGCACATATCATTTGTATTGCTATCACCACATATTTCACAGCAAATAGCCATTTGTTGCACTTGTTGCATGGGTTGAGGTTGTTGCATTGTCATCCTTGTCATCTAGTTGGATAGCCTTGCAATTTCAGCTCTCATTGCCGATACATCATCCAGCTCAAGCACCCCTACTGATTTTTGTTTCATTGCTTTTCTGGAATCTCCATCACCTTGCCAGTTATTATCATTTGAAGTGAATGTATTTAACAAGAGTTGGATTTCCGTGTAAGATTTTGTCATGCAACTTCCTCCACAAGCGGAATCAAGATTCATTTTTGAAGCTTCATCTAATCCATCAACAAATGTATGACCTAACACCTCGTCAGCTTGACAATGATGAGGGCAGTCCCTGAGTAACTTCTTGTATCTTTCCCATGCTTGACGAAGTTTTTCGCCAGAGCGTTGTTCAAACCCAAGAATTTGACTCCTCAGCATCTTTGTCTTTTTAGTAGGAAAGAACTTGATTAAGAACTTCCTTGCTAGATCATCCCATGTGCGGATTGAATTTGATGGTTCCTTGTTTAACCACTCTTTAGCTTCCCCAAGCAGAGAAAAGGGAAAAAGTGTCAGTCGTACATAATCCTTGGAAACATCTGGATAATTGTAAGTATCCGTAATTTCCAAAAAATTCTGAATATGTCTTTGTGGAGCTTCATGAAGTAGACCCACAAATTGCCCTGTAGACTGAATCAGTTGCACCATATATTGTTTCAACTAAAACTGCCCAGTAATATCAGGCTTCACAATAGCCTGAGTCATATTAGCCAGACTGGGTCTTGCGGCTTCAATCACCGCTCGTTCCTCATTTCCTGCCATCACTGTTGGTTGTGGTTGAATTTGAATGTTCAACTCTCCTTCTGTTTTATATTGAGCTTCCCACTCTCTCCTTGTTCTATGAATTGTTCTTTCAATTTCAGGATCAAATGGGAAGAGATTGTTTGTGCTTCTGCTCCTCCGCATTCAAGAGAAGAACCTGTATAACACAAACAAATAGATGAAAATTTCTTTTTATATTTTCTATTAACAACTACAAAATAGTAAAATAGTCAAGGAGCTAATTTCAAATTCCCCGGCAACGGCGCCAAAAACTTGTTGCGACCAAACCACTCACGCAAGTGTACGCGATCGACAAGTAATATCGTAGTAAGTAGAGTATTGTTCCTATGAGGAATTGTGATTAACTTATTGACTGATTTAGATTAAATTAATTATCAATTCAAGCTAGACTATCACAAGATATATATAAAACTTCTTAATAATAAAATAATAATTCAAGACAAAATTACTACACCAATTACAATGTATGTTTATAACAATTTGGATAAATATATTTCAGGGCCATGGACTTGCTAGTAATCATGCTATTTTTCTACTTAGAATCGATTTATTTAATTATCTGGATTATTGATCATAAGATTAATAATATTCATAAGAATCTTTCGAGTTCTTATGAATCTATCCAAGTTAAATCAATATCTATATTTCTATGATATTAATATTAACAAGAATGCATTTCAAACTCTTATTATTTAACCAAACAAGGCAATTAAGTATATATCTATCTTAATTGCAAATCCTTCACTCGATGCACGAGATTCAAATCTTGTTCTATTTGATTTTATATGCAACCAAGAATTTCCTTTGTCAAGTTTAATTCAAAGTTCGTAGATAATATTTCACCGTTAGCTACGCAGTAAAATAATTAAGATCAAAATCAAATAAACAACCCATATCAATAACTTCAATAAAATCAATCAGAGCTTCAAATAACAAAATCAATAACATCCATGACCCTAGAATACTAGAGAGTTTAGCTACTCATGTTCATAATAAAATCAATAATATTGATGTCTAAAATACTACAAAGAAAAATATAAGATGATGGTTTAGATGAACTCTTTAATTTGTTGCACTTCAAAACTTGATCTTCAACTCCTTCCTTGGCTTCAAGAACACTCTCAATGAGTTTTCTCTCAAAATCTTCTCTCTAAGATGAATAGTAATTTTCCACTCTACTCCAATAATGCTAAAAATCTGATTTTCTCCATGATATAAGATTGCATTAATTAATTTTGAGTGGAATTGTGTGTAACTTCATTTTCAACCTTAGAAAAATTAACTTAGCCGGACTACTCTGCGCGAAGTGGTGCGCGAAGTGGTGCGCGAAGTGACCACTTCGCGCACCTGGGAGAATTTCTCATTCAAGCTTGTTTCTTGATCGTAAAGACTCAAGTCCGAAGGATTGTTTTTGCTCCAAAATTGTTCCATAACATTGCCAATTGTAGATATAATCTCCTTTTTTCTGCGCATTGTACAAATCACAAATTAATAGCTTATATCTTATCAAATTCATAAATTATGTTATTGGATCATAATTAAATAGACGCATAAATAATGGCTAAACTACTTAGTTTTCACCTATTATCATATGTCTTTCTTATTTGGCATTTGTGCGGGAGGTCGAAGCTCAGACTCCCAGTATTGATTCTGTTCCCATTGTGTGGGACTTTCCTGATGTATTTTCCTCAAACCTACCGGGCATGCCGCCAGATAGGGATATTGATTTTGGTATCGATTTGGTGCCAGGCACTCGGCCTATTTCTATTCCTCCATATCGGATGGCACCAGCTGAGTTGAAGGAATTGAAGGAGCAGCTCCAGGAACTCCTAGATAAGGGGTTCATTCGGCCGAGTGTGTCGTCGTGGGGTGTACCGGTCCTGTTTGTTAAGAAGAAGGATGGCTCTATGAGGATGTGTATTGACTACAGGTAGCTGAACAAGGTAACAGTGAAGAATAAGTATCCTCTGCCTCGCATTGATGATTTATTTGATCAGCTCCAGGGAGCTAGGGTATTCTCGAAGATTGATCTTCGTTCAGGCTACCATCAGCTGAAGATTAAAGAGTCTGACATTATGAAGACTGCATTCAGGACCGGATATGGCCACTATGAGTTCCTTGTAATGTCTTTTGGGCTGACCAACGCCCCAACAACATTCATGCATCTGATGAACAGTGTGTTTAGGCCTATTCATTTGTGATTGTGTTCATTGATGACATTCTAGTCTACTCCCGTAGCCAGGAGCATGCTCGGCATTTGAGTATTGTATTGCAGAGATTGAGAGAGGAGAAGTTGTATGCCAAGTTCTCCAAGTGTGAGTTCTGGCTTGAGTCTATGGCATTCTTAGGACACGTGGTGTCCCGTGATGGTATTCAGGTAGATCCGAGGAAGGTAGAGGCAGTGTAGAGTTGGCCTAGACCGACCTCAGTTACTGAGATTCGTAGCTTTCTGGGATTGGTAGGGTATTATCGCCGATTCGTTTAGGGATTTTCTTCTATTGCTTCACCCTTGACTAGATTGACTCAGAAGGGTGTTCCTTTCATATGGTCCGAGGAGTGCGAGGAGAGCTTTCAAAAGCTCAAGACAGCATTGACCATAGCACCAGTCATGATACTACCGTTAGCTTCATATCCTTATATTGTGTATTGTGATGCCTCGGGAGTTGGCATTGGTTGTGTATTGATGCGGGAGGTAGGGTCATTGCTTATGCTTCTCGCCAGTTGAAGCCCCATGAGAAGAACTACCTTGTTCATGATTTGGAGCTAGCCGCCATAGTTCACGCTCTGAAGATTTGGAGGCATTACATGTATGGTGTCTCATGTGAGGTGTACACGGATCATCGGAGTCTTCAGCACTTATTTAGACAGAAGGACCTTAATTTGAGGCAGCGGAGGTGGCTGGAGTTGCTTAAGGACTATGACATCACTATCTTGTATCATCTGGGGAAGGCCAATGTTGTGGCTGATGATTTGAGTCGGAAGGCGGTCAGTATGGGCAGCATATCTTACATCCCAGTTGGGGAGAGGCCATTTGCTTATGACGTTCAGTCCCTAGCCAATCGGCTAGTGAGGTTGGATATTTCATAGCCGAGCCGAGTGTTGGCTGTGTTTTTTCTCGATCTTCTTTATATGATTGCATCAGGGAGCAACAGTATGATGACCCACATTTGCTTGTTCTTAAGGACAGAGTGCTACACAATGATGCTAGGGATGTGACTATCGATAGTGATGGTGTTCTGAGGATGCAGGGCCATATATGTGTGCCCAATGTAGATGGCTTGCGGCAGTTGATACTAGAGGAGGCACACAGTTTGCAGTACTTTAATCATCCAGGTGTTGCGAAGATGTACCAAGACTTGAGACAGCACTACTGGTGGAGAAGGATGAATATGGACATTGTTAGGCATGTAGCCAAGTGCCTCAACTGCCAGCAGGTCAAGTATGAGCATCAGAGACTGGGCGGTGCTTTTCAGCATATGGTTATTCCCGAGTGGAAATGGGAGAGGATCACCATAGATTTTGTTACTGGGCTCCCTCGGATTTCGAGGAAGTTTGATTCTACGTGTGTGATTATTGATCGGCTGACCAAGTCCACACATTTTATCCTAGTTTGTACTACTTACTCATCGGAGCGGTTGGTGGCGATCTTTATTCGGGAGATTGTCAGGTTGCATGGGGTACCAGTGTCTATTATATCTGCCAGAGGCACTCAGTTCACTTCTCAGTTTTGGAGAGCATTTTAGTGGGAGATGGGTACGCGGGTTGAGTTGAGCACCGCATTTCACCCTCAGACAGAGTTTTCCTACAACAACAGTTATCAGTCGAGTATTCAGATGGCTCCGTACGAGACATTGTATGGCAGACGGTATAGATCTCCCGTGGGATGGTTTGAGTCTGGTGAGGATAGATTGATAGGGACTGAGTTAGTTCAGGATGCTCTGGATAGAGTGAAGTTGATTCAGGAGAGGCTTCGCAGAGCATAGTCTCGCCAGAAGAGTTATGCAGACCGTAGAGTTCGAGAGTTGTCTTTCATGGTTGGTGATAGAGTATTGTTGAAGGTTTCACCCATGAAGGGTGTCATGAGGTTCGGGAAGAAGGGGAAGCTGAGTCCCAGGTACATTGGTCCTTTTGAGATACTCAGGAGGGTTGGAGAGGAGGCATATGAGCTGGCCTTGCCTCCCAGTTTGTCCAGTGTTCATCCCGTATTCCATGTGTCCATGCTCTAGAAGTATATCGGGGATCTGTCTCATGTATTAGACTTCAGTGCCATTCAGCTTGATGGCGATCTATCTTATGATGTGGAGCCAGTGGCTATTCTAGGTAGGCAGGTTTGAAAGTTGAGGTCCAAGGAGATTGCTTCAGTCAAGGTGCAGTGGAGAGGTTGGACCATGGAAGAGGCTACTTGGGAGGTCGAGCAGGAGATGCGGAGCAGATATCCTCACCTATTTGAGTCTCCATGTATGTTTCTTGACCCGCTCGAGGACGAGCGTTTTCTTAAGTTGGGGAGAATGTGATGATGTGGCCCGTCATCACGTGAGTTATCACCCTGTTATCCCTGTTATATGCTTGTTAATGTTACAATATGCATGTTGGGTGGGTTTGAGTCTATCCGGGTCGAGTTTGGTTGGAAATGAGACAAATAGTCTCTTAGAAGACGGAATAGTTGAGAAAAGTCAGTTGGATGTTGACTTGTGAGTTAGAGAGCTCGGAATTTAATTCTGATGATTCGGTCAGCTCCGGGAGGTCATTTATGAGCTAGGAGAGTGATCGGAAGTGAATTTGGAGGTCCAGTGTAATTTTAGGCTTTTATTGGATAAAGTTGAATTTTGGCGATATATGATCGATAGGTGAGATTTTGATCTGGTAGTTGGAATGGAATTCCGAAAGTTGCAGTAACTCCGTTAGGTGATTTTGGATGTGCCTGCAAAATTTCAGGTCATTCGGAGGTCGTTTAGTCAGGTTTTTGATCGAAGGTTGATTGCGGAAGTTTAAATGAAAACTTAGGCTTAAATTTGCTTGGATTCGATGTTTTCCGTGTTTAAGGGTGTGTTTTTATGATTGGAACAAGTTTGTATCGTATTATGGAGTATGTTGGTGGTTTTTGTTGGGGTCTCGGGGGCCTCAAGATGAATTCGGGGGTCCAAACGGACCATTTTTCGCCTAGGTGAGCAGCTGATCTGCTGCAATATCTGCAGAAAACTTTTGTTCTTCGCATTCGCGAAGTGTATCGGAGAGTTGGGGATTTTTGTTCATTGCGTTCGCGAGGCGAAGGACGCAAATGCGTAGGGTGCGACCTGGGAAGCATCGCGATCGCGAAGGAAGGCACGCGTTCGCGTAGGTTTGAGGCGGTTGGTCATCGTGAGCGCAGCTGGAAGCCACGCGTTCGCGTAGAGTAAATTTGGAGGCTGCTACGTTTGTTCATCGCGAACGCGTGAGTAGTGTCGCGCTCGCGTAGGGTAAAAGGGATGGGCAGTAAATTAAGTCCAGAACATTTCAGACGCGGCCATTCTTTCATAAAACACCATTGTTGAGTCTTAGAGAGAGAAAGTGATGGGAAATTGCTGGGATTTCATCGGGTTATAATCGGAGGTAAGTTTTATGGCTTAATTATGTGTTTTTATCTTGAAATCCTCCTCTATTTCACTGAAATTGGATGAATTAATGGGGGAATTTAGCCTAAGCCAGGGTTTTGGTAAAATGTCGATTTGAGTGGGCAAACAGAGTCCGATTTTGGAAAATCTTATACGCATAGACTCGTGTTGAGACGAGGATTCCGAATATGTAACTTTTCATAAATTTTCAAGAAGCGTACCAAAAGTGGGTTTTGACAAGTTTGTGGGTTTTGGTGCAAATTGAGTTATTTCGAATGGGTTGTGTCTAATTAACCTATATTGATGTATTCTACTTGATTTTAAGCAGATTCGGCATCCGAGGTGGTTGAGTTACTAGGAAAGCGCAAGGCGGACTAAGGCTTCTACCGGATCGAGGTGAGTGGTGAGTGTAACTAATGTATTAAGGGTTTGAAACCCCGTACTAGCACTTTACAGTGCTCTGATGAGATGAGACACGCGTCATGTGTTGGGCGTGGTGACATTGTGATTTGGGAATTGGACTTGGTCCTTCCCGACTAATAGTGCATTGTGCATTGTGACTGAGAATGGGATTATAACTGTGTAATTCAGCTAGTAGCCATGGTTGGGGCCTTGTGCCAATCTGTAGAACATTAGGGGACCTGTAGAGCTAGGTGACCCCTATATCATGTTGGAAATTTACACTCAGCCATAAAATTAGTTGTATAGCATATCGTGGGCCAGTACTAGATGTGCACTATGAGAGATAGACTACTTAGGGTGGAAATTCCCTGACTTAGCTGAGTGGACCTGAAAGGCCAATTCTATACTGACTGGGATAGGGTCGAGGACCCATTATGAGGTACTATATATATATATATACCTGTATTCGATCGGACTGCACGCCGCAGTGATGTATATGTGGACCGGACTGCACGCCGCAGTAATATATATACATGTGGACCAGACTGCACGCCGCAGTATTATTGCGCTTGGGCTGTAGGAGCCCCTTTGGAGTCTGGGTCTGCACACATTCTCAGTGAGCGCTGGAGTATATTATGGGATAAATCACATGCTCGCATATATATATATATATATATATATATATATATATATATATATATATATATTGGATCGGAATGCATGCCGCAGTAATATATGTGTGGATCGGGCTGCACGCCGCAGCGTTATATGTATTGGAGCGGGCTGCACGCCGCAGCATTATACTTAAACATATCCATATACGTACATAAATACTTATACATTATAGACATATGTATATATTTACATACATTGAGTTGGATGTACACCGTAGCAGTACGAGTGAGGATTTGGCCAGTGTGGGACCTTTTTGAGATAGATGCGGACTAGAGATGAGAGTATTCACCATAGTAATGACTTGCATGTGGGGTTGCCTTAGAACTGTTTAGTGATAGCACTGGAGTTCTTATTTTTAGTGATTATATATTATTATGACTCACTGAGTTGAAATAGACTCACCCCTCTTCCCTGCACTTTTTGTGCAAATTCTCAGGTGCCAGAGAGCAGTTGAGCTGTCGCAGCTGCTTATTCATATCTATTCTGCGGAGACTACAAGGTAGTTGCCGACGTCCGCAGAACCTGTTTTCTCCTTCCTTATCATTTTGTTTCTTTCATTTTTCCTAGAATTGTTTGTATAGGCTGTTTATTGTGTAGAGGCTCAGACTTGCGACACCACGATTTGGTTGGGACCGTATTTTTTATGCTTCTACTATTACGGTTATCATTTTGATATGAACACTTGCTATTTAAGATTAACTTGATCACCTTAAATTAATAATTGGCTGGTTTAATGGATAACATGGTCGGGCTTGCCTAGCATCGTGTTGGGCGCCATCACGACCAGGGTTTAGGTCCTGACACCTAGCCGCCCCTTTCTTCATCCTCTTCGTCTTCAACCTCTTGTCTCATGGAGACTTACCTAAAACCATGGCCGACTCCGGCCAAAAACACCATCAAACCTCTTGTCCTTCATCCTCACATACCACAACCACCCTGAAAACCCCAGAAAACCAAAAGCCCTTCCTTTCTTGAAAATTCGGTCGCCGGAACCCTAGCCGGTGACCTTTAACTTATGAGCTAGTGTCCCATTTTTACACCACATGACCACCTTAAAGAGGTCTTTCATCTAGTCCAGGTGGTTTACCTCGAATCAAGCCGGAACATCTCGAATATAGAAAAGAAGTTCGCTGGAACCCTACTCTGGCGAACACCCAAAACATAACCCACCCCCAATACCTCTCAAATAACACCCAAAACACCCCCTTACCCATTAAAACTCGAAAATAAACCCCATTTGAGGAAATCTGGAAATCAAAAGACTTCAAGTCTTCAAAAGTTCTTGAAGTCTGGAAATAAAAAAGAAAAGTAAGAAGAAATAAAGAAGAAAGAAAGGAAAAAAAGAAAGAAAAGAAAAGAAACGGAATTTGAAAGCTAAATTTTTCCTTATCCTTCTTCTTCTTTGCTTATTTGTCTACTGTAAATCTTCTTTAACTATTTGTCTCCTGAATATTTTGTATATGTTCTCTGACTGTTCATCTTATTAGCCTATGATAGTTGCATGCTCAGGATCTATCCTGTTTCTTTATACATGACTAGTTTATTTTAGCACTTTAGGGTTTTTAATAAGTTTTACACATGAATCGTGGTTAAATATGCTTCTTTATGTGTTTTGTTCATCATGCCTTGTCTGAAATTATAATTTTATTGATTGGGATTCAACCATTATCAAAACTTCTCTCTGAGTTCTAGTTAATCAGAAATTGATTTACGATTAAGGTTATGTGTGCAATACAACATGAGTTGGCTATATTTGTATCTGATTCATTTGTTAGAACTATTGTGAATCCTATGATGCTTTATGATTTTGTTATAGTTGTAAAGATCTAGGGTTAGTTCTTGAAATGATTAAGTCTGGCTATTTTTGAAATAATTTGAATCTGTTTGTTAAAGTGGTTGTTCCTGAAATGTTAAGCGGTTAATTTTGCAAACCCATTTCTGGTTAGTTACTTAATATTAATAAAGGGGTTACATTTTAAATAAGTTTAAGTCTGTTAAAAGAGGTTAAAATTGAAAAGGGTCTGGGGTTTAAATCTGGCTAAGTATTAAATATGTTATAAGAAAAGTGTTACTAGTTAAATAGTACTAAACCTAGCATGCCCAGACCTTAGTAGGTCGGGTAAATAGAGAACAATAATAAGGGTATAATAGGAATAGTAAATGGTATAATTGAAGATTTAGTAGAGCCTATAGGGATATAAAAGACTTTACTACCTAGTATTCTTGTAATTAATAACAAAATAAAGGGTAAGATAGGTATAATAAAAAGGCACAATTGAAATTTCACTTAGCAAGTGAGGGCAGCCTAGTAAAATACCCTCAATAGAATCTAAAAGAACTACCTAGAACCTTCCAGCAGGGGCTGGAAGGCATTTCGATACCCAATTCAGCGTATTGAACTATAATTAATAGAAAAATAAAAAGGAGGAAATTAGAAATAAGTTATTTGAATTTCCCCCTCAAAATTTCACCCCAAACAGCCTATAACTAGGCTCCAATTAAGCCTGAAAAAGGGTCCAGATTTTGAGTGGTTGGATATTCTGCATTAGAAAAAGGTTGGAAAAAGGTGAATCTCTGGGAGTTCTTCTAAGCTTAGGCTACTAAAATTCTAGCTAACTTCTTTGCTAGAATCTGGAGTTCTATTAGAGTCTATTGTCCTTCAGCCTTGCTGGTTTCTATTTGAGCTCTTTGACCCTATTTATTGATTTGCTGGATTGCTGAACTCTGGAATTCTATTTGCTGCTATACTTGCTGTTGTGTCTGTTATTCTTCTACT